>OY992876.1:414789512-415329512 GCA_963921405.1 Cepaea hortensis
AGAAGAAGATTATAGTAGGAAATACAGTAGAATGAAGCCACACAGATCGAAAAACACAGTAAGGATAGTAATTATGACATAACGATGTATGCTCGTGGAATAGGACAGTAAATCAACTCAGTAAGTACAGCTGAACAACCTTGCAAGTATCAAACAATGCCAACAATGACACACAACGCCACAGATTATCTATAACCAAACTGAACACGGTTGGGCCCTTTTCCACACCACGAGGCCTGTTAGACATATGGTGCTGTCATACATTTGTGTAGACCATCCATCGGTGAATGAGTGACGTGAGCGATTTTACACCACCTGTCAGGGTCTTAAACATATACTTTATAGAACATTTCTAGGAACACATTTTAGTCTAGAGCGATCTCAGAGCCCAGGACAATTAACACAATAACTGCTAGGATGGGGAATCAAACACATGACCATTGTGCTACCGCGGCTCGTAAAGGAAGTAAAAGCGATCGACACCATATTGATCAAGTCATTCGTCGACTAATGATTGGTCTATACAATTTGGCGAGAGCACAATATACCCAGTACGCCTCAAAGCGTGGCAAACTGTCCTTTACTTCTTGTATACTGAAATAGAACGTATGCAAATACATGACCATTACATGATGCGGGAAAAGGTCATTTACTTCTTGTATAATGAAATAGAAAGTATGGAAATACATGACCATTAAATGTTAACCATTTAAACCAATGTGGACATGTAATGAGTGACGTAAATCTGTACCAGAGAAAAGAGAAACACGCACGTCTTTAAGCGGTGGCCGCTGACATTCTGATAGCAAATATTCGCGTTGTTATCAGAAATAGATTCACACGGCTGTTTCCTTGGTCAACTGAAGACAACTCTTGTAATCACCCACAGACCAGCAAGTATTGTCAGCGATATCCTTCCTCTCACACACAACTCCTGGTTTTAACTTAAATACCGCCCAGTCGATTGGCTGGTAACATGCCGAGTCATGTATCTGATCTTGGTACTGATGTGTTACAATCGCCCATTGGTCTAGTGCAGAGGTTCCCAAACCACGGCCAGCGGGCCACTTGTGGCCCGCCAGCTGTCAGAAAGTGGCACGCGAGGCCTCGTTATTTAATATAATATATTTTAATAATTTCCAAAATGCACTTAGAGCGCCCATCAGCGTGCGATAATTTACTCTGCTCGTGATTGTTATGCTCAGATATTATCGAATGTTCAGTTCGCAACGAAACGTTATGAAGTTCCCATATCCCAGCCTTGTCGACCAATCAGAGTGGGCAAGGCGCCATGTTGTCGTCTGTTACAACTGTTTAGCAGAGTCGGTAGTATTGTGTTGACATTAGATTTTTTTTTCTTCAAATAAAAATTTACTATTAAATATGTGTAGAAAATCTAAAATCAAACAATGGTGAAAAGCGAAAATGTGAAAACGTTGCTTGTCGTGAATTCAATGATGATTGGACTGAGAAATTTATGTTTATGCCTAGCCGTAGTGGTAAACCAGTTTGCTTAATCTGCGGATATTGTATTTCTGTTACAAAAAATAAATAAATAAATACATAAATCTGAAACGACACTTCCCGACCACACATACAGACATAAATGCTTAATATCCGACCGATTCGGAGTTAAGAAAAGATTTCATAGCTAAAAAAAGAAAGTTCTCTGACCAGGCAGCAGTCATTTGTCACCAAGGCTAACGAACAGACAAGAGTGCTATTGTTGCGTAGTACAAGTCGCTCTTCTGCTGGCTCGCAAAAGAAGCCGTTCACCGATGCAGAAGACATAATCAAACCTTCCCTTAAAATTTCTGCTAGAATGGTTGGCGATAACAAAATTTGATCAGATTCGTTTGTCTAATAATACAAGGTCAGGCGAGCTGAAGAATGAGCCAGTGATGTTCATCGTCAAGTAGCAACACCTATAAATAAATTGTAAATTGTTATCATTGGCAATGGATGAATCCACTGACACTTCTGACACAGCTCAGGTCGCAGTTTTTGTTCGAGCAATAAACGATAACTTTAAAGTCATTGAAACATTTCAAGGACTTGAATCGATGCATGCAACTACCAAAATGACTGATCTGTTTGAAACTCTGAAGTTGTGTGTAGTGAAACAACATAGAATGGACCAAATATTGGACAGTCTATGCACCGACGGTGCTTCGGCTTTGATGGGTAAAAAGTCTGGATGTCTAGTTTTAATGGAACAGTTTCTTGGCCACGGTATATTAAAATATCATTGTATCATTCACCAAGAAGCTCTGTGTGGAAAGACATTAAATCTGAAACATGTCATCGATGTTATTCTGAGATAAATGAACAAAATTCGAAGTAAGCCGCTGAACAGGCGTGAGTTAAGACAGTTTCTATCAGACCTAAACTAGGAATACGGTGAGCTACTGTTACACTGTGATGTCAGATGGCTATCTAAAGGAAAAGTTCTGTCACGTTTCTGGGCATGGAAAAATAGTATATATCTCTTTCTGTCTGAAATAAATGAATTGCCTATAGAACGGGAATGTTTGCTGAACGATGACGGCTTAATAACCTGGCATTTTTGGTGGGCACCACGTCTCAGTTAAACTCTTTAAATGCGACGATCCAGGGGAAAAAATATTCACACATTTGTGCGATGACATTTCTTCATTTATAATGAGACCATGACTGTCTATCGGACAGCTGACTGAAGGGACTTTAGAGGCGTTTCCAACCGTGAAGACGCTTGTGGTGGAAACGTAATGTGACTTGTTACAGTACCCAAAAACAAAACAAAAAAAGTTGAAAGTCTTCTGGATATCTTTCAGTCGAGATTCCAAGAGTTCACAATAGAGGAGGATAATTTTGCCCTCTTCATAAATCCGTTCACATTTCCTGATGCCAAGCTCCGTCAATTACATGAAAACCTTCAGCACGATGTAATTGATTTGAAATGCAGTTCTGCACTGAGATGTAAATTTATGGAGCTTCCTGCTTCACCTTCAGCTGATCATGTGATTTCTTTCTGGCGACTATTGCCCGTCGAACAGTTTGAACACATGCGTTCATTCGCCCAGAGATACATTTGTCGTTTTGGTTCGACTTACAGATGCGAGCAGTCATTTTCCGCAATGACCGTTATAAAAAAAAAAGCAACGTTCCAGACTCACCGACAGTAACCTAGCTGCGCTTATGACTTTGGGCACGACAGATTTGTACCCAGACATTGATAAACTGGCATCTGAACTGAACTGGTTATGAAGAACAGTTACAATTATAAATTAATTATATTAATAGCGATTTCCGAAACTGATTGAAAATGTATTGTTAAATGAACTTTTGATTTTTAAACCAACAAATAAAAAAAACAAAAAAACAACAACAATAAAATGACCGCAGTGTAGTACTTACATTGACTGCTTTTAAAGTTATAGAATTTTGTTGACGAAAGTTAAGAAAAGTAAGAATGATATTGCAAGACTTTTATAATTTTATAACGTTGTGGCCCGCTTAACTACCGAATATAGTAGATATGGCCCTCTGCTTGAAAAGCTTGGGAACCACTGGTCTAGTGTGTTCGCTCATCAATAATATATAATTAAGGAATGGCGGTGCCGTGATGTGATATGCTCCTTTCATCTAATAATTGTTCACACACAGACCATCCTAAAGGAATTGATATTGTAATTGTTTCCCGTTTGAAATCCCCCAGCAGTCCATCATTTCTTGCCCACCTCATACATATTTGGGTGATCATGAACACTTGATATTTCAGGATGCTTGTAAACATTGTCAATTCAATGCTGCATGAGTTAAACTCGCCTGCCTGTAGGCTTAATACAATATGTGTTTGCCATAGGGGTTGCTTACCACTGCTTGTCACCATTGGCATTGCTATTAGACAGTCGCCATTATTTCTGTAATCGTCTGTGTAGAGTTTTCATTGTCGGTTTCTATCGCTGCTGAAATGCTCCCAAAATATAATTGGACATGTTAGTCTATAGTTGCCATCGTTTGACTGTCATTGATGATATGGAGTCTCTATTGTCTGGCTTTCATTGTTGGTAGTTAGTTTCAATTGTTGAAGAAAGTCACTTCTTGTAGAAAGGTTAAAGGTCGTCGATCCTTAAGTAGACAACGACACGCTTGGGAAGACAGCATCAAGCGATGGACAAAAGGTCGTCTGGCACAGTGTACTACTATGGCGAGCGACATATCAGTCTTTCATAATTGTAGAGACGGCATTTCACTCACATGTTTAGCAATCGACATGGCGTAACAATTTCCTAAAATTATTAATTATTTGCATATCAATCTAAAAAGGCATTAAAATTTCCCTAGATGTATTCCTTCAAAAATATATTAATCTTGAAGACACCAAGGTTAGAAAAAGACCGCTACAATAGTCAAGAAATCAAACAGAAATCAGACATATAGAAAAAAATAAGTAAATAAAGATGATAGAAAGAATGAAGTAAAGACATATATCTTATATATAAAAGGCAATCTCCGTCTGTATGTCCGTATGTCCTTTATGCGTTCGCGAACGGCCCATCCGATTGAGATGAAATTTTCTACACGTCTTCCTTTCATTCCAGCGCAGCCCACTGTTATATTTTTTAGTGTGAAATCGGCTGCTTACCCAATATTATTTAATTTTCTATTTTTCATTGTAATTTCTATACAGCGAGGGGACTTAACTCTGTAAAAGTTATTTCAAGGGGCATAACTTTTAATAACTTTTCTGTATAACTTATAGTCATATTGTTGCATCGTTTTCAAAGATTTATAAACTCTGTGTCTATAGTTATGTACCGACATATGAGTTAAAATAAATAATGATACAATCTTTAAGCATTTTAAAAGTTTTCATAAAAATAATGCACAATGCATAACATTGTAACTCATCTTTTTATGCTTAAGAAGTTACTGTAGTCATGCAGGTGATTAGAAAGAGTTTTCATTAAAAATAATGGATGGTGTGTGGAAGGACATTCTTTTAAGTTACTTTATTTGTTGTATGAATTTAATGAGACGCTACCTGCCAGGAGCTGGGCAAAGCCACGCCGGGTCAGATAGATAGACAGACCCACCTTTTCGCTGCAGTTGTCTACAGGCATATGCGTTAAAATCCTCCTCCTCCTCTCCCCTCCTCCTCCTACCCTCTTCCCCTCCCCCTCCTCCCTCTTTCTCCTCCTCCTCCCTCTTCCTCCTACCTCCCCCCTCTTCCTAATCACTTCTCTTCCTTCCACCTCCCTTCCCCTCCTCTATCCTCCCACTCCCTCCTCCTCCCTCCTTCTAATTCTACGTCCTCCCCCTCCCTCTTCCCCCCTCTCCTCCTCATCCCTCCTCCTCCCTCCTCAGCCTCTCTCCTCCTCCCTCCACATCCCTCCTCCTCCCTCCTCCCTCTTCCTCCTCCCTCCTCCTAATCACTCCTATTCCTTCCTCCTCCCTTCTCCTCCTCTCTCCTCCTACTCCCTCCTCCTCCCTCCTCCTCTTACGTCCTCCCCCCATCCCTCCTCCTCCTACCTCCTCCTCCCTCCTCCTCCCTCTTCCTCCTCCTCCCTCCTCATCCTTCTCCTCCCTCCTCCTCCCTCCACCTCCTCCCTCCTCCTCCATCTCCCTCCTCCTCCTCCCCCTGCGTTCTTCTCCTCCCTCCTCCTCCCTCTCGCTCCTCCTCCCTCCTGCCCCTCCCTCTTCCTCCTCCTACCCTCCTCCTCGCTCCTCCTGCTGCCTTCTCATCCTTCCTCCTCCCTTCTCCTCCCTCCTCCTCCTCCTAATCCCTCCACCTCCCTACTCCTCCTCCTCCCTCCCTTCTCCTACCTCCTCCTCCTAATCCCTCCTCCTCCCTCCTATTGCTCCCTACTCCTCCTCCTCCTTCCTCCTCTTTCTTCCTCCTCCCTTCTCCTCCTCTCTCCTCCCACTCCCTCCTCCTCCCTCCTTCTAATTCTACGTCCTTCCCCTCCCTCTTCCTCCCTCTCCTCCTCATCCCTCCTCCTCCCTCCTCATCCTCTCTCCTCCTTCCTCCACATCCCTCCTCCTCCTCCCTCCTCCGTCCTCCTAATCACTCCTATTCCTTCCTCCTCCCTTCTCCTCCTACTCCCTCCTCCTCCCTCCTCCTCCTACGTCCTTCCCCTCATCCCTCCTCCTCCTCATACCTCCTCCTCTCTCCACCTCCCTCCTCCTCATCCTCCCTCTTCCTCCTCCTCCCTCCTCATCCTTCTCCTCCCTCCTCCTCCCTCCACCTCCTCCCTCCTCTTCCATCTCCATCCTCCTCCTCCCCCTGCGTTCTTCTCCTCCTCCCTCTTCCTCCTCCCTCCTCCTCCCTTCCCTCTTCCTCCTCCTACCCTCCTCCTCGCTCCTCCTGCTGCCTCCTCATCCTTCCTCCTCCCTTCTCCTACCTCTTCCTCCTCCTAATCCCTCCTCCTCCCTACTCCTCCTCCTCCTCCCTCCCTTCTCCTACCTCCTCCTCCTCCTAATCCCTCCTCCTCCCTCCTATTCCTCGCTACTCCTCCTCCTCCTTCTTCCTCTTCACTCCTCCTCCTCTCTCCGCCTATCTCTTCCTCCCCCCTCCACCTCCCTTTTCCTCCTCCCAGCTCCTACTCCTCCATTTCCTTCTTCTGCTGATGCTGCTGCCGCCGCTCCATTTACCCAAGTTAATTGTTGGGGGAAGATGTAAATATCTTTCAAGTGCTCTTTGTAAGTTGGTCTTCGTTTATCTAAGGTTGTTCTAACTGCAACCAATAAATGATTAGACAGACAGACAGACAGACAGACAGAGAGGGAGGGACGGACAGACAGACAGACAGACAGACAGACAGACAGACAGACAGACAGACAGACAGACAGGCAGGCAGACAGACAGACAGACAGACGGGAACGGGAACTTATATGACTACTTATATGAATTAAATGAGATGCTCGCCATCAGGGTGTGGGCGAAGCCGGGCCGGATCAGACAGACAAACATATAGACAGACAGACAGACAGATAGATAGTCGGGAACGGGAACGGGAGCTTATATGACTACTTATATGAATTAAATGAGATGCTCCACACCAGGAGTTGGGCGATGCCGGGCCGGGTCAGACAGACAGACAGACAGAAAGACAGACAGAAAGACAGACAGACAGACAAACGGTAACGGGAACGAGAACTTATATGACTACTTACATGAATTAAATGAGATGCTCCCCACCAGGGTCTGGGCGAAGCCGGGCCGGGTCAGCTAGTAAAATATAAGTAAAGAAGTAACTAGTTATATAGGCGCATTTGAGGTGGCATTTGCCAGCAGCCTGAAGCCGCCTTATTTAGCTATACTATTTAATGGCTTTGAATTCCTAAACAGGATCCTTCAAATTCACATTTCCCGCGCTAAGGAAGATAACTAGTGTTGACAAGCGACCAAATGTATGTGAAGTAATGGTTATTAATTATTATATTTTGTAAAATTCGGTGATTAAAAATAATACTGCTTTAATTGTATGCGAGTGATTGATTGATTGATTGATTGATTTAGGAATCGACATCACAGCACTCGGGGCATTCCCATAAGTGCTCCATCACCATCCTCAGCAGCCAGCGAAGAGTTCTAACACTAATAGTACCAGTAGCAATCTGATTATAAGTCCGTCTCGCCTTTCCTTTGAGCGTTGAGCGTCGGCCAGATCCCTTCGTCACTCCTCGTTGTCTCATTCTTGCCAGACCATGGTAATCCATTTGCTCCTCCGAGGTGTGCACGTGCTCCCACAAGGCCGCAACCACGTCTGCCTTGTCATGTATCAATACTCCACCAAGTTCTGCAGAGCCAGCCAGTCTGTCCGCCTGTTCATTTCCCAGCACACCGGCATGCCCCGGAGAAAAGATCCAGGCGATGCTTGTCACCCGTGACCTCCGAAGCGAAGCAAGCCACTCCGCACGAAGTCTGCCCGTCCTCACCCTCGTCGGCATGCTTTCTGAGTCAGTTACAATCACGATGTGTGTGTGTGGCGTATTCTCCATCCAGCGGAGAGCCGCAGTGACTGCCTCCACTTCCATTCTTAAGCTGGAGGTTGTGGTATCATATAAACATCAGTCCCAGACATCGAGAACATTAGGCTTTAGCTATGAACCCCCAGCCACTTCTCTCACCTCTTGACACCGAACCATCTGTGTAGATAATCACATCACCCGAGTGAGCATTGTCCTGAATTAGTTGCTTGATTTCCACTTCCGTGGCCCATGCTGGCCACTCCCTGCACTCCCGGCTTAATGTGATTATAACTCTGCACAAGTCTGACTGCTCCGCTGGCACTCTGACCCACTCCTCTCCACGCCTAATGTTCTCCATGGGGGTACACCTGTCTGATCGTATCCTCCGCCTGAGCCATCCATGATTTCCCTCTTATCAGTCGCTGACCCTTAACTGCGTCCAACGCCTCATGCAGTGGGTGGTATGTGTCTGCAGCTACTCTGAGGTATGCCTTCGCCTGCATCACCTTGAGCCTGCCAGCAACAGTCGGCAGACCAAGGATGTAACACATACACACTACTGGGGTGTCTCTAGTGCATCCCAGAATGACCCGCATAGCTTCGTTCTGTATGCGCTCTAACTTCACCAGCTGACTCTCTGAGCCAGTGAGCAGACCTAATCCATCATCAATTACTGAGTGGATCAAGTGCTGGTATAGTGTGAAAAGCATTCTCTGCTCTATGTCCATTGCAGCCATAGTTTTAAGTGCATTGAGTCCCTTTTGAGTTCTTGTCACGACCGTCTCCACATGGTCCTTGAAGGATAGGCTCCTGTCAAATGTGATCCCCAGATACTTCAGTTTGTTCTCTCTGCTGACATTTCTACCATATATCGCGAGGCTTGGGACATCAGCTCTTACAATCCTGTTGTAAATGAATTCTGCCATTAGCAGTCACGGTCGCAACAGATTACCTATCGTAATCAACTTGAACTATGTTGAGTTCTAAATTATATGATTGGGCAATAACGATGCAAACACCGGAACGTCAAAAGGATTCATGAAAGCGTTCGTTAGATAAAGGCAATATTTTGGTAATTCTTCAGCTATTAAACATCTTTATGCCATAAATAGTTCTTTAAAATGTCAACATTTTAACCCAACACATTGTATTGAGCTATTAAAAAAATTATAGTTACACATAAACACAGACCTACATAGTTAATTCTGGCCGAGTTGCTAGAACACCGGACTCTCAATCGGGAGACCCGGGTTCGATCCCTCGGTAAGGTGTGGGATTTTTTCTTCTGTCGGGGGCAAAAAGAAAATCCTAACCTGCACAGTTCGCGGCGACTGCACTAGCCAGGCGGCCTTAATTCCTCAGGCTCAAAGACCCCTCTGCCATATACCGCAAGGTACTATATTGGCAGTAAATGACAGTTTTATATGACAGTACTAACACTTCTACTTAAGACATTAAGATTGCTGTTGCACGTTGACTAATTGATAATATTAATGCTGCATGTTTACTGACCAATCATTAATATTTACTTACTAACCTAACATAACATGGAAATGTCATCTAAATTAGTATTGGTTTCAAGTCTGTTTAATCAGGCCACATGGTATTTGTTATTACATGTGACAGCCCCAAACCCCTGGAAACTGAGAGGGAAGAGATATAATCAAGTCTGGTAGAATTTATATACACCGGTACACCAAATACAGGATGCACACTGTGAAGATAACAAGTATATTATAGCTGTGACTAATTCTAGAATGTTTGTGTCAACTCAGATGCCTGCGACAAGAGGCGCCGTGATCAGAAACGGCGAAATTAGAAAGTGTTGTCCTGTCCTTGACAAAGATTCTAGAACCGAAACGTCGACAGTTTTTTGTTGTCCTATAATACTTATTGTTTTATTTTAATACTTCAGCATTATATATTTATTGATTGTTTCTCATTTTTGATAAGTTACACTTTGTTTTCACCTGTGTATGGAGTTTTATGTAAGGTATGTATATCGTGTCTGTCTTTAGTATGTCTCTTCGTTTCGCAGGAGCTAAATATACTTAATTGTTTGCAATTCATAGCAGACTAATGATAGCAATCTATCGTTTATGCCAGAAATCCAAAAGGGTTGTACCATAATGGATTCCTTCACATTGCAACATACCTGGGAATGAGGAGGCTGTGATACTGGCAGAGTAAGGTGGAAGAGCAACCGGCCGACCGAAATATGACGTATGCTGCCAACTCCAAAAAGAAACCCAGTAACAATCTTTAGATTCCTCACAGGAGACGCAAGGCTAAACTAACACATGTGTAATAAACTATGAGATATGATGCATGTAACTGGAATTTATAGAATGACAATTAAACATACTGTGGAGGACTGTCTACATATGCAGAATACAGAAAATATAATCATGAAAAACAACAGGCCCAATTTGCCTGCCTTGAGTTTCCCATCGCATTTGAAAATCGCAAAGAGTAGGCCAAAAGTACAATCCCTGGCAAAATTGTTAGAAAGCAAACCACACCAACGGATAGATAGAACCCCTTACCTTGGAAGAAATCAATCTAGAGGAAGTAAATCTTATACAAATCGATGTCTGAGGGGGAGGGGTGGGGGGTAATATGGTCTAATGCACTTCCCTGGGAAGAGGATCCATATTAAACCAGAACAATATTAAATATTTATCTGGAAACGGGGGATACTAAATCAGTTCTTAACCCGACCTCTCTAAAGATTGCATATTCTCATAGTCCGGCCTCTTCTCTCTTGAACTTAACCTGCTCCTCATCCTCTCCAACCTTCCCCTCGTGATGACGTACTCCAGCGTTTTCCTTCTCCTGATCTGCATAAAGAATGTGGCCTGTTGTCCTCTATTGTGAGTAAGCAGTTCTCTTTGTGAGTTAACTTCTTTCTCAAGATATATTAACAACTCAATATATCTGTCACTATTGCTCTCATAAATTTCTATCAATGCTCATCTCTGCAGACCCAACATGATTCCTCGCTTGTCTATCCCAAGTGTGCATACCAATATTGTTTGGATGGCAGCAGGTGTGCAACTCACCCACTCCAGACAATGGGAGGTGGTGACAAAAACTAACAATAAAAGTCTCTATCTACGTTACGTAATTGAAATGAGAACACATTAAACCCGTTAACGAGAAACTATTTTAGGGCACATCTGATACCAGCTGCCGCGATATATATAATATATATATATATATATATATATATATATATATATATATATATATATATATATATATATATATATATATATATATATATATATATATATATATATATATATTAAATCTGTGTTGTTGTTAATCTGCTTAGGCGTCGATGAAGAATGCAGTCAGCTGCATGAGTTAGTGTATCCGGCAATGAATGAATGAATCAATCAATCAATCATGTGCCATGCCGGAAAGCGTGGGCGGTCATGACTCGTCATTTCACTCGATCACCAGAGTCGTGGATCAGCTCAGTGTTTCTGCCCCGTCCATGCTATGTGGCCAAGCCATCCAGGTATTTTCCTCTCGGTCTTCCTCTTGGTCAGTTACCTTCGATCTTGCCAGTTGTCACTAAGTTCTCCAATCCATTTCTTCTGATAACATGTCCCAAAAATTGTGACTGTCTACGTCTAATTTCTCTAATCAGTTTACGATTTTCATTTGTCTCCTGTAGTACTTGGTCATTAGTTTTTCTGTCTGTCCATGGTATTCTTTGCATTTTCCTCAGAAACCACATTTCTGCAGCCATCAGATGTTTTTCAACTTGACTGCACATTGTCCAAGTTTCACATCCATACAAAATAACAGGCTCTATGTATCCCCTCAACACTCTTTTTCTCGTTTTAATTGACATCTTTTTATTGGTCAGAATGTTTTTCACCTTGCTTAAGGCTAATTTCGCCATGGCGATTCTTGTTCTAATCTCTTCAAGGTATCTCCCATCAGATGTTATGACTGTTCCGAGATAATTGTACCGATTAACTTTTTGAAGAATATTTCCATTTACGTGTATATTACATTCTGGCACTTCGTTCTTCCTAGTGACGACCATAACCTGTGTCTTATTACAATTTAATTCTAACTCCAGTTGCTCACTGTGTACAACAACCACATCCACTAATTGTTGCAGATCCTGCGCATTGTCTGCAATCAATACTGTATCATCTGCATATCTAATGTTATGTTTCATCCTCCAATGCTGATTCCATTTATATCCTCTACATTTAAAAAATATTTTCACTGTGTGGGGAAAAAAGATCTGGAGACATTACACATCCCTACCTAACACCTCTCTTAATAGACTGATATTGTCCTACATCATTACCAATCCTTATTGCAGCTTGTTGTTTCCAATATATGTTTTTTATAAGTCTAATGTCTTTCCCATCAATTTGTAGATATGCAAGAATATCCATCATGTTGACATGTCTAACTCTATCAAAAGCCTTTGTGTAGTCAATAAAGCAAAGATGTATATCCTTGTTTACTTCTATAGCACATTCAATCAATGTTCGCAGCATATACACAGCATTTACTGTACCCTTTCCTTCTACAAACCCACATTGTTCTTCCCCTATTTCAGGTTGTATTTTCTTCCTCACTCTTTGCATGATAATTCGTAGCAAAATTTGTGTGATGTGACTCATTATACTAATTGTTCTATGTTGATCACATTACAAGGCTCCTGATTTCTTTGGGATTGCAATAAATACAGAGTTACATAATTCAGAAGGTATATCTCCAGTATCATATAATGTGTTCAGCAGTCTGGTGATTTGCTCTAGTCCAAATTCTTCTAAAGCTTTAATCATTTCTGTTGTGATGTTATCTGCACCGGGGGCCTTGCCAGCTTTCATATGCTCACGAACATTTCGAACCTCCATCTCCAAAATTGGCGGTCCTTCATTATTAAATCTAATATCATACTATTCCTCTCTGTTATCATCATAAAGGTGTTTCACATAATCTGTCCATACATGTAGAATCTGATCTTTTTCTATTATGATTTGCCATCTTTAGTTTTTAGACAGCCTGTTGATGCACTTGTTATTTTATTAGTAAGTTCCTGAATTCTGTGCACTAATTTGGTATTTTGACTGTTGTGTTGGTTTTCAATTTCTAAGCACTTTTCCTCAAGCCATGTTTCTTTTGCTTCCTTACATAATATTCTGACTTGTCTGTGAATTTCTTCATATTTAGCAGAATTATTTTTGTTGAGTCTTCTTGTTTCCATTAGGTGTACAATTTCTTCAGTCATCCATTTCTTACGACCCACCTTTTTAAATTTTGGAATAGTTGTTTCTGCAGCCAAATTGATTAAATTCTTCAACGTTTCCCATTGATCATCCACATCATGGAATAGAATCTCTAGATCAGACAATATATCAAATCTGTTCTGCACTTCTATGTTGAATTTGTTTTGTATTTCCTTGTCATTACTCATTGTACACAAATCATATTTAGTGTTTCCTGTTATATACTTGACCTTCATCAACTTTATCCTCAATGTTCCTGTGAGTAATCTGTGGTCACTATAACAATCAACACTGGGAACTGCTTTTGCTATTGTTAGCGCGTTTCTAAATCTTCTGCTAATCAGAATGTAGTCAAGCTGGTTTCTAATCCTGCTATCATGACTCCTCCATGTCCATAATCTTCTAGGCTGTTGCTTAAACCAAGTGTTTCCTTCAATAATTTCTTGTCCTTTTGCCCACTCTACGAGTCTGCATCCTCTTTCATTTCTCTCTCCTAAACCATAGTTTCCTACTGTGTATCTATCATCTTGATTTCCTACTTTTGCATTGAAGTCTCCTATTATGATGTTTATTTCTGAATTTTTACATTTCTTTAAGGCAGACTCTATGTCATTATGAAATTCCTCTACACTATCTTCACTCGATTCTCCTGTTGGGCCATATACTTGAATAATATTTATGCTAAGAGGTCTGTCACTTAATTTAACTAGTAGAACTCTGTCCGACACGGCTCAATATCCTTGAACAGATTTTGATGTTTTCCGGTCCAAAATAATTGCCACTCCCCTTTGTCGATCTTCACCTCCAGAATAAATAATCTTAAAATCTTCAAGCATCTTGATGCCTGCTCCTGTCCATCTCGTTTCGCACATCCCTAAAATATTATTTTTTTCTCTTTCTATTTCTTGTTTTATGTTCTCTAATTTTCGTCGTCGTTTAACGTCCTAACGTTCCATGTTGCTAATTTTAACGTCTCTGCCCTTGTCTTGCGATGATCAGTCTTTAGGCGAATCATAATGTATGAATGAATCACCAAAAAGAATAAAATAATAAAAAATAAAACGAGAAGTAGATTGTCAGATTTACTAGAACACGATTACAAGAAACAGAATGGACCAGTACAGAACAAACAAACACAAGCAGACACACAACTACACGAGAAACACTATATGAAAAAGCAAAGGTTACTTATCTGGTTTGGTCGAATTGGTTTCGTTAGGCGCTTATCGTTTGATGTTAATGGAAAGAACTGGATGCATGGTTTAAACGGGTCGATGGGCGACAGAGATTGGTTTAGCCGCCTGGTAGGAGGGATGGGGGGGGGGGGGGGACGCCCATGTGAGCGAACGGTGAAAAGTGAATTACCACTCCCGCATACCGCGTAGGAACACAGCGGCAGGCGCGTGGAATGCAGTCTTCTCTGTATTGGTTAGCATATGAATTAATCACCCAAAATAAACGAGAAGTAGATTGTGAGCTTTACTAAAACACGACTACAAGAGACAAATTGGACGTTGCGGCCAAAGCCTTCGTCAGCACAGGACAAACAAATACAAACCAACACAAAACTACATGAAACACACTATGACAATATTAAACTATTAAACTAATTAAAATTAAATGTACTCATCTGAATACCGTGTCCTAGCTTGGAAGGTCTGACGCATAGAATGGCATGAGTGCGGTTCGCTCAGAAAGCAATGACATGCCACCGAACGCAAACGTGCCAAGAAACCACAAACGGTAATGTTAGGGTTGATTGCTACGTCTTGTAAAGGATATGCTCCCACGTTTTTCTAGTCGACTATACAACTTCGGGGATGGAAAAAGGGGGGCGGGGGGGGGGGGAGGTTGGAAGATAATGAAACTATGTTGGACTTTGAGGCCTTGAGGGGAGAGGGAACCCAACTGGAAGATGAGGCGGTTTTCCAATGTCTTACGATCACGTTCGTGAGATACGCACGATTGTGATATGGCGATAGTAACAAATACAAAAGAGGTAAGTAACTAAAGAACATATGTCAAGTCTAGGAAACCGGTAGGAAATTAATTGATCCACGAACATTTGGAGGAAAGTTGATACATGGTGTTGGAGATTGCGCGATATAGAGAACCATAACTCTGCACACCAAATTGCATGACTGGTTGGATTTTGCAGCTAAACCTTTCCAATGCAGTGAAGAAGACATTTTCACGCTAAACCCTCCTTCGTCGACTGTTGCGACATGTATGGCAGTTTATGCGGTGTCATTATTCTTTGTTTCATTCCAGGGTTTAGGTTGAACACGGCTAAGAAAGAAGGAAGGAAGGAAGAAGAAAGAATGTAGAAAGAAGAAGGAAAGAAGGAATGAAGAAAACAGATGTTAGAAAGAAACAGGCAAGAAAGATGAAAGAAAGAAGAAAGAAGGTAGATAGTAGAAGAGAGAAGGACAAAATAAAAGAAAGAGTGAAAGAAGAAAGACGGAAGGACGAATAAGGCAGGAAGCAAGAAGGAAAGAAGAAAACTATAAGAAGGAAGAAAGAAGAAGGAAAGAAGAAAGAAGGGCAGAAAGAAAGAATGAAAGAATAACGAAGAAAATAAATAATGATAAGAAGGAATGACAAAAGAAGAAGGCAAGAATAGAGAAGATGGCACGACTAAAGAAGAACGAAAGCAGAAAGAACAAGGGAGCTTTATATGCGTATGTCCCGGGCATCAGGATGTGGCCTCAATCATTGTGGGACGTGTGTTTGATCCTAAGTTTGCCTAGAAGTGTAAAGAAATATACCCAGCCGATTTATGTTGTGACTGCCTGGGCAATCAGCCTTTATTTGCACAGTTGATCGATCTCTCTAGCCAGATAAAACAGTAGAGTTCGCGAATTTTTCAGTGGAAATGTGAGGACACCATTTCTACGTTACAGTGTTATATAGTATTTATAAGTCTGTAAAATACAGCACGATGTAAGCGAAATCAAATTAACTAATGGACATGATTGTTGTTAGAATATTCACATATATCGATGTTATTAACTGGCGACATGAAATAATAATCAGTTGTTGTCGTGGTCGATGGAGAATATAGGGTCTGGTTGCTTGTTACAGTGGTTAATTACTGGTTACAATAGAAAACAACGTGTCTACAACGATGTACTAAATAACTGAGTAAATGAAAACGTGAGTAGTGAGCTGCGAGTCTGAATCCGAGCGGGGGAGTTTGATTGTATTGTTCAAGGGAATGTGGGAATAGTCGGTTACGTGGAACGGATATAACACTTTGTTTGTGAGTTTTATTGTCGTTAAATGTTATTATATTTAAGTCCAGGGACATGTCTTCTGCGGTTACACGATTGTTATTGCCGTGACTGTTGCAACTGTGTTGAGTTGACGGATGAATTAAGTATCCATGCGTATATAAGTTAGCGGCATATCCTTTACAGGACGTCGTAGTCAGCCCTAGCCTTTTTTTTTTGATGTTTGTGATCTCTTGGCAAGTTAACTTTCAGTAGTTTGCAATTGCTTTCTGAACTACCGGTACACATACTATTTTATTTAAAAAAAACAACGCAATGCGGTTTGTTGCCAAATCCGCAGCAACTGTGTTTCGAACTCGGCATGTGCGATTACGAACTGCACCCGCACATAGATGAGAATATTCTTTAGAGGAAGGGGGCTGCGTGGTCTCGAGGTATGGTGTCCGCCTCGAGTGCTGGAGGTCCCGGGTTCAAGCCCCGGTGATGACCGGGATTTTGTCTCGTGGACTTCTAGTAATAAATTTCCCCTGGTCTCTGGGTAATGAGATCGGACGCCCGTGTGTATTGTTGCGCACGAAAAAAAATCCCTTGGCAGTTGGAAATCGAAAAAGAGTAGCCTACCGGCACTGCCCGGTCAAAATTTCGAGTTAAAAATCTACCCAAGTATTTCAGGATCCTCGCCGGTGCTACGGAGTTCGTGCACTGAGCTGAGTTTCTCCAGACTCAGGTTTGAGTTAGGAGGAGAAAGAAGCACTTATGGGTTGCACCCGTGTGCCGTGATGTTGATCCATCGACTAAACTAAACTAAACTAAACTATTCTCTTCAGTTATTGCTTATTATTTATCAGAAGCTCCAGTATAACACTGGAGACATGTTTTTAACGATTTCGTCTCCCCCAGGAATCAAGTGCATGGAAGCTGACTACCTATAGTGGAGGGATGAGACGATTCAGTCAACACTAAAACTGTGTCAGCTGTTGATGCCAACGTCACAGGTAGAGAATGCTTAAATAAACTACGTCACAGTTACAGAATGTGTACATGAACAACGTTACAGTTACATCATGTTTACATAAACAACATCACAGTTAGAGAATGTTTACATAAACAACGTCACAGTTACAGAATGTTTACATAAACAACGACACGGGCAGAGAATGTTTACATAAACAACGTCACAGTTACAGAATGTTTACATAAACAACGTCACAGTTACAGAATGTTTACATGAACAACGTCACAGTTACATCATGTTTACATAACCAACGTCACAGTTACAGAATATTTACATAAACAACATCATAGTTACAGAATGTTTACATAATTAACGTCACAGTTACATAATGATTACATAAACAACGTCACGGTTACAGAAAGTTTACATAAAACAACGTCACAGATACAGAATGGTTACACAAACAACATCACAGGTACAGCAACAACGTCACAGTTACAGCAACAATGTCACAGTTACAGCGCAACAATGTCACAATTACAGCAACAATGTCACAGTTACATAATGATTACATAAACATCGTCACAGTTACAGCAACAATGTCACAGTTACATTCCATTGGCACCTTGCCGTCTTGACAGACGATAGTTTGTGCTTTAAAAAGGCATAATAACTTTTAACTATGGCGGTAGCGAGTGTGACTGAAATCATGCACCATCTTACGTCTCAAACGCTTGGTGTGTGACTTTTCTGCAATAATTTTCTCCTTTGACTTTATTCCATTTCTGATATTTGCCCTCCATGCAACACGTTCAGCGGCGACTTGCTCCCAATGTGCATTATCAATGCCTGTATCAATCATGTCCCGCTTACACACATCTTTGTATCGTAGTAGAGGCCGACCCTGAGATCTCTTACCCATCTGTAATTCACCAAAAAAGATATCCTTTGGTATTTTACCATCATTCATCCTCCTAAGATGTCCTATCCATCTAAGTCTACGAAGACTGAGCATGGAATAAACTGTCACACAACCTGATCTTTCCAATACTTCAGTATTTGTGATTTTGTCTTGCCACTTAATACCAAGAATTCTTCGCAAACACCGCATATGAAAGCTGTTTAAATTGTTCTCTTGGTGTGAGTAAGTTGTCCAGGTTTCACTGCCATAGAGAAGAGTACTAAGGACACAGGCTTGATAGACAAGGACTTTTGTTTTGGCAGTAAGCTTCCTGTTCTCCCAGACTCTTTTTCTTAACCTGTTCATTGTTGTTGCTGCCTTACCAATCCGGATGTTGATTTCCTGATCTAGGGATAATTTGCTATTAACCACTGATCCTAGATATGTAAAATGGTCTACTATCTCTAGTTCAGCGTCGTCAATAAAGATTGATGGTACACCATGTGCACCTTGTGACATAATCTGTGTCTTCTTTTTGCTAATTGTTAAACCAAATTCAGAACAAGCATTGGAGAATGCAGATAGTAGACATTGCAAGTTACAGAATGTTTAAATAAACAATATCACAGGTACTGAACGTTTAAATAAACAACAACACCGACCATGCCTCTAACACGGAACAGCCTTCAGTCACGTGACAACCTCGGTGGTCTAGTGGCAGGACACTCGCCTGGCCGGTCCTGTGGTCAAGGGTTCCAACCACATCGGGGCGTATTCGTATTGCGAAAACTGAGGGTTCCCAGGTCGACCCAAACTAACTTGTGTATCCAGAAATGTCGTGGGTTTTACAGCCGGCGGCGTGATACAGACCACATCACACACCGGTTGTCGGCGGTCTGTCATAACATGGGTCTAGCACCTTGTATCCAATGCGCAGGTGATAAAAGTACCCGTACCTGACCTCAGTACGGTACCAAGGGATTAACGACGTTGTTCGCAATCTCCTATATCAACGTGGGGGAAAACAGCTGCGCGAGATTCTAAAGGGGATCCCGCCTCGCTGGTTAACTTCGGGGGTATGTCAGCCCGTCGTTCAGAAAGCAATGGCAAACTACTGAACGTAAAAGCTTGTGTTACAGATCACGGAGAGTCTGAATATAACTGAAGGCAACTGTATATATGAAGTCAAGGCTCCAGCCAAGGTGTAAACGTGTCTATTTATTGGTCAAGGTATAAAAGAATATACAACAATTTGAAAACACCTCCAGTTAGTTTGCAGGCTGAGTTGGAACTCTCCTCTATGTTTATCTTCTACGTCACGCGTGAGCGTCCCTAACAACTAGTCCAATTGTGCTTATGCGTGCACCTATTCATTTCCCATACCCTTTTCTATTTCACACCATCCATCTCCTAAACTACTAACAGAGATGGTGCTCTGTTATATTCCTCCCTTTCTTTAAGAAGACTTTTCTTGAAAAGTCTTAATCCCTAACCTACTTATTCTAATTATGCTTTCCCTCACTAAAACCTTAACCCAATATTATTTCTCCAACCCATCTTAAACTAACCCCCTCTTAACCAATGAACTTTATTTCTACTTCTTCGAGTCCAATTTTCCACTTCTCTCTTATAGCTAACCAACAGTTCATAAGGAAATCTACATGTATATAGGTATCTAGTATACATCATAATATTTCTTCCTTACAAAATCTCAGTTTTACACATCACAACATATATGTGTACCTTTTCGAAATACTTCTCTTTCTCTTCATAAGCGATCCGCTTAAACCTTTTCATCACGAGCATATATACCAATATCTGATCTCAAGTATAAAACGCCGTACTCTTCTGATACTACCTCAAACGCCCTATCGTCATCACTAACAGTATTACCTCAACATTACTAATTCTCCACTTTCAGTTTCAACTAACCTGAAATCACTCGCACACGATAGTAAGACAAAGAATCGGTGCGCACCGGAAAGTCAAAGAACTAGAACTCTTCCTCACAAAAACCACACTCACACTTACCCCCCCCTCCCCCACCCCCTATGTCACCTTGAGACTTTATGCAGTAAAGTCTAAAAAAAAATACATATCTCTCACAATTCAATTATACAATTTCTTATCATATCTCCGAATCTCACCTAATTATTTGATCTCTGACTAATACAGATATCCCCAGCATCAAACACCAAAAACATTATCCACCCCTAAATGTCCATATATTACAGACACTACTGATATTATGACTCTGAACCTTATCTCAACCATAACAACCTCGCATTGTAATGTCAACCACAAAACACATCCCGAGGACACAATTAAAAAGGTCCATTCTGGGCCTACCACTCAAAACCCCCTCTATCATTATAAACATCACCTACTAAAATATAACCAAATCTCTCCTATACCTCACTCAGGAATACTCCATATCAGAATTCTCGTCGAAAACTTCAGCAATCCACTAATGTCCATTTATTATGGGCATATCTCCTAAAACCCCTGCTTGTCAATTTATGCCGTTATCAACAGCAACAAAATACCGCCACTGAACTCATGTCTGTGATCTTCTCATCCATCACTGCTTGCAATCAACTTTATTCTTTATCAGTCCATATATCACGGACCCCCAAAACCTCATGTCATTTAATCTATGTTCGCTGTGACCACAGCACTCCACACTGACAATGTTCATTTCTCACGAACATACTTACTTCCCTTTATAAACCTTCCACTGGTTTAATCCCCCAACTCTTGTATTGATATCTACAGGACTAAAACATGGCATTCAATTCATGTTTTACTATTTGTCTTCACGCTGTCTGGCGCAGCACTTATTATAAGCGTTACCCATGTCTACTAAAAACCAGCAATCTCATGGCGCTTATTAAATTTCCATTACATCATGGCACTAAATCCATGTTCACTTCTGACCACATCTTCTGTATCGTAAATATGTATCCAGAACTCCCAAGGACCTCTTACTAAGTTTCTCCCTTTTACATGGACGTGTTTACTTTTCTAACTCCCCCCAACTGAACGTCAAACGAAAACTAATTTAAACATAGTCAGGGCAACTCAATAAGTAACATCATTATAACTTTTGCCAAATGAAAATTAATAAACAAAGTAATATGCTAATATTTAACCAAAGTAAGCTAATTAAACTCACAATTCAAGAATAACTGGAGTCAAGACAAATCAAAATAGAACAACAATATCACCCCCCTTTGTTTTTACAATGTTGTCATATATGCCCACATTTTTCAAAATAAAACAAGCATCAATTAAAAGAAAATATCTAGTGTTATCTAACACTACTGGTCTCTTTTACGGACCAGTAGTTTGTCCGCAAAAGACTGAAAACACAACAATCCTATTCTAAAATTGAATAATAATCAATAGGACCAAATCAATCAAAAATAATATAACATACCATACATATTCAATTAAAACCAACTGCTTATAGTACTCAAACAACACTAGTCTCTTATACGAACCAATGTAATACATATCTATGAACACAAGTCATGCCTATTCTGTTAACCCCAAAATATATCTGTTACCTACAGACTATATTCTCATCATAACGTAGAACAATATCTGTTCCCCTCAAGCAAAAATCATTAATCAACAAATGACCGTACTTTTTCTGGAAGTCAAACGTTGATTATCTCCCTTCACAACATTCCATCTTTTACAAAACTAACTCATAACAATACTACTGCACTTGACATACTAACCAAACAATTACTGTAAACTACAGCAAAAAATTGCTCTATTTTCCAAGTAGTGTGACTATTTCAGCACACCACAATTTATCTACTCAGTAAGGAAAACTGCAACTCAGCACAGTCATTTCCTAATCTAGTTGTTTCCCTTGAATTCCAACATTCATCCCGTTTACGACGGTGTCTCCACAATGCTACAACCACCAACGAATGTCTATTTACTATAGACTTTACCAACATATCTAGCTACTATATTTGTCAATAACTAATTCTATTTTTAAGTCTCTCGTCTACCCGACGCAACTAATATTTCTTTCTTCTGCATCAGTACTTTCCAACATCTCACCACTATTCTCGTATCACGACAACCTGACGTGCCTATACTATTACTTCTACAAAAAAAAATTAGACACCAATTTAATCTTCTAGCAATTACTCACCGCAGCTTAAGCGTGTCGATCACTTCCACACACAGTGACACAAGATATACCAAACGCCTCGTATATGCATGCGCTACTACTACTAATCACCTGACATCGTTCTATCCACGCACTCCACTTAGACGGCGTCTCAAAACCTCACTCCTGCTTCACTCTACACTTTTACACATGCAAGAACAACGCATAACCAGACAATTACCTCAATACTCAACAGGACTTTCACAATTCAACTGCTTTTCTCAATCATCACAACCAAACACTACTCTCCGTCCTACCTAAATTCCACATCAAACCACTCCGACAGTTAAATACTCACTCACTTTATCTTAACCTCCTCATCACTTCATAGTAATGATCTACTTCTTAGCGCTATTTTCAGGCTATAACAGTTGCACTACCCTCTCCACAGCAACACAACTTTTGAACCGATATAACTCTCATCAAATTTGAACTACTCCAAGCTCAGTTACGTATTTGTTATTTCCATATAGCCATGGTCTTATCGATTTCATGAGACTTCTAGATTTGTCCAGCGACGCTTCAGCCTTCTTCTGTTTTTGTGTTCTACTTTCTACTAGGCAAACATCTTTCTTTTTGAAAGTATCTTTTCTCTCTCTCTCTCGGTATTCGTCTCCTAGCCTTCGCTACTTTTCTGTCATATATTCTAGTATCTTGTTCTAAAGAGTCACTAACTAAAAATTTGTCTGCTTGCCTACCAGCAACCATACCGTGCGAGGAAACATCTCGCTTCGAGTCAGGATCTGCTCGTAGTGCAATCCTCTCGTTACCATTCATTTCTTTTAAATCTCTGTCTGGTGTATATTCTATACTAAAATCTGTGAGGTCTGAAGATTCTGATTCTAAAGACGAGGACTCAAAAGATAATCCATGATTATATATGCACAAACTTTTTTCATTTCTAGTCCTAACACTCTTTCTAATTTTCTTTCTGCTGTCTTTTGTCTTGGGTTGTCCAACCTCTGGACCGGTGTCTCTCTTTGTCACTTTCAACTCAGTGGGTTTTGATTGAGTATTTCTTTCTAGTTTATCAATCGGTGTCTGAGTACTATTCTCCACACTATTGCCTGGCTGCATCTGTGTCTCTCTTTCTCGTCTGACACTAAAGACTGAAGATACCTCCTGACTACCCAAAATCTTGTCTGTGTTTTCTTCTCTGTTTTTCAACCTTGCTACCGAATATCGCAACTATCTGATCTGAAACCAGTTCTCTCGCAAGGCTCTTGCGTTTTCACTATTTGAAGGCCAAGACCACTGTTTTGTTATACAATTTCCGTTTCTGGCCAATACCAGTTCCCAAATTTTTGTGTTGATTCATTACATATCTCTGTGTCTCCCTCTTATCTGGTTTCATATGTATATGGTTGATAACTTTAGAATTATAACCACACTGGTTATCGTTCCTATTGATCGGCTGCCATCTATTGGGCTTGTCCACATCAAAACATCTCATATCTGTCCTGTGCTCTGTTCGTTCGAGCGTCTGTCTCTTTATCAGTCCTATCATAGATGAAATTCTGTCTACGTCCATCCTTAAGCTGTCCATTAACTCCGTCACACGTTCTAACTTCCTATAAAAGATATCCATATTAGTTCACCACGCCTTTATGATATGTTGTTTTCAATGCGTAGGCAGCTTTCCTATCGCTATTCCATTGCACTCTACCTTAAATCTATAAGCCTCCTGTTCAGTTCCGAAGCCTAGGATTGACTTATACAAAACAAGCTTAACGTACTCTGCAGCTCTGCTGTGGAACAATCTTCCACAAGAAATCAAAGACATCACCAATCCCTTTTCATATAATCGCAAATTATTCGAACACTATCTCAATATGGATTACCTTCCCCCTTAATAATAGAGATAATAATAACAATAACAAAACCCTAGTATAACAGCCAGTCCCCTTTTGGTAGGCCAGTATATTCCACATGGCTAACAACAAGTGTCAGACCATTATCTAATATTACTGTGTCGTGTAGTTTTGATGTTCGCATTTTGCCCATGCCTTTATAATGCATATCCTTTATATTGTTGTTGTTCTCTGTTAGCCTTGAATGATGTGTGAATGAAATAATGTATGAAAGAGAGTGATAGAAGGGCAGAATGTTAGACGGGCCTGCGTGCCCAATTCTTAACCCTTTGAAAATAAAGTTTGTTCGTTCGTTCGTTCGTTCGTTCGTTCGTTCGTTCTTCCCCGTAAACTTTCTATAAAATGTTCCACTTCAGTGACCGCCTCTTTCAATTCTTTTAACCACACAGTTACGTTTCTTAACTCTCTACTTATATACTTCATACTTACTTTTAATGATATATCTAAACCAAATTTGCACGATTTGTCTTCAGCAAGTGCAGTTATAATTTATACAATACATAACGGAATAATTAAAACCATCATCCCGTAACCACAAAGGCTTGTCTATTCACACCCAATACTTGCTCGACTGAGAGGTCTCATCTGTGTTATCTTGTGTTGCCATGATATCGTCCTTGCCAAAATCTAATAAGGTCGATCTAATCAATGAACAAAAATGATTACACAATTATAATAATTGTCCTAAAATCAATAATCCATACCGTTCGTTTTATGTAATTATATAAGGATACTTGAAGCTGTAATTTCTTAGATTTCCCCAAACGACGACCTTGTCTTCTAGTTGTCCTGTGGGTTTTTTGACCCCTGGAAAGCTGCTTCTGGTGGTTATATCAATCCTCAGACATCTCTGGCTTCTCTAGCGCGAGGAGTACTTCCACTTTCACCCCTGGTTGGGCATTCACCCCTGGTTGGGCACGTCTGAACTCTGGCTTCACCCTTTGGCGGGCTCGTCTGGACTTCACCCGAAAAAGGGCACGTCTGGAAACGGCTCTAGCTTAATGAAGCGATTTAAATAGGGTCTCTTCTTCAGCAGGACGGCAACCCACTATGCCCACCCGCTTCCGAAGATTCCACATTAACGTTATCGCTTTGCTTGAGTAACATTTTGATAAGCCAGAGTTCAAGATAGTTGCATCTATAACCAACTTCGAATGGAGTTGGTTTTCGTAAGTAGCAGAGTTTCCTCAATCGGAGACAACGATCGAAAACAAATGAGCAAATGGCTTGGTTCAGTATAAGCGTTGACCACCAACCTTTTGTGATTAAGGATGAACTCTTCACAGCTCCTGACTTCACTTCAGGCAACCAAGGTCAAGTTCAATGACATGATGACGATAACGGCCAGATCAATCAATAGCTCCCGTAAGACGACATTTCAAGGTAGCGTATTGTCGACGTTTAAAAACAACGGCTAGATCAGCTCAGGACTCGACAAATGATGATGGCAGCTCTGTTCCACAGCTCAGAATATTATGTTTTGCGTGACGGTTTTAACAAACATCGGCCCCATCAGAAAGATTTGCAGATACGATATTCTCAATGATGCATGACTTCATCATAATCGTCCGTGGCTTCTGACAATTTCTACCTTCTAAAAATTCATTGTTTTGTTTTGTGATGATGACCTCTGTGATCGCTTGTGGCCGCAACAGCTCAAATCAGTATCCTGGTATACTGGCAGCATTTCAGACTGTTACAGATCACGGAGAGTCTGAATATAACTGAAGGCAACTGTATATATGAAGTCAAGGCTCCAGCCAAGGTGTAAACGTGTCTATTTATTGGTCAAGGTATAAAAGAATATACAACAATTTGAAAACACCTCCAGTTAGTTTGCAGGCTGAGTTGGAACTCTCCTCTATGTTTATCTTCTACGTCACGCGTGAGCGTCCCTAACAACTAGTCCAATTGTGCTCACGCGTGCACCTATTCATTTCCCAAACCCTTTTCTATTTCACACCATCTATCTCCTAAACTACTAACAGAGATGGTGCTCTGTTATACTTGCCTAGTACATAAACAGCAGCTGAAAAGTTCTGGTGTTGACTGCAAAGTCATGTAAGGGATATGCAACATAAACACACACAAAAAAACAAAAAAACATGCAAGTCTGATCATTATATGATGTATTAGCTGAACCACATTGATAATGAAAGGGATTAATAACACGCAAGTTTGATCATTATGTTATGTATTAGCTGAAATACACTGATATTGAAGGGTATTAATAAGACGCAAGTTTGATCATTATGTGATGTATTAGCGGAATCACACTGATAATGAAGGGGAATAATAACAAGCAAGTGTGATCATTATTTGATGATATAACTGAATCAAACTGATATTGAAGGGGATTTATAATAAGCAAGTTTGATCATTTTGTGATGTATTAGAAGAACAACACTGATATTAAAAGGGATTAATAACAAACAAGTTTTAATCATTATGTGACGTTTTAGCTAAATCAAACTGACGTTGAATGGGATTTATAACAAGCAAGTTTGATCATTATTTGATGTATTAGCTGAACCACACTGATATTGAAGGAGATTGCTTGCTTGCTTGCTTTTGTTCGTTGGCTTGAGCTCCAACGCGAAGTCCTGTATGTCGGATGAATGCATCCTGTTGTCCAACATCAGTGTGATGTCATACAGGACCTGAGATGTGCGTGAGTATCCATTGTCCCATGTCTGGCTTATTGGTGTGCAGACTGGTGGTTCCTCGCCGTACAGGCACTCTCCGAATTCGAAGGAATCGGTGATCCTACTGACTTTAGCCAGGACCCCGAAGGGACCTGTTGCCCAGGACGCTCGACGAGGACGCGTCAATAGGTCTTGGCCAGTATATAACCCGGCCCTGGTGCCTTGGAAACACCTCTGCGTCCCAAAGGGGATTTATAACAAGCGAGTTTGATCATTATGTGATGTATTAACTGAATCAAACTGATATTGAAGGGTATTTATAACAAGTAAGTTTGATGTATGCGATTTTTCAAGCTGTAGTCAACCCCATCATATATTAACTGTTTGTGATTTACTAGGCAGTGCTAATTTTGTAGTTTGCCAATTCTATCTGAACTGGTTATGCCTTATACCACCTAAATCAACGCAAAGCGATCGGCTTCGAAATCGCCAGCAGCTGGTTTGGAACCCTCGACTCTGTATGAGGGAAGGGGGGATTTATAACACTGTTATGTTAAGTATCCGCAAAGTCACAGCGCCGATCATTGAAGAGGATATTGGAATATGCTACCGCTGACAACTATATCGTCCTGAGCCACAGACAGTGACAGGCCGCACTAGAGAAACATACATATCTTATATGTAATGAAGTTATGACATTTCCTCATCATCACATGTCCTTTCAACAGACGCTGGTTTTTATGTTTCCGCATGTCTCGGGTGTTTGTGTTCTAGATAATCTCTCTCTCTCTCTCTCTCTCTCTCTCTCTCTCTCTCTCTCTCTCTCTCTCTCTCTCTCTCTCTCTCTCTCTCTCTCTCTCTCTCTCTCTCTCTCTCTCTCTCTCTCTCTCTCTCTCTCTCTCTCTCTCTCGATGATATTTCTCCTGCCAATGTCTTGATAATCCTTTTCAGACGAGGATGTCCCAAGACCGCGATACACATCATTATCTGACACTGATCTGTAGAATTCCATATCATCTTGGGTTGGCAACATGGTAGTTGTCCCTTGCCTTCCACTTCCACACGGAGTTAATTTAAGTGGATCTATGGCAGCAATGCTCGACTGTCAGAACAAGTGAGCGCCGTTCTTTGCATAGTTAGAGAGTCGAAAACTTACACCGCAGTTAGAAAATCACCAGCGTCGCTGTTGCTACACTGTAATACGTCGTATATCCTCTAACACACGGAGACTACAGAAATATAATTACATTTGCCTGTAAGCTCACCTTGAGAAGATGGTAAACAACGCCATCACTAGCGGACACCCGGTGTTGTATTGTTTAGTACCCGAAAATCTTGCCGGCATTGGGTTATATAGTTCATGGACAGATAAATACGTAACACCTGTATAGGAAACATGATCATATTAGATCGAATACAAGCCGGCCCATACGTGCTGTGTTGAATCATGATCTGGTTTCATCGTGTTATCCCTTTCCGCAGATTGGAAATCAGTGTAGCAATGTTGCACACATGTCGTTAGTCTCTGGTATTGGAGAGGACAAGGGATCACTGCAACACAACCCTCGTTGAGAAGGTAAGTTGCTACCTGACCTCAGTCTTGTCTGGGCTCTGGCCACCTACATATCAATGCATCGGATTTAGAAGTTACAGCTCAGTCTCCCATACTACTTGCAGGTTGAGGACGGGCTAGACCAGTGACAACATGTATACAGCCAACACGCACAGATCTAACAATGCAGACATGCAGGGATTAGAGACCAGGGACAACATGTATACAGCCAACATGCACAGATCTAACAATGCAGACATGCAGGGATTAGAGACCAGTGACAACATGTATACAGCCAACACGCACAGATCTAACAATGCAGGCATGCAGGGATTAGAGACCAGGGACAACATGTATACAGCCAACATGCACAGGTCTAACAATGCAGACATGCATGGATTAGAGACCAGGGACAACATGTATACAGCCAACATGCACAGATCTAACAATGCAGACATGCATGGATTAGAGACCAGGGACAACATGTATACAGCCAACATGCACAGATCTAACAATGCAAACATGCATAGATTAGAGACCAGGGACAACATGTATACAGCCAACATGCACAGATCTAACAATGCAGACATGCATGGATTAGAGACCAGGGACAACATGTATACAGCCAACATGCACAGATCTAACAATGCAGACATGCATGGATTAGAGACCAAGGACAACATGTATACAGCCAACATGCACAGATCTAACAATGCAAACATGCATAGATTAGAGACCAGGGACAACATGTATACAGCCAACACGCACAGGTCTAACAATGCAGACATGCATGGATTAGAGACCAAGGACAACATGTATACAGCCAACACGCACAGATCTAACAATGCAGACATGCATGGATTAGAGACCAAGGACAACATGTATACAGCCAACATGCACAGATCTAACAATGCAGACGTGCATGGATTAGAGACCAGGGACAACATGTATACAGCCAACACGCACAGATCTAACAATGCAAACATGCATGGATTAGAGACCAGGGACAACATGTATACAGCCAACATGCACAGATCTAACAATGCAAACATGCATGGATTAGAGACCAGGGACAACATGTATACAGCCAACATGCACAGATCTAACAATGCAAACATGCATAGATTAGAGACCAGGGACAACATGTATACAGCCAACACGCACAGGTCTAACAATGCAGACATGCATGGATTAGAGACCAAGGACAACATGTATACAGCCAACATGCACAGATCTAAGAGTGCAAACATGCATAGATTAGAGACCAGGGACAACACAGCACAACTGGTCTGATCAGTGTTTTGTATATTGTGATTTTGGTGTTACGAGATAGCGCCTTTGATTTTAGTAGATGTTGTAGTGCATAGTATATCTTATTTCCAGAGTTGATTCTAGTTTGTATTTCTTCCCTTATGATGTTGGAGCAGTTGAAGATTGTACCCAGGTATTTGTATGTCTCCGTTCTTTTAATGGTCATATTATCTATTTGTAGTGGCCAGAGTTTTTAGCCATTCCGTCTCTTGAAATTACCATATATTCTGTCTTATCTTGGTTGATAGCCAGCCCCATCTGTTGGGCTTTTTCCTTTAAGTGAGTCAATATTTCCAATGTCTTTTGTTCACTTTGCCCTATAATATCTATATCATCTGCATAACCAAGCAGCTTGCATGTTCCTCCAATATCACATTCCACCTTTATCTTCCTTACAACTTTCTCTAGAGCCAGATTGAAGAGTAGCGGCGATAGTGCATCACCCTGTTTCAAGCCAGATGTTATTTGGAAGGGGTCTGATTTCCTGCCTTTATATGTTACTATATTATAAGTATCTTCCATGCATAGTCTGGTTATGTTGATTAACTTCCTTGGTATTCCAAATTCCTGCATAGTATTCCATAGACTATTCCTATGGACACTATCATAAGCCTTTTTAAAATCCACAAAAATGTTACGGAGATCTCTTTTATATTCCCAATTTTTCTCGGCTATTTGTCGTAAGATAAATATCTGATCTATTGTTGATCTGTTTTGTCCAAAACCCGCCTGGTAGTCACCTAATATGTCTTCTGAATATGGTTGTAGTCTATTTAGTAATACTGCGGATAGTATCTTATAGCTTGTGGACAGTAGTGATATTCCTCTATAGTTTCCACATTGGAACTTGTCTCCTTTCTTAAAGATAGGTATCAATAATGACTCTTTCCAGTCATGGGGTAATTCTTCTGTCCTCCAGATTTTTATTATTAGTTCGTATAGCTTTAGATGTAATGCATGGCCACCTGCCTTTATAAATTCAGCAGCAATTCCATCAGTCCCAGTTGCCTTATTGTTGTTAAGTCGTGTGATTACATATAACGCAAAATCAACGCAAAAATAGCACAGCAAGGCGATGGATGCAATGTAGGCAACCATGGTTTGGGAGAGAGAAATGAAAGAGGATACAGACTTGTAGAATGGGCTAAAGAACAAGAAATGGTTGTAGGAAACATCTGGTTTAAACAGCATCCTAGAAGATTATGGACATGGAGGAGTCCAGACAGCAGGATTAAAAACCAGATAGATTACATTCTGATTAGCAAAAGGTTTCGAAATGCGTTAACAGTCGTAAAAACAGTTCCAAATGCAGACTGTTACAGTGATCACAGATTAATTACAGGCACATTGAGGGTAAAGTTAAAGAAAGTCAAGTATACAGCAGGAAACCCTAAATATGACTTGTGCAAATTGAAAACTGACAAAGAAATACAAGATAATTTTAACATAGAAGTAAAGAACAAATTTGATATATTGTCTGATCTAGAGATCCTGTTTCAAGATGTAGATGATCAATGGGAAACGAAGAATTCAATCAGTTGCGCAGCAGAAAAAACTATTCCAAAAGTAAAGAAAGTGGGCCGTAAGACATGGATGACTGAAGAAATTTTACAACTAATGGAAACAAGAAGACAGAACAAAAATAAACCTGCCAAATATGAAGAAATTCACAGAAAAGTGAGAACCTTATGTAAGGAGGCAAAAGAAACATGGCTTGAGAAAAATTGCAGAGAAATTGAAAAACAACACAACAGTAAAAATGCGAAACTAATGCACAAAAGAATTCAGGAGCTTACCAATCAAAGAACACGTACATCAGCAGGCTGCCTAAAGACAAAAGATGGAAGAGTCATAATAGAAAAAGATCAGATCTTACATGTATGGTCCGATTATGTGAAAAACCTGTATGACGATAACAGAGACGAACAGTATGATGTCCAAAATAATAATGAAGGACCAGCAATTTTAAAGATGGAGGTTCAGAATGCTCTTAACCATATGAAATCTGGCAAGACCCCCGGTTCAGACAGCGTCACAACAGAAATGATTAATGCTTTAGAAGAATATGGAATAGATCAAGTTACCAGTCTGCTTAATACAATATATGATACTGGAAATATACCTCAGGAGTTATGTAATTCTGTATTTATTACAATCTCAAAGAAATCAGGAGCCTTGGAATGTGATCAACATCGAACAATTAGTATAATGAGTCACATCACGAAGATTTTGCTAAGAATTATCATGCACAGAGTTAGGAGGAAAATACAACCTGAAATAGGAGAAGAACAATGTGGGTTTGTGGAAGGCAAGGGTACAGTAAATGCTGTGTATATACTGAGAAACATAATCGAAAGTTCTATAGAAGTAAACAAAGATCTACACCTTTGCTTTATTGACTACACAAAGGCTTTTGATAAAGTGAGACATGTCAACATGATAAGGATGCTTGAAGATCTACAAATTGATGGAAAAGATCTTAGACTTGTAAAAAAACATATATTGGAAACAACAAGCTGCCATAAGAGTTGATAATGAAGCAAGCCAATATCAGCCTATTAAAAGGGGTGTGAGACAGGGATGTGTAATGTCTCCAGATCTGTTTTCCCTGTACAGTGAAAGTATTTTCAGAAATATTGAAGATATGGAAGGAATCAACATTGGGGGACGATGCATCAATAACATTAGATATGCAGATGATACAGTCTTGATTGCAGACAATGAACAGGACCTGCAAAATTTAGTAGATGAGATTGTTACACACAGTGAACAACTAGGGTTAGAATTAAATTGTAAAAAGACACAGATTATGGTCGTCACTAGGAAGGACGAAATACCACAATGTAATATACAAGTAAATGGGAATATTCTTCAACAAGTGAGCAGGTACAATTATCTCGGAACAGTAATAACATCTGATGGGAGATGCCTTGAAGAGATTAGAACAAGAATCGCCATGGCAAAAGTAGCCTTTAGCAAGATGAAAAACATATTGACCAATAAAAAGATGTCAATTGAAACGAGAAAAAGAGTGTTGAAATGCTACATTGAACCTGTACTTTTATATAGATGTGAAGCGTGGACATTGAGCAGTCAGGCTGAAAAACATCTGATGGCTGTAGAGATGTGGTTTCTGAGGAAAATGCAAAGAATACCATGGACAGCCAGAAAGACCAATGAACAAGTCCTTCAAGAAACAAATGAAGATCGTAAATTGATTAGAGAAATTAGACGTAGACAGTCAAAAAATTTTGGGCATGTTATGAGAAGAAATGGATTGGAGAATTTGGTGACAACTGGTAAGATCGAGGGGAATAGACCAAGGGGAAGACCTAGAAGCAAATACCTGGATGGCTTGGCCTTGTGGCATGGTCGAGACAGAAACACAGAGCTGATCCACGACTCTGGTGATCGAGTGAGATGGCAGAACATGACCGCCCACGCTTACCGGCATGGCACATGATGGATGGATGGATTACATATAGGATTTCTTCAAATGTAGGTTCTTCAATTTGTGGTTCGCATGTTAGAACCTCTTCCTGTGGGAAAATGTTACTTGGAGCTTCACAATTTAGTAATTCAACAAAATATTCTTTCCATGTGTTGCACATTTCCTCATTGGTATTTATCATATTCCCATTTTTGTCTTTTAAACCATATGTGTTTTGTTGGTGCCCTCGTTTCATTGACTTCAGTTCTTTAACAAATTTTCTGGATTCAATTTTTTGGTGATTAGTTTCCATATCTTTGATTATATTACTCATATATTCTCGCTTCTGCTGTTGGACTATTTTTGTAGCCTCTTTACATTCATTTCTATAACGCTCTTCCTTTTGGATGTTGTTGATGTCATTTAACCATAAATGTCTAGCATTCTTTTTCCTAATGACTGCTTCTTCACATTTTTGACTGAACCATCTGTTCTTTCTATGCGTGGTTAACACACCGAGACATTCTTCTGCGATAGATTGAATTGTATTCTTGATGTTCAACCAAGTTTGGTCAACGCTTTCCTCCAAAGGGTTTTGCAGAGTTTCAAGTTTACATTTTATTTCATCTGTAAATTTCTCTTTGACTGTAATGTCTTGTAGTTTTTCTCTGTTATATGTTGGGTGTAATCTTTGTAATTTAGTATAGAAAGCTCTCTTAAGTTTTATTTTAAATTTTGCTCCAATGAGGAAGTGGTCACTGTGGCACTCAGCTCCTCTATAACTTCTAACTTGCTGTATGTTTGATGCATTTCTGTTGTTAATTAAAATGTGATCTATTTGATTATAGGTTCTCTTGTCACATGATTTCCAAGTTTGTTTGTGTATATCCTTTCTTTGTAGTCTGGTACTGCTAATCTGCAGTCATTTGGCTTCTGCCAGGTTGATGACTCTCCATACATTATCATTTGAAGTTGTATGTAGGCTTTACATACCGGCCACTTTTTTATGAGTTTGCTCTCTACCTATTTTTGCATTGAAGTCTCCCAGCACAATCAGGATGTCCTGTTTGGGGGTTTCTTCTATGACATCTTCCAGATCATTATAAAAGTCTTCTTTAATATCATCTTCTTTCTCTTCAGTAGGTGCATGTACATTAATCATCGTTATATTTTTCCATTTACCTTTTATTCGTAATTTACTAATCCTGTCATTAACAGCTTTGAAGTTTAAAACGTTCCCCCATAACTCTTTTTTGATGAAAAATCCTGTTCCTAATTCATGTTTATTTTGGGTGTTTCCTCCATATATTATAATCATTCCATTTTGCTCTAAAGTACCCTCTCCTGGCCACCTTATTTCTTGAATTGCTGTTATATCCATTTGATATTCAACCAGCTCCCGGGTTAGTTCTTCGGCCGCTCCAGCTCGATATAGTGTCCGTACATTCCATGTTCCAAATCTCAAAAGTCCTTTAACGTTCCAAGGTCGTTGTCCAGATAAGTCAGCCCGATATCGAGGCTCATGTATCTGTTTCGTAACAAAATAGTTTTTACAAAGGTGGGGATGTTAACTCCACGCTTCAACCCACAACCTGGAGGACTATTTTCTCATGCCATGAGAAAATCATTCATATGTGAGTTACACTCATCATAACATCTGAAAGCTGGTGGGAGAAGACTTGTTCGAATTTATAAACCCCCCCCCCACCACCAGTAAACAGAAAAACACTTATAGATTGGAGGTGGGTTAAGAGAGGAGAGGAAACCAGACATGACACGTACAGGGCAAAAACACACAACATGCATAGCTTTGCTATGAGTCAATGAGTTTATTAGATTTATATTTGTGCCATGAAAAACGCCATCATAGCATCATCATGCCCATGTCCTTTTCTAAGTGACTTGGCTTACTCATCAGATTCTATATCACCATTCTGTGTCCTTACTTGTTTGTCAAATATCCATATCTCACAGACCCCTGATATATTGAGAACACACATTCATAGTAAGAACAGATGATTAGCATGCATAAAGTTGTGGTACCCATTGTCAGTCAGAGTCGACTCAGCACTAGATAGAGAAGGGGCATAGCTCTTACTATCAGGCTGTTATCCTTCTTCCTCCCTTTCATCCTCCTTCCACTATCCTTATTCATTCTGAACTCTCATATTGCAATATTGAGTTTACCAGAATGTACTTAGATATGATTGTTTGAATTGTCAGTGATGGGAGTAGTGCTAATTGGTGAAAGCAGCATATAAAGAAGATGCAGCCAGACTGTGTAGGAGAATGTGGCAACTCAGGTCATCTTCCAGAGTATTGAGCAGTTTGTCATCTTGTCCAGAAGGCAGGTAGTGTAAACGATGCTCCATTCATCAATGGACCTAGTTACCAGACAAAGGCTCCGTCCCTTTTTCCACCAGAAGGCTATGACTTCCAGCTGTATACAAATCACTCCAATTAACCCCAAGACTTAGATCCTGAGGAAGAAGAGATGCCTTATCAACACAGGTCATCCATCTTTATTTCAGCAATGAATCTTCTATTTCCACAAAAACGTTTGTGGTTAGAGACAATACAGACAATTTTTCACAGCATTACAATTGGGAGAGATGGAGGGGGGGGGGGGGGGGGGAGGGAATACATGTGTTTGATCATGCATGACTCATGATTATATAAACGATCTATGATATGTATGCATTGATTTTGTGAACCATGTTTATTCTTTACTCCATATTTCCAACCTAATTTTAGAGTTCATTAAACTTATGAAATTTACTTATTCTTCTGTACAAGTTCATTGTACTGTCATCACTTTTACTTTGTGTTTAAGTACTAATTAGTTAACACAATTTAAATTAGTTGGGAACTAGTAGGCTGGGTAATTTACAAGGGGAACTGATTGTAATTCTCCCATGGTCACGACCCAGGTTCCCAGGTTCAACCAGAGAAACCCTACTTTTATTCTTAACATTGCCCTACTGGACCATCTTGGAATCATGGGAACTTTTGGGGGATTTGAGCTTATTGGGTTCCTGTAGGAGGAACACATTTCTGGTGTGTTTCCTAACTTATCCGGGACTTCCCTAGACCTGTCGAGTTCACTATAGTCAAGTTTCACTACCAAGACAATTACACACCATTAGGAATTAGTTCCAGGTCTCTAGCTATAGAGAGTACGGTAGATGCACATAGTGCTACTGATTCTTACCACCTTTTCCACACCTTATACTTGGACATATAATAACAGATGATGACAGAAGTGAAATAGAAATCAAAAAGAGAATAGGAATGGCCAAAAATGCTTTCAATGGCATGAAACAAGTATTAACATCTAGAGAGATTAATAATGCATTAAAAATGAGAATTGTCAAATGCTACGGTTATTCAACGCTACTGTGTGGCGCAGAAGCCTGGACATTGAACAAGCGACTAGGAAGTAGCATAGAAGCCCTGGAGATGTGGATATACAGACGAATATGTCGTATTTCATGGAAACAGAAAAAAATCAAATGCAGAGGTTCTAGAAAAACTGGAAATGAAGAGAGAGCTGATGACAGAAATAAAGAGGAGGCAAGTGAAATATTTCGGCCACGTTACAAAGACATGATACTCTTATAAAAATCATACTGGAAGGCAAGGCAGAGGGCAAGCGAGCTAGAGGTAGACAACGATACAAGTGGGAAGATAACATCAAGAGATGGACGAACATCAGCCTGACAGAATGTACAGTCAAGGCAAGAGACAGATAATGTTGGAGATTCTTTGCAGCCAACCTTCATTTTGAAGAGGGCACCTGCTCGATTGAGTGGCTTTCTGACTGATTCGATCATTCTTTTCTATTGATAGTATGTAACTGGTACATCAGGCTGTTCTTCTTTTGTTCTTCTGTGTCCTCCCTTAGCTAACGGATCAGCTCTCTCGCTTACTGGTACTCCACAGTTACATGGTATCCACTGTATGGTAACCTTACGCTGACTGTTAAGTTCAGAAAATAGTGTCCTTAGTACTACCAATTTCACCAGACAGCAGTGCCTCGCGTACTGATTTTGCATCTGCCAATAGCACCACAGGTTGTGTACCATGGCTGGCTTTTTAAAATGTCTCTATTGCTACCTTGATTGCCTCAATTTCAGCATCATAGTTTTGGAAGTACTTTCCTGTTGGTACTCTGGCCGTGTTCCTAGTATTATTTGGGTATTCTATGTACATTCACGCTCCTCCACTTCGAACAGCATTATGTACTGATCAATCTGTGTAGACTCGGATCCAGAGGTCCTGTGGGTATTCTTCATCAAGGAAGCTGCAAGTGGCTGGTCTGCGCTGTACACTGTTCTGTTCTTCCCTGTCAAATATTCCTTTCTCTGTTGTCTGGATTTGTAGTGATAGCCTATGTTCCTCTTTCCATGATGTTCGTTCTGGAATAGGTTTCAGGCGGATACCAATTGTGGGCAGATCGGTGGTTTCTTTGCAGAGTCTTTTGGCCTAGTGGATAAAACTGCTTCTTTTCAACCGCCCCATAGCTAAGTTTTCAAATCTGTTCTTCATAGTGTGGCCTGGTTTGCAGAGGAACATTTCTGCTTGTATTAGCTCTCTCTCTCTCTCTCTCTCTCTCTCTCTCTCTCTCTCTCTCTCTCTCTCTCTCTCTCTCAGTGCTTTTGTCCACTCCGCCTTCTCCATCTTCAATATAGGGGTAGATCTAATCCTTACTGTGGTGATTCTAAGTGCTTGATTTTGCACCACCTTGTCCAGTTCTTGTAGTGTGGTTCTTATGCTTAACACCACGCAGTTGACCCGTATTCCATATGTGGTCGTTTGCTCTGTTGATAAACTTTGCTAAGTATGTTCCCACTGACTCCCCATGTGGCTCTACTTAGTTTTCTCAGGATGGCTGTTTTCCATATGGCATTTGCTACTGCTTTGTCGATGTGCTTTCTTCATGTGAGCCTGTCATCAAATGTTACTCCAAGGTATGTTGGTTCTGTATCTCCTCTTAGGGGTATTCCATTTAACTGGATGATCCCTGCCATTTATGTTGGAGAGAGGGTAAATAGAGTGGTGCTGCACTTGTCAGTGTTTATGCTGATACACCATGTATTTGCCTATGCATCTAATACATCTCCAGCTCTTTGTAGCTATCTGGTGGCCACTGATACATGTTCATTTGTGCTCCCTGAAACCAGGTTAGCAGCGTATATTGCCGCTTTAATTCCATGTGGTAGTTTAGCAACAAGATCATTGTTGAAGATTTAAAAAAGTGTGGGGAATAAGATAAGACTCCGTTCTGGGGGAACACTGTGACGCAGTAGTACTTTCTTACTCTTGAGTCCGTCTATCTGTACTCGGGCTCTTCTGTTGTGCAAGTAGGCTTTCACCCATGTGTACATTCTTCCATTGACTTAATAGTTTCTCAGTTTCTTCATCAAACCTTCTTTCCAGGTTGTGTCACAGGCTTCTTTAGATCTATGCATGCCGCAAGCACCAGCTTCTTCTCTTGGAATGCAACCTCAATTTGTTGAGAGAGGTAGGTTGTCTGATCTTCTATAAAATAGCACAGCCTAAAGCTAGTCTGCTGCGGCGCAGGAATGTTTTCACTTTCAATGTACCACTGCAGTCTGAAATTGATGATGTGCTCCATTGTTTTGAAGAGGCATCTAATAAGGCTAATTGGATTGTAGCTGGAAACATTGGAAATGTCTTTCCCTGGTTTTAGGTGAGGTAGCATGATTGCTTCTCTCCAAGCTTATGAAACGCAGCGTAAGTTCCAGCTGTTATTGAAGATCTGCAACAGTTTTATTTTGGCCACTGTTCCTGGGTTCCTGAACATTTCATTACAGATATCATCAGCTCCTTTCTCATTTTCAATTTTGATATTGCTAGCTGATTGTGATAGGTGCCTCCAGAACCGAGTGTACTATTTCATGCTATTTTGTATGTTGCCATTTCTTTCGAATCTCTTGTTGTTTCTCTGGATTAATTTCGACGTTGTTTTATTGTGCAAATGAGTCCGCAAAATGGTCAGCTACTTGATTTCCTGTTAAGATGTTTCCGTCTTTATGTAGTGACATTTTGGAGTTTCTCCCTGTTCCCTCATTGTTAAGTTGTTTTAATAGTCTCCACAACTTCCTTGTGTCTCTTTCACAGTTCAGTGACTCTGTTTTATGTTTTCTCCTGCAAGCTTTTCCATCTAGCCTGAAGCTTCGCCCTTTGCAATTTTGCGTGCTGGTGTTTATTATGGTGCTCTTGGCTGGGTTTAGCCTCTACTTGTTTTCTACACACTTCCACATCATTATACGATTGTTCCAGTTCACTAAGTACGGTTTATATTGTTTACGAGCTCCTCTTGGTACAGTTCCTCGTGCTGCCTGTAGTATGAATTTCCCAAACTCTTAAACTACTTTATGTATGTCTTTGTCTATGTTCAGGTTTCCAACCAGTATGCTGGTGCGATGTATGTACACTGTCCTGTCTGCTTTTTTGTACTTCCACCTCGAGAGTGTGCTGCTTTCACTTACAAACTAATTTTCTATAGTTAGAAAGCTGACCGGTGGTCACTGTATTCAAGTTGTTTGCCAACAATCAGTGTGATGTTCCACTCCAGGTCTGGTGAATGAAAAGCCAAGTCAGGTGCATTTGTAGTGTGCCATGATCTCGAATAGAAGGTATGTGGGTAAGACGGCTTGCTAATCAAGATGAATCTATTCTCATCCCGCCAGTCTTCCAGTCTCTCTCCTCTCTGGTCCATGGGATCATTAACTCAGATCTGCTAGTGGCTGTTGAAATCGCCACACACAATCATTTTAAATCTGTTAATGTTAGTGTGTCCAGTGCCTGTGGGCGGTCACTTGGACAGTAATAAATGATAACGATGGTATGAAGTTAGTTGCGTGTCCTTTTTGGGGACATTAACCTCAGCATTTATTGGCTGCTTAAGTTTTTCTAGACAATGTTACGTTTAGTAGCTTGCCATTGCTTTCTGAACGGTTAATGTTCATACCATTGGGAAAATCAACGCAATACTAACTGCTCCTAGATAGGTAGGGCTGACTTCTAACCTGGTATGTCGGTATGTTTAAACTACGTTCACTACCTCTAATCCACAGAGGCCGACAACGATGATGTACACATAGGTACTGGTGTAAACAGTACAGCCAGTCTAAGGTGTTTTATGTCTGTGAGCACATACTTCTGACTGTGTTATCTTAGTGTTATTTATTTTAAAGTCTTTAAAATATACTATTATTATTGTGATTTGTGTGCTATTGTGATTATTTTTGTTATATCTCCATACAAGCAAGGGTGTCCTACAGCAGCAACAATCTTGGCTGTAATTATCTTTTCCAGGTGGCGGACATACGTCATCATTAGTTTGATGACAGGGGCACCAATGATTCCGGCTGGTCAAGATCAGGCACAACTGGTATCGGTTTGCGAAGACGCTTCAGTTGAACATCGTGTGTGGAATCAATCTGTAGGTGTCGATGAGCACCCATAGAAGTAGATGAAATAAATAACACAGTAGACAGTATAACTGAGTTGAGCTGAGTCTAGACCCGACATCATAACACTCGTGACATTTCTTTGGTCACTTCGTCAACATCCTCAACAACCAGCGAAGAGTCCCAATACTGACGGAACCTCATACAATCGTATTATGACACACTAATCAACACAGTATAGTTAAGTGAAGACGCGACATCACAACATTCGGGACAATTCTATGTGCACTCCGTCCTTATCTTCAACAAGGAGTCCCTATACTACTGAGGTTAAAACCTGTTATTTCTAAATTTCGACAACCCTTCACTGAAGGAAGAAGTATATTACGACATCCCCCCCCCCCCCCCCCCCACACACACACACTACTAGACATACGAACACAAATAAACTGTAATTTTAAAGGGTTAATATGTGTGTGCCTGTCTCCTTGGTCAAGGAGTTACACGACTTTCTCCGTAATCCCGTATACTCTCGGGAGTAACGTGACGTGCGCGAGAATCGGTAGCGGTTCTCTCCGTGTAGGTAACTTACGGGGTATGTGAGCCGGTTGCCCTGAAAGCAATGGCAAATAACTGAGCGTAATCTTGTCAAAAAATCAACAATCAGCTGAAAGATGCTGATGTTGATAGCGATGTCCTGTAAAGGATATGCGAAGAAAAAAAAATATGTGCGCACGCATGCCTGTTTAACATTCTGCTCTGCTTATCACTTTCTTTCATACATTATTTCATCCATAAATCATTTATCATGCTAGCTAAGAACATCAACATAATATCAAAATATTTATTATAAAGGCATGGGAGATTTGCACAAATAATTATTATACGAATCGCTTATATTAATTGTGGATGCAGTTTTGATTACATACTTGCAACAAGGTGCTATTCAGCTAACAGCTGTTAAATATGAACAGGATTCGAACTTATCCAGAAATGTATATTGATCAAGCATAGGCCAAATAATAATCGCTCAAACACGGCGGGCCGTTATGCTGGTCCCAGTATATTATTAACATTTAAAAATTTGAGAAGTGTACAAAATGATCAACTCAACATTTCAATGTGGCCTGATGATGTACAACAACGTTGCGGGTGATGGCGGCAGCAAACTGTGAGCAGCGCTATCTAGGTCTTCTGTACGAGGGGCTGGTCATGTCTGTTTTGGAGTATGCAATGGCAATCCTGACTCTCAGCCGTAAGCAGATAGAAAGGATGGAAAGGATACAGAATGAAGCTATGCGCATTATTCTTGGATGTACAAGAGATACAGCATGCAGGGAGATGCGCTACCTTTTTGATTTTCCAACCATTGAAGAGAGAATACCAGGTTGCAGGGCACGCGCCTACCTCAGAGTTAACGCGAACACACAACATCCACTGCATAGTGAAATTATGAAGGTGAAGGGCAGCAGGTTAAAAAGAGGACGGTCGTGGATGGGTCAAGCCGAAGACATTCTTCAACAGGTGTGTTCACTTGAGGACTTAGAACCTGGCGAGGAGTGGGTACAAGTGTCAACAGATTTCTGCACATCCTTTTCAGTTTGCATCCAACTAGATAGACAATGCAGACAAGAAAATCCGGCTGCTGTAGAGGCTGAGGTACAAGCGTTGATTTTCGAGAATTCGCTAGACGGCGATGCTGTCATATACACAGATGGGTCGGTCGTCCGACATTTGAGAAGCTCATGGGCCTTTACGGCTCGGGCCGGAGGGAGAATTGTGAAGGAGGACTCTGATGCAATCACTGAAACCACAAGTAGCCTGACTATGGAAGTCATGGCAGTAAGTAAAGCAATAACATGGCTCGAGACACAGACATTCACTAGGGTATGTTTCCTGAGCGACTCAATGAACATGATCAAGAGGATAGAGGATCCGAAGAGAATGGTTGCCGCCTCTGGAGCGGTCTCGGCTGGCAAAGATTAGTTTCATCTTCGTGCTAGGGCATGCGGGAGTAAAAGGAAATGAGCGGGCTGACAAGCTCGCAGGTGAGGCTACGGTGGAGGGCGGACGTGCCATGGACCAGGCTGACATTCTGAATGCTCTACGAGAAGTAAGACTTTTGCGTGAACCAAGTGATGACTGTGAATCTACAACCATGGCCAGACTGCGAGAACAGCAAATTAAAAGAGGGGTGGCCAAACAAGAACACTACGCAGGAAGCCAAAGAAGATTGATAAACCAACACAGAACTGGTGTCATTAGCCGCTACACGCTGCGGGATTTGCTAAGGAGGGGATCCGAGCACTTATGGACTGAATGGTTCGATGTGCAACGAGGATGATCTGTCGACTAAATAACTAACTAACTAACAACGCGTATGTGATGTTTACTGGGGCGGCGTTCAGCTTAGTTAGTTATTTAAAAATTAAAAAATAACATAATCCAATATGCCACGGCGTTCATTGCTCTATTTATATATATACATATATTTTTTTTCCCCGCATATCCTTTACAGGACATTGCAGTCAACACCAGCATCTGTCAACTGATTGTTGATGTCTAGGCAAGATTACGCTCAGTAGCTTGCCATTGCTTTCTGAGCGACCGGCTCACAACTTCCCACAGCCCACACGACATGGAGTCACAGTAACTAGTGCCCTCATCACCTCAACTTCCCACAGCCCACACGACATGGAGTCACGGTAACTAGTGCCCTCATCACCGCACCTTCCCACAGCTCATACGACATGAAGTCACAGCAACTAGTATTCTGATTTGTTGATGTTCGCTGCGCTTCAAGCCTTGAAAGTTTTATTGCATTAGTTTTTGCATCGCAATGTTTGTTCTTTTAGTTTAATTCAACACATTTGCATCGTTCGTCTTTAATTAAACTCATCATCATCATCACGTGCCTTGCCTGCTGGCGAACGCGTTCATAGCTCTCCACAGATCTCGGTCTTTGGTTTTCTGGATCAACTCTGCTGCTGATATTCATCCATGCCCCGTCTCAATCCATCTAGAATCATTTCTCTTGGTCTGCCCCTGCCACGTTTCCCCTCGATCTTTCCAGTTGTCGCGATGTTCTCCAATGCTTCTCTTCTCATCACATGACCGAAGAAAGCTGTTTGTCTCTTTCTTATTGTTGTATATTATGTTCTAGTTTCATTAGCCTGTTTTAGGCAGTCGTTGTTAGTTACTCTGGCAGTCCAAAAAATTTGCAACATTCGTCTCAGGAACCACATCTCAGTTGCTTCCAATTTCTTCTTAATTTGTTCATTTACATTCCAAGATTCACTGCCATACAGCAAAACTGGTTCTATATAACATTTCAGCAATCTCTTTCTTACATTCAGTGATAGTGACTTATTGCATAAGATACCCTTCATTTTCTGAAATGCGGTTTCTGCTTGTCCTATTCTGCTCTTAATCTCTGTCGTACATCTTCCATTTGATGTTATAAATGCCCCTAGGTACTAAAATCATCCACTTGGTTAGGGATTTTTCCTACTATTTCTATGTCACATTTTGGTGTCACCATTTTCTTTGACATCACCAATGTTACTGTTTTCTTGATATTCAAGGAGACTCCTTTCGTTGCACTCTTTGTTACTACAATGTCCAACAATTTTTGTAGGTCTGTTGAATTATCGGCCACCAATACGGTGTCATCTGCATAGCGTGTATGATTTATATTATAACCTCCAACTAGTATTCCTGGCATCTCTTTGATCTCTCTTATTATTACTTCGCTGTATATGGAGAAGAGTTCTGGTGACAAGACACACCAATGTTGTACTCCTAGCTTTATCTGTTCGTAACTACCCTCTTTATTTCCCATTTTAATTGCTGCTACTTGGTTCCAGTATATATATTTTTTTATTATTCTTAAATCTTTCCCAGCAATGTCGATATATTCCAACATTTTAATCAGTTTATCATGTTTTACTTTATCGGGTCTATGTCGGATCCCTTGGGTTCCATCTGCTCGTGGTGGTGAGGTCTCGGAGGTTTGACGCTGAGCCGCCAGCGTCTGCAGCCTACCTTGTGCCAGACGTATTGGTTACCCATTCCTCTGGAATACACAAGACTAGGTCGAGAGAGGGGACATGTCGTTTGGGCACCACATGTTTCTCTGAAGCTCTGCCCAGGCATTGTGATGGATTTTTGGCCACATTCCAACTCACATACTTTGGTATGTCAAGACTGCAAGGTGCCACTCACTTTATCAGATGCCTTAGTATAATCTATGAAGCACAAATATATGTCTCTCTGTTTCTCTATTTACCTTTCTATTCGTGTCCGTAATGTATAAATTGCATTGTTTGTGCCCTTTCCCTCCACAAATCCATACTGTTCTTCACTAATTTCAATTTTAATGAACTAGGTATTCTAAACTGCTCACTTTCTTTGTCATGTATCACACAAAGTGGTGTTTAATGATAAATGATGGTCCTCATGTTGAAACCCCAATCCCAATATTCCGTTTCTGTTAATTTGTTCCGTGGATTTATTCTGTTAATTTATTATGTTAGTTTATTCACGTGTACACCTAACACATCCAGCCCCTAAGACGATATAGATCACGCCACTACCTATACCTGGCACAATCTTGGGAAGAATTAAACCCTAAAACTTAATGATAACTGGAAAACCTGATGGGTAGACAGAATTATACATGTCTTGGGGGGAGGGGGGCATAGCATAATCGGGACAACAACACAGACTTGCTTCAAAACATTGGTGATCGTGCAAGACAGCGAACAATGCTCACCCACGCTTATCGACATGGCACATGATTATGACTGGCTACCGATATGCTGATTTTGTTTATTTTAGAACAACTGACAACTGATAACTCATGTGATCGAAATCAGGCCGGCCGAATTTACTATCCTGACAATTTTCTGGTGCTCATGTTAGACCTGGGGGTGAAGTTTAGGAAATAATCCTCATCACTGGGATCCTAACTCATGATTAGATGGCTAGAGACCGGCGTGCTGCATACCGCTCTATATCGCTGCCATTATCACAGGTGTCTGAAGAGATTCTAACTCATGACTAGAGGGCTAGATACTAGCGTGCTAGATACCGCTCTATAGTGATGTCATTATAACAGGTGTCTGAAGAGATTCTAACTCATGACTAGAGGGCTAGATACCAGTGTGCTAGATACCGCTCTATAGTGATGTCATTATAACAGGTGTATCCAGAGATTCTAACTCATGACCAGAGGGCTAGATATCAGCGTGCTAGATACCGCTCTAAAGCGATGCCATTATACCAGGTGTGTGCAGAGAATTCAGTTTGAACCACAAAGGCGATGTCTAACATTCACAAACAGATAAGGAAACAATAATGATGATCTTATACGAGCACATCCAAGAGCCTTGGTAGTGATACACTCACAACAATGGTTTCCTGATTTGTGATTGGGTCGCATTTAAAGATGATTTCACTGTTTACGGCATGCCAGGAAACATTTCGCAAAGAGTTTCTTCATTCCATTACGAAATTTGCTACTCATCTTTAGATAAATACAAAAATTCACAAAGGAATGCGTATGGAAAAAGTAGAGACCCCAAACGTGTGCTTGTGGTGATATATCGTATGATAGTATGGACATTAATACGACAATATATGGTGGAGTATAACAGACGAAGAATGTCCCAAACATTGCAACAAAAAACTTGATACTTTTTTCAGCGTTTGTCCAGTTGGTTGCAAGAATGACGTCCTCATTTGGTGTCACGTGAAGCTGTCTTCCAGCGTTTCTTGCTTTCTTACGCTCAAATGCCAAACGAGCAATTCTAAAGTAACATACACAAATAACAACATAAACTGCAATACAAACGATAAATGCAAATGTGTAGTACTCCAAAGGCGGATGTAGAAATATGCATTGTTTGTGAAAATCACTGCCTCTATAAAAAATTAGTGCACAACTAAAGTAGATCAGTGTGAAAATCCACGTAACAAGAATCAGTGCAAATGTACGACGTTTTGTCATATGCTTGATGTAGTAAAATGGACTGGCGATGTAAATATAGCGATCGATTGCAACAAGTGCTAAATTAAAGCACGAGGAGAAGTTCAAAGAATATGTTGTTGCAAGATTGTAGGTTGCAAACATGGTGGTAATATATTTACTAAATTGTAAGTGTGAAAAGTTAAGTACAGAATTAATCATGAAATTCCCAGACAAGAGCATGTCAGAAGCAGCAATGGATGCAATATAACAGTGGATGTTGATACGAATTCCCGGAGTCAGCCATGTATTAAAAAATATTAGGACACTGGTAAATAATGCGCACACGTTAACTACAATGCCAATAAGAAACTGTGGAAATCCAATTAGCGATAATGAATAGCATCCTTGTGTTGTGTTATCCATTCTACGCAGTCACATGTACACGCTTGTTGTCTACGTCAGTCATCGAAGACTTCGTTCCTTTCTGTCAGTCATAAATAAATGAAATCTGAGCCAATGTTGATGGGTGGGTCAAATCTGAAATAAGAACAAACATGTTCATGTGTTAGAAACATTGAATCTGCGATATCAACTGTGTTGTAGGGCAACCATGTAGGAATACACGGCCTGCAATATAAGGTTCACTATATACGTTTACAATATACGGTCTACAATATACGGTCTACAATATAAGGTCTGCAATATAAGGTCTACAATATACGGTTCACAATACAAGATCTACAATATACCGTCTAGAATATCTGGTCTAGAACAGGGGTGACCAATACGAGGAACGCGGGTTGCATGCGGCCCGTCGGGAGTCATGTTGCGGCCCAGGGAGCTAGGTCAAATGAACATAAATGTTAACTTTATTGTATATATCACCAAAAGGACATTATATCATGAGTCGTTCGTATCATATGTTTTTAAATTATAGCTAAGAGAAATTTGAAATATCTCGCATTGTTTGAAAAAATTCATTGGTTTTGAGCTGTTTGAAATAGCCCGCATTTTCGGGAAAATCCATAGATTTTAGCTATTTCAAATAAACCGCTATTTGAAACTCAAATTTACTTAGTTTCTGTTTGTCCGACCCTAGTTTTTGATACAATTTAATATGGGACTTCAACTTCTGATATATATGCTCTGTGGTCTTCGGCGTCTTCGGGAAGCTCGCAACGCTATCGGCTCATACTCATAACTACGTTCAGTCCAGCTTGACAAAGTTCCGTGTTATTCTGTAGTTTCGTTCTATTATCGCCACTGCGTCTGGAGAGATTTTGCGATCGACGTTAAAATACATATTTATGATATTTATAATAAGAGTTCAAACTACAATAACCAAGTATCCTGTCTACCCTATCGATTCTATAGGTAAGTAAACCCTGAAACGTTTTATTTTTCTAATTTAAATTAATTAATTATTATTAATTAGTATTACCCGTGGTGTTTTTTTTTTTTTTTTCAGTTAAAAACGTTGGATCAAAGGAGAGAAGAATCACAGAAGAATTAAGACGTTTTCAAGACAGGTGGACTATAAACTATTTTTTCATGGAAATAAAACCAAAACCCATATGCTTGATATGCAACTAATCTGTTTTTGTTTTGAAAGAGTATAACATCAAACGGCACTACGAGACTAAACATGCAAATAAGTTTGATAACTTACAAAAGGCAATTTCGACAAGTCCAAGTAAATGACTTTAAAAAGAAAAAAATTCTGTTGAGCCAAGATTGTTGACAGTGCTGTTGACGTTCCCTAAACCAAATCATTGATGAAATGGAATAGGTGACAGAAGAGGAATTTTCCCAGTGCAGGTTGAGAGAACATATCATTTGGATAAGACTCTGTTGGTGAACTTATAGAAGAGAGACTGTAATCATCAATATGCAGATGGATTCGAGGAATTAGGAATTTAATAATTTATGCATTTGTTGGTTGGTAATTTTTGGGAAAAACATGACACTATTTACCCAGATTTATCATCCATGTGTGTGTGTGTGTGTGTGTTTGTGTGTGTGTGTGTGTGTGTGTGTGTGTGTGTGTGTGTGTGTGTGTGTGTGTGTGTGTGATATCTGGAAGGGTATTTAATATCCACAGGCCAGACAGTGAATTTCCCCAAAACCCACCATATTTTCTCAATACATTGGTAGGTTGTAACCTGGAGTTTGTGTTTATAACTTGTAGTAGTTCTGTTAAAAAGTGGTGTTCATACTTGTTATGTAATATTCTGTTACATAAGGGTTTGACCATGGTGGGGATGGATCCATACACATAGACACATTATAATTATTTATGGAGTGAGTTTTCTTTCTCTAGGAGTCTATGGTAGATTTCTCTGATCACATCGCCTTCCAAAGGAGGCCCTTTCTTTACATAACACGTGTAGGCCTGAATACAGTAAGTACTGTTCTTCACGTTGGGGGTTTTCGGAGCTATTCGTAGGCTTCCTAAGGAAGGATGATTAATATTGATTGATAACTCATCCGGGATACCCTTAGTCATACGACCCACTATTCTCATGTAAAACCCCAAAGTGATATATATATATATATATATAATGATCTTGAGTTAGCACCTGCCTTGAAGCGGAAGGGAGTATGTGTAATTGCTGAGGATGACCATTGAGCCCTTCCATGTGATACAGGCTAAAGTCATAACCACTGAAACCGAACTTGCACAACACGACACGGAGATGGTGTTTTTCCCTGTCTTCTTTACTACGACTCTACACTTGACATGTCGATAACACAACCAGTTGCTCAACAGAAAAGTCACAACTATACCTAACAATGTCTACACATTCTATTCTACAAGAGCGGCGTTATGTTAGCCATGTTCCAGTAACAAGACCTATGTCCGGCATTGGCGCTCGCTCGAGTCTAACTGATCTACGGTGACGTTTTGGTCTTGCACCAAAACGTCTTGCACACCTTTCATGCTTTTGTAACCAGTGCCGTGCAAAGTGTGTCTTACAATCCTCTCGCAGGGGTGTGTCTTGTCACCCGATCTCTTCTCACTATATAGCGAAGTAATAATGAGAGAGATCAAAGAGAAGCCAGAAATACTAATCGGAGGTTATAATATAAACAATATACGTTATGCAGATGACACAGTATTGGTGGCGGTTAATGCAACAGACCTACACAAATTATTGGACATTGTAGTATCAGAGAGTGCACAGAAAGGACTCTCCTTGAATATCAAGAAAACAGTAAAAATGGTGATATCAAAGAAAATGGGGACACCAAAATGTGACATAGAAATAGAAGGGGAAATTCTCAACCAAGTGGATAATTTTAAATACCTAGGGACACTTATAACATCGGATGGAAGATGTACAACAGAGATTAAGAGCAGAACAGGGCAGGCAAAAGCCGCATTTCAGAAAATGAAGAGTATCTTATGCAATAAGTCCTATCAATGAATGTAAGAAATAGAGTGCTAAAATGCTATATAGAACCAGTTTTGCTGTATGGCAGCGAATCTTGGAATGTAAATGAACAAATAATGAAGAACTTAGAAGCAACAGAGATGTGGTTTTTAAGACGAATGTTGCGAATTCCTTGGACTGCCAGAGTAACTAACAACGATTGCCTAAAAGAGGCAAATGAAACTAGAACACTATATACAACAATAAGAAAGAGACAAACAGCTTTCTTTGGTCATGTGATGAGAAGAGAGGCATTGGAGAAGATCGTGACAACTGGAAAGATCGAGGGAAAGAGAGGCAGAGGCAGACCAAGAGAAATTCTGCTGGACGGATTGAGACGGTGGCATGGAGGAATATCATCAGCAGAGTTGACCCAGAACACCAAAGACAGAGATCTGTGGAGAGCCATGAACGCCTACGCCAGCCGGCACGGCACTTGATGATGATGATGATGATTACGAGGGAAGAATATGCGCAGCAGTGCTGCCAAACCCATGTGCAGGTCTAATGATTGGGAACATCCCACAAGTGAGAGATTTTACCCATGAAGAAGCAATTGAGTGGGAAATAAAGTGCGTGCCAGTCAACACAGTCATAAGAGGCCAAGTAAGAAAGCAGAAAGAAGAAGAAGATAGCCAGGCCAACCACAGGACAGTGCGACAGACAATACACAGTCCCCATTTACAATAACGACAGACGTAACCACAAAACAGAAAGACGGCAAAACAGTATAAACATGTTTTCACCATACTACCTGTAGCATGATGGATCAGACTCCCACATTCCCAGCCCGACACATTCATAAAAATACTTTCGATTTGAACGGCGTTTCCAGATAGAAGAGCGATCCTTGGAATAGTAAGTTCCAGAACGAGTTGGGGGAGGGCAGCTGTATGCGCTTGTCTTTTCATTGGCTAGTACGTGGCAGCCCACGCTATTCACTAGGCCACATTTGAAAATCTAGCAGTTAGACGCGGGATTCCATCCGGAGCGGTCGCTAGTTTGTGATGTGATGACGCAAAAATGCCCTTAAAGATTCAGTAAAATATTGTTCTCTGGAATACCAGGTACCACTTTAAATCATACTTTAATGTGTGATTATGCCTGGTGAACGAAAGAGAAGAATATGTGAGTATTTTATGAATAAAATGTGAAAGTGAAAACAGAACTTCTGTGCGCCAGTATTCTGAATACTGCTTCTTCAACCTGTCAGGTCTTCTACGCTGTATACTCCAAGTGCATATCATTCCCTTGTTGTGACTAGTTGCGTATGCTTGATGAATGTATAGTACACTCAATGCAAATTCGCAAACCCCTTGTGCATTGCCAAATGCCTAGGATGACTCATTCTTACCCAACTGTACACGGCTCTTACGAGTTAACATTTGGCAGTCTGGATTGGAATGCGTGATGTAGACATGTACAAGTCCTTTGTAAAAGCTGAGAATGTTGGAGTGAGTGAGTTGGTGATTTAATAAATAGCCTCTCACATTAGTAGAAGGAAAGATGCTTCAATATCAATATGTAGGCGGGACGTGATGGCACGCCAGAATTGCAAAGTTCATGTGATGCCTGGTGGCTATATGCTCAAGAGAATTAATACAATATCTCTCTGAAGTATTACACTGGTACCTCTACTGTTGGTTGGTTCATATAAACTAGTTCTTAAAAGAACCATAGGTGTGTGAACCTGTGTCTTAGTCGGCTGAATATAATGTATGGCTCATGCAAATTTACAAGGACTAAACATGTTTTTCCCATATGTGCTTTGGTGCATATGTGAACAATTGCTTACGCAATTGAGCTTCTGTTACCTACTGTGGTAAGATATGGACATTACTCAGTGGGGAAAGAGCACAATGTACCTGTGAGACAAGTCTGGTCTGAAAGGGGTGAGGTCTGGCATTGCTGTGTGAATATGGAATAGGACATTCATGCACCACCATCACAACCACTGGAAGTGATGTTTGGGCTGCTAATTGGGTAAATGCCATTAGTTAATACATAATGCATATTGCAGTTGTAAATGCCTATTTTCCATTTTCCTTCACAATGCCTGTCTCATGATGGTTGCCTTATAGTGCTTGCTTTACTGTGTCTGTTCCTCATTGTGCCCAGGTCTACTGTGGTTTAAACATTGAAAAACATACACACATAAAATGCTTGTAATTGTGTAGGCTACCCCTGTCTCAGCATATAGTCTTGTGATTACCACAGATAAAGGTGAATAATGAACACATATCACCCACAGTACATCAGAGTGAAATACACTTCATTATCAACCAGGAGAGGTGTGCTTGGACAACACCCTCCCTTAACCTTCCCCATCTTCAATTTGTGTATGTTGATGTATGATAACATTATCTTTTAACACATGTAAAGAGATGTTGTGCCATTTTGTATATCAACAGAGAACAAAAAGATGGTGGAGAGGCCTTTATATCATCTGGGACAACTAACCAGTAGTCCCTAAATCCAGAACCAACTCCCTATACGTACCCTAGGGAAAATCACAGATGCCCACCAGCTGAATTGCCAGCCTTTAAACCTGTTCCCCAAATGGACCACTTATTCATTTTCCTAGAATCCCAAAATACAGGAATGTCTTGGAGGATTTAATTTCAGCTCCAACCGCTGAATGTCAAAGGGAGAGGAATAGTTCTGATGACTTCAATGACTAGAATTATAGTGAATCTTATAATGATCCTGACAGTGATCATAATTATCAGAATCATCTGAGAACAAAAACAACAAGTCTCAGGTTGTTAATCCCATTCGGAGAGACTTGTGAAATGACTAGTGCAATGGATTGTTTGGCTAGGACTTGTCTTGGTTAATCTCCAGCCTGGTGCTCACACAGTGTTTAAGAATGAAGACTTGAAGAGTAGGTGAGGTGGACTAGATATGTGAAGTCCCCAGTGACAGTTTTCACAGACAGTCTGGTCAACAGGGAGATTCAGTACCTTATCACCACCAATTCTGTTCTCAAGAGGAAATGATCTGCCATGGGACTTATTACAGGAAATCTGCTACCTGGACCTTTTCCAACCTCAATTGTTGAGGATAACAAGGTGCAAACTGATCCAGAACAGTAGTTCCTTCCTTAAGTTTCCCATAAGTAGGATTTTCATGAAACTTTCCCAGAGACAGAGATTGATGATAGATACCGAAAATCAGTGTTGTAGTTGGAGAGGAGGAAGAGGAGACTTTATTATTGGGTGGTGGAGTAAAGGGGGAGGTGGTATATCATGTTTATCTACATGCATGTGGGACATATTTTATGCATTTTCAATGTAATTATTGAGGTGTTGACATGCCAGGAGATGAAACAATGGTCATCACTCGACTCACCATCAGCTCAATAAATTGTGTATTGAATGTCTTGTACAGTTGCTGTCAAGTATTGTCTCTGGTGACTGTCTTAAGTGCTGTGGTTGTTTCAAATATTGTGAAAAGTCCTGTATAGATGTTGTCAAGTATCTCTCATGATGTAAGTCTTGTCCAATGGTTGGTGTAAACATTTCCTTGTGAATGTATGTTCCACTTTTGTCAAGAACCTGTCATGTAGATGTCTTGTTCAACAGATGTTATGTACAGTTATTGTTGAGTTTGTCTACAAGAATTGAATCCTACAGTCCTAGAAAAATGGGACAAACTGATATAGGTCACACTGACAAAATTAAAAGAAAGGAAGATCTAATGTGACGGACGAATAGCACACTGACAACACTATAATGAGTGAGATGGATCCTCAGTTGTACAGGCGCTAATAGTTCAGAACTTCTCTGGCCTTGAGTGAACTATTTTTCTTCTATTATAAATTTCTGTGTAGATACATAGTGGTCTCACAGTGGGGGTTGAGCCAAAGAAAAATGGTTCTCCAAAAAGGCTATTGCGGGAATGATTAACTCATTTAAGAGACCTCTAGACGAAAACGTGCAAAATCATATCCTTTATCTTGTATATTTATTATTCAAGATATATCTCCAGAGAACACTACTAACTAGGTCCTCTGTCTCAATCGAACATGTCACACTACCCATGAAATAAATAAATCTAATCATAGCAGAAATTGCACCTCTCAACTAAACAAGGTAACGCCTGAACCTGTCCAACAAACAGACGCATCACTCTCCTACAGAAAATCTACAGCAAGTGTGATTGAACAACAAATCCAAACCATCACACAGTCTTACCTTTCTGCAAATAACACCAGTCAGACGAACCATCAGAGGCCACATAAAGATAGAATAAAAGTGATAAAACCAGCCAAAAGTACACATAATTTTAACAAACAACATTTACAGTCCACAGAACAATGGCAGTGGAACATCATAAACATATTTATTTTTCAAGTGATGATACTAATTAAATCAATCCTCACCCATGATGATTGGGCTGTTACAAACATCTGCGCACAAACCAAGAAATATTCTACAAACTGGTTAAGTAAATGGAAAGGGCATTACAGAAAACAATCTACACTTGTCTCTACTTACCTTGTTTATCTAACTTGTCTCTGCTTGAGATATATCAGACTAACCTCACCACAACATGTATGGTATGCATTATATACACCACTGAAGGCTATAACATTGATCAAGTCAACAAAGGTAAAATATAAATATGAAAACATACATTCAGAAAAGACACACCACAAATTCAAGAAAGAGTATTGGTTAACAAAATTCAAATTTTATTTCAGTTTTCATCGCCCTATTCTGTTAATAGGCAATGATTTGGAACATAAACCTACTGTTGGTTTTCAAAATACTAAAATATTACAGTTACCAACACCAAGAAAAAAGTCAGGAGGCTGTCAGGACAGATAAACAACTATCATCTTAAACTTAAATGACATAACAACTACTTCCTACTATTAGATGGACTGAGAAACATGACGAACATCTTCAACAGATTAAACAACTCTTTAGTAAACAACCTATCCTCAAACTGCCTGACATTTCAAAAAGATTTTATTTTGCAGACTGATGCAAGTTCCTATGCAATTTCAACTATCCTGTTGCAACTTCATGACGGAAAATTACATCCTATACTTTACTTCAGTAAAAAAAAAAATTATCAGCAATCTAAAAGAAATGTGCCGTCACAGAACTCGAAGCTTTAGCTCTCATAGAAAGCATCAATAAATTCTTTGAGTATCTACTCGGTAAGAAATTTCTAGTTCTTTCCGACAACAAACCCTTAAAAGTCCCCAAGAAAGGACATCATAAGAACTCTAGAATACACTGATGGTCTCTTCTCTTACACGACTATGACTTTGACATCTGTCACAAGCCAGGAAAAGACAATAACTTAGCAGACTTGCTAAGTTGACTGTAGTTGGCATCACTGGGACACTACACCACTGTTACAATCTGTGTACATAATTGGCTAAAGCGAATTACAAAGTGCCACGAATATTATTTTAAAATTCTGAATCACCGAATAAAATGATAACAGTCTCACTAGTCAATTTGGCAATTTAATTTTGTTAATTAACTTAAAGTATTCCGGATTGTGTACATATTTTCTCCAATCTATAAACTACCAGAACGTATGAAAAACGAGTGCGAGACTAGACGAGTGCCAGGTAACCGAAATACCATACGAAACTACGCCCCTGAAAAAAAATATTTGATTATGGTGCCTGCAATCCGATCGATCGTAGAAGAAAAGCAGTAGATCCATTAGACAACGGCCACAAAAACCTGCGGAACGATTACAGCGCAGAGAACCAGTGACATTCACAGGACAGTAATTTAGGAAATTCATTGACATTCAACAATATAATTATTTCATTCATCACACATGTCATTCACTCCATCAACCATGATCATACAACATCAATTGCAAGAACTTATCATTCGTTTACCTTTGTATTGTTATAGTTCTATGATATGGAGATATGATAATGTAATGAAAAGTATTGAAGAAAAAAATGTGTGAGAAGTAAAAAATAATTAAAAAAAAAATATGTGTGAGAATTAAAAAAAAAAAAATGAGAATTTAAAAAAATTGATTTCATATTTTTGATGGATAAACAATTGAAGACATTGATACTGTAACAATTGTTTTCAATTCGACGAACATTATTCATTCAACATAAATGCTACATTCACTTTGAAATTTTTTTTTGTCGTTACTAAAACATGTATGGAACATCACTTCAGTTGTTAAGGTGTATGGATGACAGAAGTGAAACCGACGATACCTTGGATATAATCTGCAATTTCCAGAGGACCAAGACAGGCAACAAAAGAACATACCCATCACTGGGAAAGAAGATCGATTTAGAATAGAAAGAACAGACACGATATACAACTGGATCTGAACACAAAAGAGAAACGAAAGTTTATCTGCGATATTAACTAAGGGAAAACTCTTCAAACGATCAAAGAGAAAATATAAAAGGTTAAAACCAACGACAAAGCTATTTGGACGAACGAATGTAAGACAGAAAATATTTGAGGAAAAGAATATATGATTTATGTGTTTACAATATTTCAAAGGAATATGCAATTGTGATATTGTTGTATAGTGGAAAAATATATAAATGCTTGTCAAGATGAATTATAGACACATTCAAGGGGACGGACACAAGCACAGGTATGGACACGATGTACACCGATGCATAAGTAGAACCGATCATGCTCAGTACGCTGTAAAAGATTGTGAGAATCTCATGTCACAGAGTTTTAGAATGCAGAAATATAAAGACTACAAACATATTACAAGCCTACCAGGATGACGGATGCTGGGACAGTAAATCTCACCTGTCAAATAAGTTGACCAGATACAGGTCAAAAAGTAACCTATACTGACAAAATAGCAAGGACAACAAATAGAAAAAAGGTCACCAAGATGATGAAAACATTCCACATATAAATATCCAATCATAATAAAGAGGTTGGTGGTACCTTCTAAACACACACGTACCTTCATTCGGGGGTAATGGCCTTGGTAGGGATGGAGATGCTTATCCTGGATCATCAATGAGTAACCGCAATGGGAACCCAGGTGACATGTTGAAACTCATCGCATTGTTACTTTCCAGAACTCTGAACTAAAAGGATTCTGGAAGTACACGCCGTCCATAGGTGTACTAGAAACGCGTGTCCGACACATATAATATTTTTTTTTTCTATTGATTTTTTGTAGTGTTTGATTGAATACCATACTATCTTAATATGAAAATGCACAATATGTATGAAGAATATACCTAATTTATGTTTAAGATGACCAATATTGCTACATGTCATGGGTATACACACCGAAGAGACTATCAAAATGGTTGCACCATTTCGAAACACTGGGGGGCGCATACTGCCATGTAGCAAGTGTTAATAAGAACGAGCTGGATTAGTATTAATGAGGAAACAGTAGCATGCTCAATGAAATCGTGGTAGAAGACAAAACACTCAGAAAGGTTAAATAGAATTCAGCGTTGGGACACGAAAACCGAAAATGAAAGTTGGCGAGGTTGTCACCTCGGGGAATCCCACGTAAATATCGTAAAGTGACTTCACGGTGAAAAACGTCACGATGGTAGTCAAGCTAGGGATGGCGGTTTAAGAAGGTTATGTTTACGACGGCAGCGATAAAGATAATGCAAAATAGTGTTGGCAGGCTGGCACTGGGCATCTAAATAGATTTAGGCAGTCATTCAATGATCTAGGCTGAGGGCAGAGGGGATCTAGTGACGGCGTTCGCTGTTCCAGTCTGCCATGCAAGGTAGAATGAATGGCCAACTAAAGTAAAGTTGTAAGTTGACTTAGTTTACAAAATAACTGTGGTATTCTGTCACAACGACTTCTTGGAAACGATCGTACATGGTCGATCATGAAGAATTAATTATTATATTTAACTCACATTTGGTACACATTTACATTCGAAACGGCATCTACACTATGATGTGATAGTGGCCAACTGCATAAAAAGACATTAGTTAGTTAGTTAGTTATTTAGTCGACAGATCATCCTCATTGCACATCGAACCATTCAGTCCATAAGTGCTCGGATCCCCTCCTCAGCAAATCCCGCAGCGTGTAGCGGCTAACGACGCCAGTTCTGTGTTGGTTTATCAATCTTCTTTGGCTTCCTGCGTAGTGTTCTTGTTTGGCATCCCCTCTTTTAATTTGCTGTTCTCGCAGTCTGGCCATGGTTGTAGATTCACAGTCATCACTTGGTTCACGCAAAAGTCTACCTTCTCGTACAGCATTCAGAATGTCAGCCTGGTCCATGGCGCGTCCGCCCTCCACAGTAGCCTCACCTGCGAGCTTGTCAGCCCGCTCATTTCCTTGTACTCCCGCATGCCAGCCGAGACCGCTTAAAAGGCAGCAACCATTCTCTTCGGATCGACCCCTCCTCTATCCTCTTGATCATGTTCATTGAGTCGCTAGATAGAAAATGCAGACAAGAAAATCCGGCTGTTGTGGATGCGGAAGTACAAGCTATGATTTTCGAGAATTCATTAGACGGTGATGCTGTCATTTACACAGATGGGTCGGTCATACGATATGTGAGAAGCTCATGGGCTTTTACGGCGCAGGCCGGAGGGAGAATTGTGAAGGATGACTCTGGTGCTTTTGCTGAGACCACAAGTAGTCTGACTATAGAAGTCATAGCAGTAAGTAAAGCAATAACATGGCTCGAGACACAGACATTCACTAGGGCATGTTTCCCTAGCAACTCAATTAGCATGTTCAAGGGGATAGAGACGGGGTGGATCCGAAGAGAGTGGTTCCTGTCTCTGGAGTGGTCTCGGCTGGCAAACATTAGTTTCATCTTCGTGCCAGGGCATACGGGAGTACAAGGAAATGAGCGGACTGACAAGCTCGCAGGTAAGGCTACTGTGGAGGGTGGACGCGCCATGGACCAGGCTGACATTCTGAATGCTGTACGAGAAGTACGACTGTTGCGAGAACCAAGTGATGACTGTGAATCTACAACCATGGTCAAAGTGCGAAAACTGCAAATTAAAAGAGGAATGGCCAAACAAGAACACTACGCAGGAATTCAAAGATTGATAAACCAACATAGAACTGGTGTCGTGAGCCGCTACACGCTGCGGGATTTACTGAGGAGGGGATCCGAGCACTTATGGACTGAATGGTTCGATGTGCAATAAGTTTATAAGGATGATCTGTCGGCTAACTAACTAACTATACATGCGATTTTCGCACCATCTTATGTTAGCTCCAAAATATACATGTAATTTTTGCATAGTCTTTTGTTAGCTCCAACATATACATGCGATTTTGCATCATCTTCTGTTGGCTCCAATTTGTATTAGTGTTATATATACTATATCAACATTTGTTTGCACTAACGTGAATCAATGTGGTACCTGCCATATAAGGTCAGTTAGAAATAATATGTAATGTCATGAGACAAGCGAATGAGGTCGCCTGTTAGCATACTTGTGTAATACTGTAACTGAGAATTTCTTGGCTAAGTTTGAAGATGATTGCTTTCATTGCACTGAAGCACTTTTCTTTCTGCTTGACAACTATCCACCCATAACTCACCTTCTGCACCAATCCTACTTGGTATCTTCTTTTCTTCACCTGCATAGTTAATATGGTTCATTGAAAGGCTCATTCTATTCATTTTGTGTTCCTCAGTCAATTGTCTAAGCACCTAACGACAAACTATAGACAAATTCAAGACATCCAGCTATATGCTATATGCTAAAGTCGACAACAACCTATTGCAAATGCAACACTGTCTGCCATCGCACTGTGACAAACAGTCTCGCTTACCAGCACAGTTTATACCTGTCTCAAACTGCACAGGGCCGCCCGTTTAAGGTCCTTCAGAAAACTTATCCACCCAGTTGTGTAACTCTTTTCATAGACAGAGCCACTTCCTAACAAACATTCTTGGCATTAAGCCACATAGAACATCTCCACAAAAGCCTCTCATGGGCGTGCTGGGCTTCGTGGTGTAAGCTTCGAGTATGACCGAGGTGTTCAACCTCAAGTGCTCGTGAATCTTTCGTAGAGACACTTATCGTCTGCCACACACCGACATCAAGCTAGATGGACATGTCGCATAATGACATCGTAAAATCTACCAACAGACATTTCTCAACTTCTTTTACCATTGTGTGACATACTTGCTGACTTACAGTCGTCGTTACACACATATTCACATTGTGAAGATGAAATCAGATCGCTGTAACTGAGAATAGAGTCCGGGAGAAACACACATTTATCAAATCAAATGCCACCACCCAGTTCTCAGTTATAGAACGTAATCATAAATGCATGTGCTAAACGCCGTGAGCAGCGGGGGCGCAGTGGTTAGACCGCGTGCCCGTGGGTCAGTTGGTCATGGATTCGAACTCGCATCACAGATAATATTACAATTGACGTGGTCTAGCAGGTCTACCCAGCATACGTTTGTTAAAGAAGAATAGTTTGGATTAACGCCGACTAGAATGATCTGAACTACATCGCACTCAAGAGCCTGTTGGACTAGATACCCATGGGACTAGCACCACAAACCCAACACGCGTCAAGACGTGTACACCGGTTCCTGGACTTGTCTATACCTGGCCTGTTTGGGGGCCGCGATACCGCCTTGGCTAGCACGCTTGCCTGCCTGCTGGGCCGTCATGGGTTGGAGCCACCTCTGAGGTGCGATTTTGACATTGACCTACGGTCCCAAGTCAACCCCGCATATTGTGGGTACCAGAACATCTTTGTGGAAGTAAAAGTGGCTGACGTAATAGCCACAACATCACACACCGAGTACCGCGATAGGTCACTAACAGTATGTGTGCAGCGTAGTAACAGAGACATAATACACCTCAGGTTGTGTACACTGGTTCTGTACTCTAGGTTCTACTTATACAGTGTGTATGTTGGCTCCATAAATTTACAGGTCAAATAACGTGGCACTAGTTGTGTAAAACTGTGATTACAATATAACACATTTACCTATTCGTGAAATCTTACTACTTTTCCTCTATCTTGAAACAGTTGCAGAAAGTATCACACAATTGACATATGCTATGGTTACTTCCAGTGTGAACACAGGGGCATCACGAATGTGAGATGACTTCGTGATATACACACTGACTCTACCGACACCAGAGGCGAAAGAGGGAAGCAGAGTTGTATTAGCTGGTCCGTATTAAAGCTTGCTGTTATCACGAACTGTTACCGATTCCATTAGCAGCTAGTGATCGTGGTAACTGGAATTCACCGAGTTGCTCATCGATTCACTTCAAAATCTAAAGTGCATCAATGGCTGGATAAACTGCAGTCTATTATTTGCTTAGATGATGCGTGGCGTCTGCAAACAGTTCTGTATATTAACGGTTTAAAACAACCGGACAGTCTCAGATTTGATATTCTTGCACCAAATGTGCAGTATCATCTATCCCTTCTGATTTCAATTAGTCATATGTGTTAAATGCAACACATTGTGTATCTCCCACATATGTTCCTTAAGAGAATCTTTAGTTAATGACAAATATGAATGACAAATGTTACAATTTGATCAACCTGGTATGATGTCAGAATATAGTCTCATTCTATGTATAACAACACAAGTAAATTAACCCCCCCCCCTTTCTACGTATCCAGTATATCAGGCTAGCGCCATATTTGTACACACCCGTCGGGGTTCTCTGGATGTGGAGGTCAACATCACGCCAGCCGCCTGTACTTGACAGAACATCTCCTGGTAGCCGTTGTAGGCAAGGCCGACCTGGGAGCACATGTGATTGCTGAGGAAAATTGAAAGAATACCATGGACAGAGAGAAAAACCAATAAACAGGTCCTACAAGAAACAAATAAAAACCATAAACTGATTAGAGACATTAGACATAAATAGTTACGATTTTTGGGACACATTATGAGAAAAAATAAATTGGAGAACTTGGTTACATCTAAATATTGAGCACAACCCACTACTGGCAACGCCGATCGCATTCTGGTATGAACCTAAGGCCTATCCACGTCAATATGGAAGCACTATACTCGAGTTTCGCCCTCATTTGAGCTCGTCAGTAGTGCATATCCCTGACCGGATCCGGAAACAGTCCCGGATCACGCGTGTGAAGCGGGTGTGTAACCACGCGGCACACACTGGACACACCAAATTATCACAACAGAACATCACAACGCTACCCATCGTAGGCTATGCTCAAGATTGCCCAATCGCCGCGACCGACGTCCGTCAATCGATGGGACCCGAACGATCAGGACTTCTCACTGGCAAGGAACACCAGGCCTCCTAGATCCAGTGAGCAATAATCAATTGATTATGTGGTTGTTTCGGGATTTGAAATTTAAATATTGAGCACAACCCACTACTGGCAACGCCGATCGCATTCTGGTATGAACCTAAGGCCTATCCACGTCAATATGGAAGCACTATACTCGAGTTTCGCCCTCATTTGAGCTCGTCAGTAGTGCATATCCCTGACCGGATCCGGAAACAGTCCCGGATCACGCGTGTGAAGCGGGTGTGTAACCACGCGGCACACACTGGACACACCAAATTATCACAACAGAACATCACAACGCTACCCATCGTAGGCTATGCTCAAGATTGCCCAATCGCCGCGACCGACGTCCGTCAATCGATGGGACCCGAACGATCAGGACTTCTCACTGGCAAGGAACACCAGGCCTCCTAGATCCAGTGAGCAATAATCAATTGATTATGTGGTTGTTTCGGGATTTGAAATTTAAATATTGAGCACAACCCACTACTGGCAACGCCGATCGCATTCTGGTATGAACCTAAGGCCTATCCACGTCAATATGGAAGCACTATACTCGAGTTTCGCCCTCATTTGAGCTCGTCAGTAGTGCATATCCCTGACCGGATCCGGAAACAGTCCCGGATCACGCGTGTGAAGCGGGTGTGTAACCACGCGGCACACACTGGACACACCAAATTATCACAACAGAACATCACAACGCTACCCATCGTAGGCTATGCTCAAGATTGCCCAATCGCCGCGACCGACGTCCGTCAATCGATGGGACCCGAACGATCAGGACTTCTCACTGGCAAGGAACACCAGGCCTCCTAGATCCAGTGAGCAATAATCAATTGATTATGTGGTTGTTTCGGGATTTGAAATTTAAATATTGAGCACAACCCACTACTGGCAACGCCGATCGCATTCTGGTATGAACCTAAGGCCTATCCACGTCAATATGGAAGCACTATACTCGAGTTTCGCCCTCATTTGAGCTCGTCAGTAGTGCATATCCCTGACCGGATCCGGAAACAGTCCCGGATCACGCGTGTGAAGCGGGTGTGTAACCACGCGGCACACACTGGACACACCAAATTATCACAACAGAACATCACAACGCTACCCATCGTAGGCTATGCTCGAGATTGCCCAATCGCCGCGACCGACGTCCGTCAATCGATGGGACCCGAACGATCAGGACTTCTCACTGGCAAGGAACACCAGGCCTCCTAGATCCAGTGAGCAATAATCAATTGATTATGTGGTTGTTTCGGGATTTGAAATTTAAATATTGAGCACAACCCACTACTGGCAACGCCGATCGCATTCTGGTATGAACCTAAGGCCTATCCACGTCAATATGGAAGCACTGATGGAATTCCTGATCGTTCGGGTCCCATCGATTGACGGACGTCGGTCGCGGCGATTGGGCAATCTTGAGCATAGCCTACGATGGGTAGCGTTGTGATGTTCTGTTGTGATAATTTGGTGTGTCCAGTGTGTGCCGCGTGGTTACACACCCGCTTCACACGCGTGATCCGGGACTGTTTCCGGATCCGGTCAGGGATATGCACTACTGACGAGCTCAAATGAGGGCGAAACTCGAGTATAGTGCTTCCATATTGACGTGGATAGGCCTTAGGTTCATACCAGAATGCGATCGGCGTTGCCAGTAGTGGGTTGTGCTCAATATTTAAATTTCAAATCCCGAAACAACCACATAATCAATTGATTATTGCTCACTGGATCTAGGAGGCCTGGTGTTCCTTGCCAGTGAGAAGTCCTGATCGTTCGGGTCCCATCGATTGACGGACGTCGGTCGCGGCGATTGGGCAATCTTGAGCATAGCCTACGATGGGTAGCGTTGTGATGTTCTGTTGTGATAATTTGGTGTGTCCAGTGTGTGCCGCGTGGTTACACACCCGCTTCACACGCGTGATCCGGGACTGTTTCCGGATCCGGTCAGGGATATGCACTACTGACGAGCTCAAATGAGGGCTAAACTCGAGTATAGTGCTTCCATATTGACGTGGATAGGCCTTAGGTTCATACCAGAATGCGATCGGCGTTGCCAGTAGTGGGTTGTGCTCAATATTTAAATTTCAAATCCCGAAACAACCACATAATCAATTGATTATTGCTCACTGGATCTAGGAGGCCTGGTGTTCCTTGCCAGTGAGAAGTCCTGATCGTTCGGGTCCCATCGATTGACGGACGTCGGTCGCGGCGATTGGGCAATCTTGAGCATAGCCTACGATGGGTAGCGTTGTGATGTTCTGTTGTGATAATTTGGTGTGTCCAGTGTGTGCCGCGTGGTTACACACCCGCTTCACACGCGTGATCCGGGACTGTTTCCGGATCCGGTCAGGGATATGCACTACTGACGAGCTCAAATGAGGGCGAAACTCGAGTATAGTGCTTCCATATTGACGTGGATAGGCCTTAGGTTCATACCAGAATGCGATCGACGTTGCCAGTAGTGGGTTTTGCTCAATATTTAAATTTCAAATCCCGAAACAACCACATAATCAATTGATTATTGCTCACTGGATCTAGGAGGCCTGGTGTTCCTTGCCAGTGAGAAGTCCTGATCGTTCGGGTCCCATCGATTGACGGACGTCGGTCGCGGCGATTGGGCAATCTTGAGCATAGCCTACGATGGGTAGCGTTGTGATGTTCTGTTGTGATAATTTGGTGTGTCCAGTGTGTGCCGCGTGGTTACACACCCGCTTCACACGCGTGATCCGGGACTGTTTCCGGATCCGGTCAGGGATATGCACTACTGACGAGCTCAAATGAGGGCGAAACTCCAGTATAGTGCTTCCATATTGACGTGGATAGGCCTTAGGTTCATACCAGAATGCGATCGGCGTTGCCAGTAGTGGGTTGTGCTCAATATTTAAATTTCAAATCCCGAAACAACCACATAATCAATTGATTATTGCTCACTGGATCTAGGAGGCCTGGTGTTCCTTGCCAGTGAGAAGTCCTGATCGTTCGGGTCCCATCGATTGACGGACGTCGGTCGCGGCGATTGGGCAATCTTGAGCATAGCCTACGATGGGTAGCGTTGTGATGTTCTGTTGTGATAATTTGGTGTGTCCAGTGTGTGCCGCGTGATTACACACCCGCTTCACACGCGTGATCCGGGACTGTTTCCGGATCCGGTCAGGGATATGCACTACTGACGAGCTCAAATGAGGGCGAAACTCGAGTATAGTGCTTCCATATTGACGTGGATAGGCCTTAGGTTCATACCAGAATGCGATCGGCGTTGCCAGTAGTGGGTTGTGCTCAATATTTAAATTTCAAATCCCGAAACAACCACATAATCAATTGATTATCGCTCACTGGATCTAGGAGGCCTGGTGTTCCTTGCCAGTGAGAAGTCCTGATCGTTCGGGTCCCATCGATTGACGGACGTCGGTCGCGGCGATTGGGCAATCTTGAGCATAGCCTACGATGGGTAGCGTTGTGATGTTCTGTTGTGATAATTTGGTGTGTCCAGTGTGTGCCGCGTGGTTACACACCCGCTTCACACGCGTGATCCGGGACTGTTTCCGGATCCGGTCAGGGATATGCACTACTGACGAGCTCAAATGAGGGCGAAACTCGAGTATAGTGCTTCCATATTGACGTGGATAGGCCTTAGGTTCATACCAGAATGCGATCGGCGTTGCCAGTAGTGGGTTGTGCTCAATATTTAAATTTCAAATCCCGAAACAACCACATAATCAATTGATTATTGCTCACTGGATCTAGGAGGCCTGGTGTTCCTTGCCAGTGAGAAGTCCTGATCGTTCGGGTCCCATCGATTGACGGACGTCGGTCGCGGCGATTGGGCAATCTTGAGCATAGCCTACGATGGGTAGCGTTGTGATGTTCTGTTGTGATAATTTGGTGTGTCCAGTGTGTGCCGCGTGGTTACACACCCGCTTCACACGCGTGATCCGGGACTGTTTCCGGATCCGGTCAGGGATATGCACTACTGACGAGCTCAAATGAGGGCGAAACTCGAGTATAGTGCTTCCATATTGACGTGGATAGGCCTTAGGTTCATACCAGAATGCGATCGGCGTTGCCAGTAGTGGGTTGTGCTCAATATTAAATTTCAAATCCCGAAACAACCACATAATCAATTGATTATTGCTCACTGGATCTAGGAGGCCTGGTGTTCCTTGCCAGTGAGAAGTCCTGATCGTTCGGGTCCCATCGATTGACGGACGTCGGTCGCGGCGATTGGGCAATCTTGAGCATAGCCTACGATGGGTAGCGTTGTGATGTTCTGTTGTGATAATTTGGTGTGTCCAGTGTGTGCCGCGTGGTTACACACCCGCTTCACACGCGTGATCCGGGACTGTTTCCGGATCCGGTCAGGGATATGCACTACTGACGAGCTCAAATGAGGGCGAAACTCGAGTATAGTGCTTCCATATTGACGTGGATAGGCCTTAGGTTCATACCAGAATGCGATCGGCGTTGCCAGTAGTGGGTTGTGCTCAATATTTAAATTTCAAATCCCGAAACAACCACATAATCAATTGATTATTGCTCACTGGATCTAGGAGGCCTGGTGTTCCTTGCCAGTGAGAAGTCCTGATCGTTCGGGTCCCATCGATTGACGGACGTCGGTCGCGGCGATTGGGCAATCTTGAGCATAGCCTACGATGGGTAGCGTTGTGATGTTCTGTTGTGATAATTTGGTGTGTCCAGTGTGTGCCGCGTGGTTACACACCCGCTTCACACGCGTGATCCGGGACTGTTTCCGGATCCGGTCAGGGATATGCACTACTGACGAGCTCAAATGAGGGCGAAACTCCAGTATAGTGCTTCCATATTGACGTGGATAGGCCTTAGGTTCATACCAGAATGCGATCGGCGTTGCCAGTAGTGGGTTGTGCTCAATATTTAAATTTGAAATCCCGAAACAACCACATAATCAATTGATTATTGCTCACTGGATCTAGGAGGCCTGGTGTTCCTTGCCAGTGAGAAGTCCTGATCGTTCGGGTCCCATCGATTGACGGACGTCGGTCGCGGCGATTGGGCAATCTTGAGCATAGCCTACGATGGGTAGCGTTGTGATGTTCTGTTGTGATAATTTGGTGTGTCCAGTGTGTGCCGCGTGGTTACACACCCGCTTCACACGCGTGATCCGGGACTGTTTCCGGATCCGGTCAGGGATATGCACTACTGACGAGCTCAAATGAGGGCGAAACTCGAGTATAGTGCTTCCATATTGACGTGGATAGGCCTTAGGTTCATACCAGAATGCGATCGGCGTTGCCAGTAGTGGGTTGTGCTCAATATTTAAATTTCAAATCCCGAAACAACCACATAATCAATTGATTATTGCTCACTGGATCTAGGAGGCCTGGTGTTCCTTGCCAGTGAGAAGTCCTGATCGTTCGGGTCCCATCGATTGACGGACGTCGGTCGCGGCGATTGGGCAATCTTGAGCATAGCCTACGATGGGTAGCGTTGTGATGTTCTGTTGTGATAATTTGGTGTGTCCAGTGTGTGCCGCGTGGTTACACACCCACTTCACACGCGTGATCCGGGACTGTTTCCGGATCCGGTCAGGGATATGAACTACTGACGAGCTCAAATGAGGGCGAAACTCCAGTATAGTGCTTCCATATTGACGTGGATAGGCCTTAGGTTCATACCAGAATGCGATCGGCGTTGCCAGTAGTGGGTTGTGCTCAATATTTAAATTTCAAATCCCGAAACAACCACATAATCAATTGATTATTGCTCACTGGATCTAGGAGGCCTGGTGTTCCTTGCCAGTGAGAAGTCCTGATCGTTCGGGTCCCATCGATTGACGGACGTCGGTCGCGGCGATTGGGCAATCTTGAGCATAGCCTACGATGGGTAGCGTTGTGATGTTCTGTTGTGATAATTTGGTGTGTCCAGTGTGTGCCGCGTGGTTACACACCAGCTTCACACGCGTGATCCGGAACTGTTTCCGGATCCGGTCAGGGATATGCACTACTGACGAGCTCAAATGAGGGCGAAACTCGAGTATAGTGCTTCCATATTGACGTGGATAGGCCTTAGGTTCATACCAGAATGCGATCGGCGTTGCCAGTAGTGGGTTGTGCTCAATATTTAAATTTCAAATCCCGAAACAACCACATAATCAATTGGTTACATCTGACAGAATTGAGGGATAGAGAATAAGGGGAAGGCAGAGAAGTAAATACCTGGATGGCTTGACCACGCGGTATGGTCGAGACAAGAACACTGAGCTGATCCACGACTCTAGTGAGAGCGTAAGATGGCTAAACATGACCGCCTACGCTTATCGGCATAGTAAATGACGATGATGATGATGATGATGATGATGCCACCTCTTAAAAACTGTTAGCTTTACTGCTATATGCAGCCATTGAAGACTTTAATGCTGTATTCTGTGTATTTTGTTTACATTTCAGGTACTTAATAAATGCGACATATCATACAAGTTTGTTGAATAACAAAATAAAGCTTGTATTGTGATATTATTGGACTATATAAATTAATCGTGGCCTCGCTAATTATCACGATTTATATATATGCAGGATATTATGTGGAAGGCTATCTTCCGGTCAATACAGTTTTCACTTAGAAATATAACCATATAGTTTCTGTAAATAAATCGTTCAAAGACATATCATCATCCCAACCACCATCATCAACATCATCATCATCATGTGTACAATCAGTAAGACTTTATTTTTTTTTAAAAATCTAACTGATTAACTTCTACTCATAAAATGAAAAAAAAAAATGTGTATACCACTATTTCCTACTTTTTCGCTGTGTACAAATATAATAGTATATTCATTAGACCATGTGCATGAAGAACAGTGACGTATAAAAAGCCTTACAGTTTAAACAGTGTTTAAAAAAACATTTCACCTGCCTTTAGAAAATGTGTACAAAGCAATGTTCTGACGTCTCATACGAAATATAACGTGTGCAAAGTAGTCTAGCCCGGCAAGTGCCAAAGGGTGTTGCCAATAAGAAATGTACACAGTAATTATTATACAGAAATGTCTTAAGAAGTAAAGGCGTCTGGCGTCTTACTGATCATATCACCGATCCAATATGATCAGTCAATAAAAATCATTCATTGACCCTTGCCGACTTGACAGACGATGGTTTCTTACATTGAGCTTCTAATAGGAATAATGACTAAAACCAATGGCGATAGCGAGTGTGACTGATCAGACCGATTTTCGTTGCAAATGTTCGTCTACAATGGATGCATGTACACACATGGTCATTTCCACCATAACGCTCAGTGTGTGACTATTTTCAATAATTTTTTCCTTAGTCTTTTTTTTTTAATTTTTGATATTTGCTCTCCATGCAACACGTTCAGTAGCGACTTGCTCCCAATGTGTGTCAGGGACCCAATGCCCTTAAGGGTAGGGGATAGACAGGAGACAGGTCACGGCAGGAGGACAGGACAGAGAGCCTGGCGTCCTGCGTTACGGCCACTGAGTGCGAGTAGACCGAGATACAGGCTAAGGCCCGTGGTCACCGCACCATACCACCCCGCACGGGACTCATGGACTGTGAGCAGCTGTGAACTGGCCAAACGTACCTGTGTTGGTCAGACGGGTTCAGGACATCGAGACGGACAGACGTAGGGCAGTGGTTGTGTGCAGTGAGCGTTATGATATGATTGCAGACTTGATGGCGAGATTGAGCTATGAAGCGAGCTGTGTGTGAACAGAGACAGTTCAAGGGCTATGCTATGCCATATTTATTGTATTATCTATTATGAACTATTACATTCTGTGATAACGTTGTTGTACAAGTTGTGTGTTGCCAATAGCGCAACTTATGGGAGTTTGCCCATGTAAATAGGTTTGTGAATAAATGGTTTGAAACTATTGTTGCCGTATGCGAGATTGCAGTTATTGTACGCAAGTAATTGCTTCACTTCTGTCTTGAAATGCGAGCCAGAATAATATCTAGTAGGTCTATGACAGAGAGTGAACGTGGGTTGCTCGTCCGGTTTTGAACCACATGTAAAATAGAGGCTGAACGTGAGATGCTCGTAACAGTAATTTGAACCATATGTATGCGAAAGAATGAACACGAGTCGCTCATCTGATTTTGAATTGTACACAGAATAGAGAACGAAAGTTATCTCAATTGTGCTAGCTAAGTTATATAAGAAAGAAAGTAAACGAAGGCAGCTCTTTGTGTGAAAATGATCTATAACGTTATTACTATTAGAGATATAAAAGAGAGTGTGTCATAACCAAAAAGTGAAAGATGGCTAATCATTCGACTAATCCACGACCACTGACAGTATAAAGTACACATACCGATACACGACTGAATACATACAAACCTATACACAGACAATCTGACCGCACACACACTACACAGTTGCATCGAACACCTACTAATATTTTTCTCTCCTCAGCAACCAGATTGGTATCCATGTATTAGAGACGAAGTGAGTCTATTCAAGCCGTGCGAAACCGACCCCCTTTCTAGTCGTGAAACTGAAGAACAGAAAAAGCTCCGAACGTCATCGGCAGCTAAGTATTTTTTTTCATTATTTTTGTGGCACACTTTCAGGTCTAAACGATTTTATTTCATTGTTCTCATTATATACTTAGAAAATATTATTGCATATTATATTAATTGAAATGCACTTGTGCACTGTAAGTTTTGTGATATATTGCCATTGTAAACATATTTTTCAACAACCATGGCTACTCTAAACGATTTCATAGGAGTCAGGCAAGAAATTAGGACTAACAGGGGTAGAACTGTCAAATTGGAGTGAAACTAAATTTAAAGAACAGGTTCAATTAGAAGAAAAAGCAAGGGATAGAGAAGAAAGAGAAGTTGAGAGGGAATTAAGGAAAACTGAATTAGAGAACCAAGCCAAAATTAAAGAATCAGAATTAAAGAAAACTGAATTAGAGAACCAAGCCAAATTTAAAGAATCAGAATTAAAGAAAGCTGGATTAGATAACCAAGCCAGAATTAAAGAAGCTGAATTAGAAATGAAAAAAAAAAACAGAATTACAAGCACAAATTAAAAGAGAAGAGATGGAAACGCAACTCAAGCTGAAACAATTAGAAATCGAAGCGGAAACAAGTAAAGATGCTAGAAAATTAGAAATTAAAGAAAAGGAAAACCAATAAAAGACATACCAGGGTATTGTTAAAAACTTCACCACTGGTGATTGCATTTCAGCTTGGACCCAGAATTTTGAGACCATCATGGAGCATTACCAAGTACCAGAATCAGAGTGGAATATAATCTACATGAAAAGTCTTTCTGGTGAACCTTTGACAGTGATAGAAACTATTCCTAGTGAACCAAGGAAAGAATATCAATACATTAAGACCAAAATCATGGCACATTTTGTGTTAGATGAAGCAGGATATAGAGAACAATTTTCAAAACTGTCTCCAAAACCATCACAAACCTTCTCAGATTATGTTTCTCAGGTTCAAGATGTTTTCAGTAAGTGGCTGTCAACAGCTAAGATTAATAATGATTTTGAACGTTTAAAAGATCTCATTCTTAGAGATAAGATTAGCTCATCATTATCATTACCCTTTTCTCGTTTTTTGCAAGAAAGTGAGTGTGAATCAGTAAAACAGATAGAAAAACGATGGTCGGCTTATTACACAGCCAATAAAGATTGCTTTACAAATGTACTTACAGAAACAGAATTTGTAGCAGCAGCTAAATTTAAAAGACACAAATCAATTACTTACAGTAAAACAAGAACTTATGGGAAGTTCACAAATTACCAGTGTAAACATTGTAATTACAATCATAATGAAAATGATATGTGTGATAAGAACCCAACATATAACACTTACTTACAAAACTTTATAGAAAAACCAGAAAATGAACGGAAAAATTGTAAACGATTAACTAAATGTTTTCTTTGTAAGGCCTATGGACATTGGCGCCATTCTTGTAAAGCCAGACAATTGGCAAAAGAAGCAAACGCGGCAGTGTTTGAAAGTTCATCTTCGGAGGAAGAACAAGAAGAACAACCACAACCATCAAACGCAATTCAAAATATTGATATTTTTCATTTTGATAAGTGCACCACATGCAATCGTTTTCATAATGATGGGATTTTATCCTGTGGTCACAACGTTTAAATAACAAATGACAAAGCAAATGCAGTTTGCCATTCAGAAGGTAAACTTGATATCCACCAGGGCTATGTAAATGGTAAACTAGCGACTGTCCTGAGGGATAGTGGATGTACCCTCATTGGTTTAAGAAAAGAGTTTTTAAAGCCCTAAGATTATACAGGAAAATTTGTCACCTGTAAAATATATTCAGGGAACATTGAAAAGTATCAAATCGCATGGGCACATATCAAAACACCTTTTATAGCAGGCAAGGTAAAATGTGCCGCATTAGCAAATCCATTTTGCGATTTATTCATTGGAAATCTTCCTCGGGTTACAGAAATTACACAACAGCAGATAACCACCTGGTATCAACTGGTTATACCAACAAATGCAGTTGCCAGAGCCTCTGCAAAGAAACAGTCTGAGACTAACACTCTACAACAAGAAAACAGTATTATAGATCTCCCCAACATACGGGAAGAGAATTTCACTGAACCACAAAAGGTTAACATATCTGTTCATCATTTTACCAAACCCAATGAACAGAAACTAAAACACAAAACCGGTGAAAGAAAGTCAACACCACAAACCAAATAGCAACCAAAGACATGTAATGCAAATCAATAAACTGCAATAATATTAACAGCATTCCTTTGTGGCTTAACGATACTATCAGTATCCTACCTTATTGCCTGCACACTATGTTATTGCAAATGTATGCCTAACAAGAATCTATATCCAGATTCAGATTTACAACAATGTAACAAAAATATATCACCTAATCTCAACGACAGAACGACGAATTCATCCTCCAGTACTGAACGAACACAACAACAGACAGACGTTTTACATAGAGACTACACCATCATAAAAACCAAACTAGTTACAGTGACCCCAGAACAAAACAAAACAACACAAGGAAAGAAAACAATCCATAAGACAGAGACTGACGCAACACAGAGTGACACAAACATCAAACACCACAGTACACTGACCCAAAAGGGAGATAACCAGTCTACACGACAGTGCAGCATCATACTATACACACAATCAACACCACACGGTAATAACGGAAATAGACACAGGACAGACACGTCACTACCAGAGCAAAGCACAACAAATAGTGACATGCAAACATTGACTATAGATGACTCGATACAGTCAGTACCATCTACTATACAACTGAATTTCCATCAAAGACGGTGTGATACATTTACCACATCCAAAACACACTCATCTCATGTGAAAATTACAAGACTACTCTTACAAGACATACCTAATGTACTGACATACATAGTCTGCATATGCATGCATACCAGCAGTATGACAGAACACATAGCAACATTACAACAAACCCTTGACCATATCAGGCAACACGGCATGACTGTGAAACCAGCAAAAATTGAAATTGCTCTTCATGAATTTTTTTTTTTGGGGGGGGGGGGGGGGGGGGGCGGGGGTTATAAAATTTGTGATGGTAATATTACAAGTGATGATAGAATTGTATCAAGAATTTTGAATTTATCTCTCCAAACAACAAAGAAGGAAGTAAGAAGCATGTTATGGGTGTTGAACTATTATAGAAAGTTCATACCCAAGTTTTCAGACCTAACAGAAATTTTCACCCATCTGTTGACGAAACGTCAACCTACAAAGATTTTAAACAGTTTGGACCTGAAAAATGCGCTTGCAAAAATAAAACAGTACTTCTCATCTCCACCAATCCTTAAATTATCAAACGTGAATCTTCCTTTCACAGTCAGGACTGATTCAAGCGGCGTGGGCCTCGCTGGTGCCCTCCTACAGACTTACTACAACATTCTACATCCAGTGGCATATGTCAGCCACAAATTATCAGCATGCGAACGTAAATACAGTGCACCGGAACTGGAATATTCAGCACTGTTGTATTCATTATCGAAACTATCCAGGTTCTTATTAGGCAAACATTTTATAGTAGAATCTGATAACAGCCAATTAAAAGTCATAATGCAAGGAACACCATCAAATCATCGCATCGCCAGGTGAGCACTTCTTCTACTACAGAACTATAGTTTCGAGATACGTCACATCAGCGGCACAGAAAACACGATCGCTGACATTCTTTCTAGGATTCCTCTCGATGAGTCCACCAACGGTCCAACTACGCCTGTGCGCAAAGAATGAAACAGGTATTATTAGCGCTCAGAACGTAAAATCACAGGTCAGCGCAGAAAATCACCCCGTCAAATTATAGCGCTACTATAACGTAATGTAATGTGATGTGGACTACTTCTTGTTTTATTTTGAAATTACATTTTTAAGCCGTGAATGTGGTGAATAAATGAAAATAGTGTACAGAGACAATGACAGTTGTAACAATTCTCAAGCGCATTACAATGTGTAGTATACAACTCATGAAAGCTACCAACTTTTCAGCACTGGAGAATCATGGTACATATTGCTTTTAAATGTGCCAACGTGTGTAATTTAGGTCAAGAACTGTGTTAGTTGAATGACACCGTTTTCCGAGGCAGCCTACTTTGACATTTTTTGTAACCGCGTAGTTGTCTCCGTTTGTTATTGATTTATTTCGAGTATAGACATATTAACATATTCATTAATTAGCATAATTACGTATGAATGACCGAGTGAATGAATTATATGACACTTAATTTTGCATAGCAGAATTTGAGATAAAGGATTTAAATATTTGTTATCTAAGAATCATCGGTTGACCCCAAACATTCAATTGTGTCATACTTGCCACAATCTTGAATTACTTGAGGCCAAATGTGTGACGCTTAGACCATACTACAGATGTAAAACTTTATTTTTTTCTGAAATTCTCTAAAGGTTACGGTACATAACTAAGTGTGATTGCATCCAAGAGGAGACAATCTGATTGGAGTAGAATTGGTGCGTCCTATATTTTTTTCAAGTGAGTCACATGACTGCTGAGTACCAGGTTGTGTTAGCTAGAGATGGACGTTGGGTACTGAAATTTGACAGGACCAGGAGTAGAATATCTGGCCATAGTGGCTAGTATACTGTTCGGGAAGTTATCACATATAATGATGACTTGACGCCTAACATGATTTTTGTTGAGATGGATTACGTAGCTTGAAAGATAGCGTCAATCGTCGTTAACTTAAGGTGTGGGCTGAGTCCATTATTCGAACTAAGTACCAGTTCAACCAGGGGACTATACTTGATACAAGCAAGTCAGAGGGCAACAATGATTTAATTATAGATCATGCATCATGTCCCAACAGAAACTACCTTGCAATTATACAAAAGTATAATTGAACTGTGTCAAAAACCAACACCATTGGGTCCTGACAATAAATTAAAACTTAAACAAATGCAACGTGTAAATATCTACTCGTAATAATAGGGTGTCTCTTTCATAGGAGAGGGGGGAGAGTGTCAGGGACCCAATGCCCTTAAGGGTAGGGGATAGATATGAGACAGGTCACGGCAGGAGGACAGGACAGAGAGCCTGGCGTCCTGCGTCACGGCCACTGAGTGCGAATAGATCGAGATATAGGCTAAGGCCCGTGGTCACCGCACCACACCACCCCGCACGAGACTCACGGACTGTGAGCAGCTGTGAACTGGCCAAACGTACCTGTGTTGGTCAGACGGTTTCAGGACATCGAGACGGAAAGACGTAGGGCAATGGTTGTGTGCAGTGAGCGTTATGATATGATTGTAGACTTGATGGCGAGATTGAGCTATGAAGCGAGTTGTGTGTGAACGGAGACAGTGCGAGAGCTATGCTATGCCATATTTATTGTATCATCTCTTATGAACTATTATATTCTGTGATAACGTTGTTGTAGAAGTGTGTTACCAATAGCGCAACTTATGGGAGTTTGCCCATGTAAATAGGTTTGTGAATAAACGGTTTGGAACTATTGTTGCCGTGTGTGAGAGTGCCGTTATTGTACGCAAGTAATTGTTTCACCTCTGTCTTGAAATGCGAACGAGAATATCTAGTAGGTCTATGACAATCAATGCATGTATCAATCATGTCCCGCTTACACACATCTTTGTATCGTAGTAGAGGCCGACCGTGAGATCTCTTACCCATCTGTAGTTCACCAAAAACGATGCCCTTTGGTATTCTACCATCATCCATCCTCCTAATGTATCCTATCCATACGAATACTGAGCATAGAACAAACCGCCACACAACCTGAACTTTCCAATACTTCAGTGTTTGTGATTTTTGTCTTGTCATTTAATACCATCTATTCTTCGCAGACATGGCTATGAGAGCTGTTTAAACGTTTTTCTTGGTGTATGTAAGTTGACCAGTTTTCGCTGCCATAAAGAAGTGTTCTAATGATGCAGGCGTGATAGACAAATATTACTACTACTACTACTACTACTACTACTACTACTACTACTACTACTACTACTACTACTACTACTACTACTACTACTACTACTACTACTACTACTACTACTACTACTACTACTACTACTACTACTACTACTACTACTACTACTACTACTACTACTACTACTACTACTACTACTACTACTACTACTACTACTACTACTGCTGCTGCTGCTGCTACTACTACTACTACTACTACTACTACTACTACTACTACTACTACTACTACTACTACTACTACTACTACTACTACTGCTGCTGCTGCTGCTGCTGCTGAGAAAGTACTACTACTACTACTACTACTACTACTACTACTACTACTACTACTACTACTACTACTACTACTACTACTACTACTACTACTACTACTACTAATAATAATAATAATAATAATTGTACAAAAGGGACAATGTGAAGCAGAAGGTCTATTTAATTTAAGACTTTAGTTGGTGTTCAGGATGGTAAATATTGTTGTAACCGGCTTAGCCGGACATAACCGGAAGGGGATCGTCCTGCTTAGCAATGCTACAACATAAACAAGTTCACGGAGTTAAAGGGCATTCCCCGGGGGGGTCAGCAAAGAAGGGTTAAAAGACACGTGGAAAACATTGACGGGGACAGTTGAGTTTTGGGTCCCGACAGTGGAGGTCGGTGGTCGGGGAAAAAGTGAATGGTAGCGGAGTTAGCGAGAGACCTCCGTCCTGTGTTTTTTCAGTGATAGTAATTCTGAGGCTAAGTATTAAAGATTGAGCCCAGTTGTCAGCAACGATAGTGTTTGAGACTACGCGTACTGTACCTGTGCCTATGCAATGTATCTAGATGTAATGATGAACGTTCCTGAGGAATAATGTTGCATCTAGTTGTTCAAATTAAGTATTATGTGCGCAGTCCGGTGTTGGGTATCGATGCATCATGGTTGATCAGTCGTTCAACACAACATTCACACAGACATCCTCTAGACACAACCATAACCAATCCTCTATGTCAGTCCTACCTTGTGACATATAGAGAGTTTTATCTGAGGGCTACGTCCAGTCAAGGAACCCGGTGCAAAATAGAGAAAGAATCTGGTGGCAACGTCCGGTCAAAGAACCTGGTGCAGGAGACCTTTATCTGGAAGGCTCGTCAAACAACTGCACGAACAGCAGTGCAATATTGGAAACAGAAGAATATTCGTCAACAAATCAAGGGGCCAGTATATTGATTTACATCAGTACTAATCAGTTCTTAAGCGTAACGACATGTTTTCCAAGTTCAGCCCTGTGATAGCTAGCAGACAACGATCAGGCAGTGGGTGCGTCAGATAATTAACGCAGACTGTTCAAGAGCGATTCAGCGCAGGTAAACAGACACGGATACGTGTATCACCGCTGTCAGGAGACAACGACAAAAACAGGATTGAAAACCAAAGCTAGCAGACAGTTCACAAGAGGCCACCATCAGGTAGATTTCATACCAAAACAGTCAGCGCTCATGGCAAATACACGTTTACAAATCACCCAGGAAACAGGTGATTAGCGGACACAGTGTTGTTCACGAAATACAGACAGCGAGTATTTTCTTGGGCAGGAAAAGACAGCAGACGCTGGAAAGCGGGATCAACTGTTCAGAACACAGCCGTGAATGGGGCGTGTTATTTTGTACAAGACAATTTAGTGAGTTCAGGCGGAGCTGAATTTAGTGACAGGGCAGTGGAGTCCTGTTCGTATTGAAGACAGTTTGCGTGTGTAGTGAGTGGCTTAGCGAGACTTGAGCCTTGTTGGAGAAAACAGTACGGAAGGTTACTGTTAACGACGGAAGAAGATTATATTACAAAGGTGTACTGGGACTGAGATGACCTTATGAGTCAAGATTGTACACAGCGGAAGTTGATATTCTGATAGGAGTATTTCAGTCAGCTGCGGTGTCGGATATAACATTAGAGCAGCTGTGAAGAACTATATGTCATTGAGACAAGGGACAATTGCGACTTTTGGTGTTTTATTGTCTGGTGAAACGTCTATGTTCGTGTGTCATCATCATCCAGTCAGTTGGCAACAAACATTTGGTAACAAACTATCAGGGGCCGTCAATGCAAGAGTGGTCGTATTTCTCAGCCAAAAAGGATTTGCTAAACAGATTTAGAGCGCGGGACATTCGTTGCCGTTTTTTAACCTTGTGGGCAAACGTGAATCCGTATCATCACTTCAAGGCGACAGCAACCAAGCAGATAAAAATTAGTTGACCTTAAAGTTATCATCGTCCTAAGTATTGTTTTTGTGCGTTACTCATTTATTCGTATGTGGTCCAGTGTTCGTGATAAGTAGGATATTTTTGTGATGTTTCGCGGTATTCGTGAGGCACTACAAAAGTAATGCTCAAGTGCACAGTATATTTTCTAGAAAGTAATCGACGGGTCGGTTTGGTTATTGCCTAGGGGCAGTGTCTGTCTTGGAATAATATTCCGTGCCTTGGTGTTTAGCGTCAAATCTGTGTATATCATTGAGTTTAGATTGTTTTTTTTTTCTTTTCATTATATTTACATATGATATTTGGTTTCTTCGGATATATGTTATTATTGTGATCCTTTGTGATACTACTGTATAGTGGTCTCTGTCAGTTCATATTGCACGCACGGTATTGTCTTACATGGGCATGTCGATGTCAGTTTTTATTTATTTCTATGTAGTCATCCGTCTGCGAGTCACCAGCCTATGCGTCTAGCGTCAAATAGGTGTCATTTATTGTCCATTTTGGTATTTTATCATCAATTTTGGTATTTATATGTATGTCTAACAGTATTTCTAGGAACTGTCTACAACTATTTGTTACATATTCGTGGGAGTATAGGTAATACCCCCCCCCCCTCACCACCTAGTGCTTACAGATTGACTGTGTGAGTACAAAGTGATATTATCAGTGCAACGAATTCACTTATAGTGTGAGTGGTGATGGACTTAGGGAAGATGCACAAAGACAAGTAGCAGGGTCTTTATATTTATAGTTGACTGACGGACAGCAAAGTGTCCACAATTACAAAGATGCCTACTTTAATGAAATATATTGAAGCAGGGGAACGGTTAGGCCTGACTGGCAGAGATTTGCAGGAGTTTGCAGAAGCAAAAGTGAAAGAATGTCATCAATGGGAAAGAGAACAAAGACAGGCTGAGAGAGAACAAGGACAGGTTGAACGGGAAGACAACCGTCTACAGGAAGAGAAAGAGACACAAATGAAACTAGAAATGGAAAAATAAAAGCATCAGTTTGAGATTGAGAAGGCGGTTGCACTCAGGAAATTAGAACTAGCGTCGAATGGACAGAGCGATGAAGGCAGAAGACAGTTGCACTCATCACATCGACTAAAACTGCCATATTTTACAGACAGGGATAATTTACAGGCTTATCTTGACAGATACGAATCGGCTGTTAAGGCTTTAGGCATTCCAGAAGGAGAATATGCTATGACGCTTAGCGTGTTTCTGACGAGAAAGGCCCTAGATACCATGTTTAATTTACCTGTGGGAGAGAGAAATAATTATACTATTCTGCGTCAATGCTTGCTTACAAAATTCAACCCCACTAAGCATGGGCACAGAACGAAGTTCAGAAAATGTGTACCAGAGAAAAATCAGGACTTTACAGACTGTGTCAATACGGTGAGAAATCTGTTCAATAAATGGCTAGAATTAACGGAAGTAGGAGTCGATTTTAATCACATATGATGGTCCAGCAGTTCACATATTCCACCGTGCACTGAGTGCTACAACATATGATGGTCTAACAGTTTACATATTCCACCGTGCACTCAGTGCTACAACATGTGGTGGTCTAATAATTCATATATTCCACCGGGCACTCAGTGCTACAACATGTGATGGTCTAATAGTTCATATATTCCACCGTGCACTCAGTACTACAACATGTGATGGTCTAACAGTTCACATATTCCACCGTGCACTGAGTGCTACAATATATGATGGTCTAATAGTTCATATATTCCACCGGGCACTCAGTGCTACAACATGTGATGGTCTAATAGTTCATATATTCCACCGTGCACTCAGTGCTACAACATGTGATGGCCCAACAGTTCACATACTCGACCGTTCACTTATTGCTACAACATGTGATGGTCCAACAGTTCACATATTCCACCGTTCACTTATTGCGACAACACGTGATGGTACAACAGTTCACATATTCTACTGTTCACTTATTGCTACAACATGTGATGGTCCAACAGTTCACATATTCCACCGTGCACTTATTGCTACAACATGTGATGGTCCAACAGTTCACATATTCCACTGTTCACTTATTGCTACAACATGTGATGGTCCAACAGTTCACATATTCCATCGTGCACTCAGTGCTACAACATGTGATGGTCCAAAAGTTCACACATTCCATCGTGCACTCAGTCCTACAACATGTGATGGTCCAACAGTTCACATATTCCACTTTGCACTCAGCGCTACAACATGTGATGATCCAATAGTTCACATATTCCACCGTGCACTCAGTGCTACAACACGTGATGGTACAACAGTTCACATATTCCACTGTTCACTTATTGCTACAACATGTGATGGTACAACAGTTCACATATTCCACCGTTCACTTATTGCTACAACATGTGATTGTACAACAGTTCACATATTCCACCGTTCACTTATTGGTACAACATGTGATGGTCCACAGTTCACATATTCCACCGTGCATTCAGTGCTACAACATGTGATGGTCCACAATTCACATATTCCACCGTGCACTCAGTGCTACAACATGTGATGATACAACACTAGGTAGAGAATGCGGGGAAACACTGAGAACCCGTATGTGGAAAGAATGATATGTCGGGGATCGGCAGGGGTTCTGGAAAAATATCTAAACTCAGAGGGAAGACCAGGAGAACTTCCAATCCGATAGTGGTTGGGTATGACTTTTCGCTGGCTGTTGAACAAGGGGACGGAGCGCGTATGGGAATGTCCTGAATGCAGTGATGTCAGTTCTTTGCTTACCTCACTTCACCTTTTTAGAGGGGTTCGCGGTCCCAACAGGTATTCCCCACATCTCCGTGTGTCATGTGATTATTTAAAAATAAACAAATACATAAATAAATAAACGTTTATATAGTACAAAACAGTTTGTGTTTACAAGGTGCGTTGTGTGTATGCGTGTGTGATTGTTTTACATTGGCGAATACAACATATATATTCATTTTTTTTTTTTTTGGCATATCCTATTTACAGGACATCGCTGTCAAAACCAGCATTTTACTGCAGTTGTTGATATCTTGGCATGTTTACATTCAGTAGTTTGCAATTGCTTTCTGTACTACCGGCTCCAATACCAACATGCTAGAACCAACCACAACGCGGTCTTTTGTCAAATCGGTCGCAGCTGTGTTTCGAAAGCGGGTAAACGGGCTTAGAAATCAGTTAGTTAGTTAGTTAGTTAGTTAGTTAGTTAGTTAGTCGAGGTTCCAACTTCACGGCAGCGGGTCGTCGCCATTATGCTCCATTCCTGTGCCAGTGAATATCACACAAAATGCTCCCCACTGTCCAATGTGAAAATGGAATAGACAGGAGTCTCGGCAATCCAATAGCCCGCAAAGGTACACTGTGCATAATACCGCCGCCAGAATGCCAACACAAAATTCATCCACGAAAACCACAGTTCATCGTCGATGAACTCGGTAGTCACCAGAAAGACCTCATTGACCCGGGTTTTCTCACATGGCTCGGTCTTTTACCGCAGAGCGACCCGTCGAAAGTGTCGCATATAGCACGAACTCCGGAGCATCAGCGCCGACTCCCAGGAGTCTCCTGAAAAATGCACTCGTGAACCAAAAAGGCAAATCAGTCAATTCAGCAACAGCCGGTAGCCATTGTTCCGAACATGCAGGTCACTGTACATGACAGATGTAAAAGCATTCCACGCGAATTTCACAGCTTACAGTGTCGCCAACGCCCTCATTGAGTAGCAGGGCGACAGAACCATGGGCTTAGAAATCGCGTCCTTAAGCTCTTTTCCATGGATACTGGAATATACACCTGATAATATGGCATTCCTGGAATGAATGAGGCAGCGAGGTGTGACAAGGAGATCTAGCCGACGCTCGACGCTCAGAGGAAAAGCGAGACGGACATATAACCAGATTGCTACTGGAACTATTAGTGTTGGAACTCTTCGCTGGCTGCTGAGTATGGGGACGGAGCGCTTATGGGAATGTCCCGAATTCTGTGATGTCGGTTCCTAAATCAATCAATCAATCATGGAATGGTACAATTACCTACACGTTACTTTCTGATGATGGTCGATTAATCATTTGCATCTTAGCCAAAAAAATGGCCTGACAAAAATTTATAGACATGTTTAGCTTTAAATATAGAAGGTTAAGAACATTAAATGATAGATACATCGAGGAGAAATAAAAGATTGCGTTATAAAATTATCACACATGTAATATAAATCCATTACTTTTGCAAAATCTTTAAAGGTGTCCTTAAATTATTATCCTATTATTTGTGGTGCATATAATTGTCGCTAACATATATAAAAACTGTATACAAGATCATATAAATAGCACAATTAATTAAATCACATAATAAATGTATACTACTTTTAGTTATGTCCCTTTTAATATTTTAATTAGATTTGTTCCGTTTAATTTTGTTCCCGCTTCTTTTAATAAACGTTTTAGTTCACATACAACATACACACCAGTATGATCGCCAGGAACATGTGTTAATGGAAACCTATCCAACCATATTCTAGAAACAAACCCTGTATCGTATGATTACGATGAACATGTGGTAATGCAAACACTGCCAACCATATTCTAGAAAAACACTCGTTAACGAATGATCACGAGAAACTCATGGTATTGCAAATATTTCTAATTATATTTTTGCATCAAACCCAATACTTTATGATCCAGATGCTATATGGTAAATACAGATCACTTAACCCTAAATCCTAGACACAATAAAGTATGTGTTTAATTGTCAGGACTTATGTGTACCAGTGCTGTGTGTCTTCTTGTTGTTTCAAGATCTGGGTTTGATATCTGTAATCGGGATTCGTTTAGTTTTCCAGATTTTAATGTTGTTCCTTTGTTCGTTGATGAAGGCTTCGGTGGTAACTTTCTCTTGTATCTGCTGGTGTTTTTCCTTTCGTGGAGCTTCCCGGTTATGTTTTGTGTTCCTTTAATGTCCCAGAACTGACATGGCAGCAGCTGCTTGGCTTGTCTGGCAGTAGTAGGGGTGAACGTTTAGTGGTTAGTTCAAAGGCTAGACAAAACAGACAATTCAGTGTTGGTGCAATAGAAATAAGGCTCATGAAAGGAGAGCGTGATATACAGTATGAAGACAGAGACACATGTCATTATTTGTTCACGTGATGAAAAGAGGGGGGTATGCAAACACGACCGCTCAGATCATTGGGAGAAGAGGCAGAGACCGCATGAGAGAAATGATGCTGGTAGGAGTGGGACGGTGCCACGGAGCATTATCTCCAGCAGAGTTGATTCAGATCACCACGAACCGAGATCCCTTGAGATACATGCTGACAAGGCATTGGATGATAATGAAGATTACAGGTAAAGATGGCCCTATGTTGGATACCGTCATTGGGATGTGAAAACAGGTAAAGAAGGTCCAATGTTGGATACCTTTTGAGCCAGGTCTTAGTCAGATATGACTGAGCTACCTTAATGACAGCAGACGGTACAACCTGCTTTCTGTTAACGCCGAATGTTGGGCGGCGCTTACCAAACCCGACACATCAAATTGTGCCAATGGCTTCGGGCAGAAGAGCGCAATATGAAGGGCACAAGCCTTATCCTGGTGCAAGGAAATGCAACCTAAAGACAAAATGTCATGGCAGGGCAGATCAAGCCCTAAGCCTTGGTTGGCTGCTGGTCTAGGATCAAAGCTCCGGCAGGCGGACAGTTAGAGCATTGCTTTACTGATCCGGCAGCTTCTGCAGCTTGTCTTGTTCCAGATGTATTGCTGTTATCTTTCCTCTGGAGTGAACTAGACAGGCCGAGAGAGGGAACATGCTGCATGGGCAACACAAGGTCTCTATATTTTAGCCCAGGCTTTGTGCTATGGAGAGGTATAACTCCATCCCTGGTCTTAACCGATCTCGGAATCAAACCGAGAGGCAACATTTACGGGTTATGAGTCCTTGTCAACTGGCGTAGACATGCCTGAGGCACGGGTTGCCTCTGACGGTGGGAGACACATACAGGGTCACGATCAGCTCTTGCCCGCCTCAAGCTGGGCAACCCCCGGCCAGTTGGGTGCTGATCCGCCACAGCCTGCCTGCTTCAATGGGTGTTTGGGGCTAGGATAAAATCTGCATCGCAGGCTGTAAAACCAATGCACAAGGTATTACTGAAAAAAAAAATTAGAAACCTCAAGCTACTGCTTGGAACCTGAAACGTAAGAACCACGTGTCCAGGATTTTCCACTGACCTGACGAATATTGATAAGAAAAACGGCTGTGATTGATGCCAATCCTAATCGTCTTTACATTGATATTGATGGCCTGCAGGAGACTCGCCTAGCTGAGGAAGGGTCACTCAGGGAAAACAATTACACCATTGTTTGGAAGGGTGGAGAGAAGTTCGAGGCAACTCGAAGTTACCACAGTGCTTACTGTGATACGGATCATTCTTTTGTTGTTGCAAGGGTTAGACTGAGACCAAAGATAATCTACACTGCTAATCACAAACCTAGTCCCAGGATTAATATTATTAACACCAACGATCTTGATAAGTGCTTTGAGTTCCAACAGCAACTTGAAGATGCTTTCACTGTTACATCAGAAAATTGTACAGCAAGTTAAAAGTGGGGTAAACTTAAGGAATCTCTTCATAAAACGGATTTAGGGGTTTACGGCACTGTGGATATTAAGAGGCAGGACTGGTTTGTGGCAAACAGCCAACACTGCAGCCGTTGATTGATAAAAAAAAAGGTAGCTCTCTTAGAAAACAAGGAGAGAACAACGCGTAACACTCCCAGTGAGCTGAAGTAAGTTAGGAAGGATGTGCAAAAGGCTGCCAGGCAGTGAGCAAATGACTATTGGATCAAGTTATCTGAGTCCATTCAAAATGCAAGTGATAAGTGAAACATCAGAAGCATGTACGAAGGTACAAAGAAAGCCTGTGGTCCAATGATTAAAAGAAGTGCACCACTGAAAACCTTGACTGGAGAAATCATCACTGATAAGAAACAGAAGATGGATAGATGGAGAGAGCACTATTTGGAGCTTTACTCAAGTGAGACCAAATTAACGAATGATGCCCTCGACGCCATAGAGGCCCTACCAACTCTTGACCACCTGGACACACGGCCTATCATAACAGAAGTAAAGTGTGCTGTAAATGAACTTGCATCTGACAAGGCTCCAGGTAAGGATGGGAATCCAATAGAGGTTATCAGGTGTTGGCAAGACACACTCACTCTACAGATCCACCAGCTAATAGAGCTATGCTGGCGAGAAGGACAAATCCCACAGGATTTCAAAGATTCAAGCATCATAACACTGTACAAGTACAAGGGCGATCAGAGCGACTGAAACAACTAAAGGGGTATAATACTTCTATGTATTGTTGGAAGAGTATTTGCCAGAATTGTGCTGCGCAGACTTCAAGTCCTAGGAGATCAAGTTTACCCCCAATCACAGTGTGGCTTACGACAGAACCGGTTGCCACATAATGGTCACGCTCACACGCACCACCTAATAGGAATTAGGAGATTCCCAGTCTAACAATAGAATGACTTGACCACTAGAAACTAAGGACGACGTAAGCATCGTCAGGACAGCAACGGAGGTCGCTTCGAGAAAGGACATCAAGTCAGCTGTGTGTTTTCCTTTGAGCTCCGTGATAAAAGGATTTGATCGTCTAGGCGAGGCATATTTACTGAGAGAAGGGATCGCCTGTGTGTATAGCATTCATACCATGTTCGGACCGGGACATAAATAAATTATAGACGACGAGTTTGCAATAGTTTGCGATAGTCCTTGAGAGACTGAGCAATTACAGAAAGATATGAACAGCTGGGTTTGTATTGACATGTAACGTCCCGTCCCCGTATCAGGGGCCCGTTATATTTTTACAACAGTGTTTTATCTATTTCTGAAAAGGAGATCAAATCTGAATAAAAAGGATTGTCTCAAAAATTGCACCAGTCTTTAAGGTGAGCGACTTTGTTACAATTGTACTTCAGTTTGTGTTTTAACGCTTTGGGGGTTGAAGGACAATCGAGACATGTGGGGACTTCGATCCGAAGAAACAATGGTAATATAAACAAGCGACGATTGATTCCCGCCATATCAGAAGTAAACATACACAGAATGCGCGCCACGATGATAGATTCCTTAGCACGATGCTGCATCAGGATCACTTACGATGCACCAACATGGCGGCTGATTTAATGTAAGCTGTGTTGTGTCGCCAGAAAACGATACATTTTGCAAGATAGGTTTGCACGGAGAGTAAGACATTATTGATAACGATTAAGATCCGCAATTTTACGTGTTGGTTATAAGAAAAGAACAACTGCCGCTTTTAGAATGTAAACATTTGCACGTCAAGTTGAAGTGCACGACTATTGCAAACGACACGCACCATCATAAACTAGCGGAAGCCGGAAATTGCAGCTGGCACAGACATCAGTTACTGACTGCAAACATTCAATATTGATCTACTAAATGTGAGATTATTTAGATGTCGTTTGCTGCACACAAGGTAATAGAATAAACTTGTGCTATTCCACAAATCTGTACGACAATGGGACACTATATCAGTTTCGATGTCCGCTATCAGGAGACATACTACACTTGTTAGTACCAATTGTGTACCCAGGACGAAATTAAACATGTTTTGGAATTTGACGTAGTCTACACAAAATAGACAAGCAGTTGACACAGCACACTACACAACTCTTGAACATTAATATATACCACAGTCAAGATACACTTGGCGAAGAAAATGATATCTACATAATATTAATGGCTGCCGACACTCTGTCAAATTTACACTATCGGCACAAGGAACATTCATTACTCTTCTGGAGACATTATAGAGATTAATTATTTAACATTTACCTAACATTTTAACGTACGTGATGTCGGATGTCAGTATGGATGCTGATGTATATTATACATTATGGAGATTACTTACACTTTCCTCCACCAAGATTCTGAAGGAAATATAGGTGGAACATTCAGTGGGACTGTACACACGATATATTACGTCGGGACTTATTGCATCTAGTCCTACACTACCACTCTGATACCAGGTCATTAAGACAACGCCACATATAGATACACAGACAACAGGACACTTACCTCCACACGGCATTTATAAGAATTCACCAACTTCTACACATAGAGACACTTATGGGTGTTACACATTGCACCGCTGTACCAAGTGATTCAATTATTTATCGGCATTGTTCCAATGTTAGCGATCCTCACTGGGACACCGTTGATCTCATTTACGGACATGGAAGTAGCACTTCGTTCGTCTCACGAGACCATTTCATGATTGTGGATTGACACCTCTCTTGCAACATCAACGCATACGAATTTTCTACACGGAATGTTGGACTTTTCAACATCAACGCTTCACACCGGACACTGATTGACTTTACACGGATACACTACACACGTCAGGAGGCTACTCACTCTACACTTCAGCTGTTACGCATCAGAATGCTATACGGATTGACATTTGTTATTGGGTGTGATACCATTCGTCTTCACACTGAACTGTACGACGCTTATAAAATTATACTTCATTGTGGGCATCAAGCATTCCATTACCCACAGCATTCAGCCTAAAATAATAAGGCTGCTATAACTCAACGGTCGTCGAGTATACCCAAGCCAATCACGTTTCGCATAGGTTGGTTCCTTCCTTTGGTATATCTTGGCCAACATGTAGGATGTAAATTGTCGAGCTCATTGTATCTACGGGCACGAGAACCAGAAGCAGGCCAGTAAATTGTTCATTGTTGATTGATGTTATGTTGACTCATAATAAGGCTATTTATTTTATTTCGTGGGCGGTTGGAAGGGCCTTGATGAGCTAATTGAGATTAGTACTTGATTGGTTCATGAAGTGATTTGTGTGTTGATAGTCGCCAGGTCATTACGAATTAATTTGTTGTTTTGATCTTGCGGGCGTCACCACAATACTGTCGTCTTGTCTTAAGTGTAGTAGTATAGTATGAGCATTATCCGGAAAAAAATGTGTGGATAAAATTTGTTATCGTTTGTAAACAGTAATATATATTTGCGGCATTCGTCGATCGGTTTTTATGATTGGTAGTTGTCTTGCGTTGCATATATTTTATATTGGATATATTTTTTCATATCTATTTCTCTACTTTATATCTGTTTCGTTCATTATAGACATATTTACTTGATTTTTTTGTGGGATTCGAATTTACTCTACAAATTTAATTGAGTTTATATTACTCAAACATTTACCTTACTATCTGAGTGATAGTGATTTGAGACAATATCACAATTTTGTCGATTCTTTGCTTCTCTTGCCTACTCCCATATTTGTTTCAGCCAGATAGCTCATTTTACAGGTAGGACAATAGGACAAGATGTCTACACTGCAACATTTCATTGAGTTGGGTGAGAAGACTGGTCTAACTGGGGCTGAGCTTCGAAATTGGGCAAAACTTGAGTTCAGTGAACAACAGAAGCGTGACAAAGAAGATAGACAACTGCAACTTGCAGCAGAGAAGGAGGAAAGACAACTTCAAGCTACACGTGAGAAAGAGGAAAGACAACAAAGACTGACAACAGAAAAAGAAACCAAATAACTTCAGATGGCTGTTGAAAGAGAACTGAAGAAAAAAGAGATAAGTTTGGAACGCGAACGAATGGAGGCTAGAGAAAAAGAAATAGCTTTGGAACGCAAACGAATAGTGGCTAGGGAAAAAGAGTTAATTATGGAAATGCAAATAAAAGAAAAACAAATGGCTGCAGAAGCAGATTTGAAGATGAAACAAATGGCTGCATAGACAGAACTTAAGGAGAAACAATTGGCTTTTGATAAGGAAAGACTGGCTACAGAGACACTCTGGAAGGACAAAGAGGTTGAAGGTAACCTAAAGGTCAAGACACTTGAGATGGAACGTGAAGCGGAAATCGAACGAGAGAAATTGCTTGCTAAACAGAACGATCCTGTGAAAAAGTACCAAGGTTTATTCAGGAATTTTCAACAAGGTGATTTAGTTAATTCATGGATAACCAATTTTGAAGTGCTCGTAAAGTACTACAAGGTACCGGAGAAGGAGTACCGATTCTATTTCACCGTCACCTCGCGTTAGAGCCGTTAAAAGTGATAGAGTTAATTCCTGAGGATTTGCGTACAAACTACAAATATATGCGCGATCGTGTGCTATCACATTTTTTCTTTGGATGAATCTGGTTTACGAACTAAGTTTAAAACACTTACACCGAAATCGAATCAAACATTCCTTGATTTCGCTTCCGAAATGTCTTCTAGCTTTGACAAGTGGTGTAAGGCTGCTGATGTTAATGCTAATACCAGAACCTATGTCAGTATTTCTTAAGGAAAATATATGTAAGAGTTTAAGTGAGATGGAAACTAAAGGTGAATCTTATTTCAATGCACATAGGGATATTTTTGCTAACAGTGCATAACCTGAATTAGTGATAGGAGCAAGTGCAAAATTTCAAAGAGGAAACGTTAAGTTTAGAAAGTTTAGTAGTGGTAACAATAGAAATAGTCCTTACAATAGAGAAGGGGATAGACCAAGGAAAGGCCAATTCACCAGATGCCAATATTGTAGATTATCGCATGGAAACTTGGAGATGTGTGATAAACATCAAGGTTATACCGCATATCTGAAAGACATTACGGCAAAGAAGAGAAATAAGTATGACTCTTTTAAAAGAAGCATAAGTGTTTCTCATGTAGGGCGTACGGACACACTAGTAGGTCTTGTCCGATGAGAAATTCCTGGAAGGAAGCGAGTACAGCATACATATACTCCAGTAGTCACTCAGACGATTTAGAAGAGACACGCGCAGCTATCATACAACAGTATGATGATCAGACTGACAAGTCAGATAACAGTATAACTGACAATAGTAGTAATGAATGTATAGAAACAATCCATGAAGCTAATGCCGTTAGCATACAAAATGGCAAATTAAAAATCCATCAAGCATGGGTAAATGGTGAACCCACTACTTGCATTCGTGATTCTGGAGCTTCGATTGTCGGAGTAGATCGAAAACTGATAAATGAAGAAGATTATACAGGCGATACTGTAGAGTGCAGAACATTCGGTGGCACAATAGAGAGATATAAGATTGCAACGATTACAATTATGTCACCATATTACGAAGGCACAATAAATGCAGCGGTATTACCAAATCCATGTGACGGATTACTGATTGGTTGTACTGAAACAATTAATGCACGATCAAGCAAAGCAATGGGAGATTGATCATGCAAGAGCTAATTCAATTACAAGAGCTCAAGGAAAAAGGGATAAAGACAGTGTCAAATTCGAAAATAATATCAGACTAGTGACTGATTCACCAGAAGATCAGAAACAAGATCTGACTCTACAATCTTGTTTTAAGAAACTGAGTAAACCAATAAAACAAGGTAAAAGAGGTAATTGGAAATTTTTCCTAGACAATAATATTTTATTGAGACGATATGATAGAGTTACATCACGTTATTTTCAGACAGTACTCCCATCGAAATATCGTACGGAAGCATTAAAATTAGCACATGATTCTCCATTCGCTGGTCATATGGCGATTGCTAAAACCATTAATAGATTGCTAATGCAGTTCTATTGGCCTGGATATAACAAAGACATTACCACACATGTACGTTCATGTACATTATGTCAGATGACCACACAAAAAGGCAAAAATCCCAAAGCACATGTTCAGAAAACTGATTTGGCATCACGACCATTTCAGAAAATAGCTATAGATATTGTGGGTCCGCTAAATACAACTACTGATCGAGGCAATAGATTCATATTAACTATGATTGATCTTTGTACTCGTTGGCCAGAGGCTATTCCTTTAAAATATATCACGAGTAGATCCCCATCCATCCATCATGTGCCATGCCGGTAAGCGTGGGCGGTCATGTTCTGCCATCTCACTCGATCAACAGAGTCGTGGATCAGTTCCGTGTTTCTGTCTCGACCATGCCACAAGGCCAAGCCATCCAGATACTTGTTTCTAGGTCTTCCCCTTGGTCTGTTCCCCTCGATCTTACCAGTTGTCACCAAGTTCTCCAAATCATTTCTTCTCATAACATGCCCAAAAAATTGTGACTATCTACGTCTAATGTCTCTGATCAGTTTACGATCTTCATTTGTTTCTTGAAGGACTTGTTCATTGGTCTTTCTGGCTGTCCATGGTATTCTTTGCATTTTCCTCAGAAACCACATTTCAACAGCCATCAGATGTTTTTCAGCCTGGCTGCTCATTGTCCAAGCTTCACATCCATATAAAAGTACAGGATTGTTGATAATTTTTAGCAGAATAGAATTTCCTAGCTGCATATTATCAGATAGAGGTAGTCAATTTATATCAACGGCTACTCAAGAGGCAATGAAGATACTTGGGATTCCAAAGATATTTAGTTCACCTTGGCACCCGATGACAAATGGTGTGAATGAGAACTACAACGGAGTTCTTAAACGAACTCTGGCGAAAGTAGCTGCGGAAAGACCCAAAGATTGGAATATTTTATTACCAGCTGTACTATTTGCATACCGAGAGGTACCACAATTTAGTACAGGGTTTTCTCCATTCGAATTGGTATATGGAGCACATCCAAGAGGTCCATTATTAAAATATAATGACTTACTCACAAAGAAAACATATGATCATCCGAAAAGAGATGCATATGAAATGATGACACAATTAAGAGACAAAATTATCACAGCTTGTCAGATTACAAAATCTGCACTGGATAAAGCTGGAGAAAGATACAGACAATATGGTAATAGGAACGCCAAGACAATAGTCTTGAAAGAAGAAAAAGAGGTTTGGTTATTGTTACCTGATCCTCGAGATTGTCTTGTTACTTCATGACAAGGTCCATTTAATGTAACTAAGAAAATTAGCGATGTAGATTATCGTATTGATGTGAATGGCAAACATAAGATTTGTCATATTAATATGTTGAAGCCATATATTCCACGTGAGGATAACTCAGGTCAAGTGACATAACAAATTCCTCATAGGATAGCAACAGCTTGGTGGGTAATTAATGAGCAACAAGAAGATGCTATAAAACAACAGATTCCAACACCCATAGTTATTAGCGACAGTAATTGGCAAGCGATACAGATAAGTAAAGATTTATCAGCACAAGATAGAGAAAAGCTTATTACTGCAATAAAGGAATATATTTCAATTTGTTCAGATAAACCGGGGCAGACATCACTGATTAAACATAAAATAACTTTATTATTAAATGTCCCAGTTAAAGTGAAACCATACCCTATTCTAATGCATTATCTAGAAAAAGTTACTGCAGAAATTTCAGATCTAGATAAAACTGGAATTATAAAAAAATCAATTTCAAATTACTGTTCACCGGTTGTAATTGTTAAGAAAAAAGATGGTTCATTACGTTTATGTGTTGATTATAGGAAAGTTAATGAATTAACTTTACAAGATGCAGAACCTATGCCAAATATTGATGAGTTAATTGAAACCATGGCAAACTCGAAATTATTTTCGAAAATTGACCTTACAAAAGGATATTTGCAAATTCCTATGGAGGAAGATTCAAAACACATTACAGCTTTTAGCACGTCATTGGGCTTATATGAATGGGCATATCTTCCATTTGGTTTACAAAAATGCACCGAGTAAATTCATGAGAATGATGAGAAGATTACTTCATGGAATTACCAACGTAGCAACTTATATGGATGATATTTGTATTCATACTTGTGATATTGACACACATTTTAAAATTCTAAAACAAGTTTTTCAGAGAATACAAGAACATGGGTTGAAAGCTAAACCAAGTAAAATTGAGATTGGGTTTACGGAGATACAATTTCTAGGTCATAGAATTTCTAACGGATTTAGGAAAACAGATCCATTAGTTGTGACAAAGATTCTTAATATCAAACCTCCAACATCCAAAAAGGAGCTTAGGTGTGTATTAGGGTTGATTAATTATTATCAAAAATTTATCCCTAATTTTGCACATATGCCAGCAAAATTCTCGGAACTTTTAAAAAAAAGGTCAATCAACAAAGATAGTTTGGACAGAGGATCATGAGAAGTTATTACAACAAATAAAAACTCTGTTTAGTACATATCCTATTTTGAAATTACCTGATATTTCAAAAGATTTTGTCTTACAAGCGGATGCTAGTTTACGTGCTATTCCAGCTGTATTACTTCAATTACATGAAGGAAAACTACACCTATTCTTTACTTCAGTAAGAAGCTATCTGAAACTCAGAGAAACTATGCTGTTACTGAGCTTGAGGCTTTAGCTTTAATTGAAAGTATTGAGAAGTTCTCTAGATACTTACTAGGTAGGAAATTTCTGCTTATTTCGGATAACAAACCTTTACAAATTTTCAAATCGGGTCATCCGAAGAATTCTAGAATACATAGATGGTCATTACTATTACAGGACTATGAATTTGACATATGCCACATTCCTGGAAAAGATAATAATCTCGCTGACATTCTGAGTCGATTATAGAATGGCAGATTTTCTTGTTGATTAGTTATAGTTGAATTATAGTTATAGTTCTTGTTTATATAAATTGAATTCATAGTTCATAATGATATGTATATTCAGGTGATTACTTATATATAAAGCCTTGTTAGAAAGTCAATATGACAATAACCAACATGATAATATAGGTTATTAGATTAAATATTATAAATAGAATTAAGATACATTTATATCTGATATGTGTTCAAAACAGAGCCACGGCAAGGATGAAATTTGTTAACGGACACAAGGGCTTGCTGTTGGAAAGAAGACAGTCAGAAAGAAAATCTTAAGTATCACTCTGTGACTCTGTAACTATATGTGATGTTATAAATGTTGAAATTATATATTAATTAGAGTTACATAAGAGTAATTAACGTTTATATTAGGTAATTATGAAGGTTGGGTTCAGAGTGATAAGATGGTATGTTTTATGTTATGCTATATGTTTATGGATCAGTACAACAGGAGGTAAATAAGAATATATGATCAAACGATAGTTCAAATCCCAAAGGAAAATATCGGGAAAAAGTTAAGGTGGAGTCACAGACAAGCACCCTACCCATTAAATGAATGATTAATTAGATCATAACAATACGACCACAAGTAACGACTACGACTAACATGGTTACTGGGAAATCTTCATTATTACCCTCGTCCGAAACTCATGGTATTACCTAGAGCTAGGACACACTTGTCATTAGGACAAGGTAGGGACTAATATGTTTATTAGTTGAACTGATTCACTAGGATCAGTCACACGACGTCCGACGTAGGGATCGGACAGGTGGGCGTGCCCATTATGTAGCATTTATAAATTTTTTTGAGGGTTAATGATGTGGTAAATCCTAGAACTATGTAGTGGTAGGTAAAAGAAAGTTATGATTACAGTTGTAAGTATCACACACACAGACACACACACACACACACACACACACACACACACACACACACACACACATCAAACTCCTGATTTTCTCTTTTGGAATACCGTCCTTACCTAGAGCCTTGCCAGATGCAAGTTAATTTATAGCACACTTAACTTCTGTTATGGTGGGAAGTGTATCTAGGCGGTCAAGAGTTGGCAGGGTCTCTATGGCCTTGAGGGCATCATCCGCTAGTTTGATCTCACCCGAGTAAAGCACCAAATAGTGCAATCTATCTATCTGCTGTTTCTTATCAGTAATGATTTCTCCAGTCAAGATTTTCAGTGGTGCACTCCTTTTGATCATTGGACAACAGGCTTTCTTTATCCTTTCATACATGCTTCTGGTGTTTCCCTTATCATTTGCGATTTGAATCGACTCATATAACTTGACCCAATAGTCATTTGCACACTGCCAGCCTTTACACATCCTTCCTAGTTTGCTTCAGCTCACTGAGAGTGTTACGCGTTGTTCTTTCCTTGTTTCTTAAGAGAGTCGTCTCCTATTTATCAATCAAGGGCTGCAGTGTCTGGCTGTTTGCCTTAAACCAGTCCTACCTCTTATGATCCATAGTGCCGAAAGCCCATACCGCTGTTTTATAAAAAGTTTCCTTAAGTTTACCCCACTTTTCACTTGCTGTAAAATTTTCTTATGTATCAGTGAAAGCGTCTTCAAGTTGCTATTGAAACTCAAAGCACTTATCAGGATCGTGGATGTTAATAATATTAATCCAGGAGCTAGATTTGTGATTAGCTGTGTAGATTCTCTTTGGTCTCAGTCTAACCCTTGCAACAACCAAAGAATGATCCGTATCACAATGAGCACTAGGTAACTTCGAGTTAATGATGTTTGGTGTAACAATAATGACATTACACATGAATCACCACATGCATGCTCTCCTCAAATACATAGAATGTTCATTAATCAGAAATCATAACCATATTGGCATGTATGATAATTAGTCATCCTGATGTGATTTACACATGATAAATTCATATATGCAACACCAATGAATTCATAATGGGACCTCACTCAATCCACAGTCATTCATCAGAAATTATAATCATAGTTGCATGTATGATAAGTTGGCATATCTGTGTAATTTACAAATGACAAACTCATATATTCACCACCACTGAAATCATAATGGAACTTCACTCATTCCACCATCATTCATCAGACTCATAACCACATTTGCAGGGGTGATGACATGGCATTATTCTGTGTCTCACAAATGATGTATCCACATGTTTAACAACAATGAAAATACATTTGACTCACCACATGGGTGCTTTCACACAACACACAGAATTATGATACATATAGAAATCTATTTACATCTCATGTGCTCATGTACTTTTCTGTTACACATTACACTAATTTCTCTTGCCAGTGTTGGCACGTGTAAAATAGTTTCTTCTTACTGAACTAAGTATTCTTAGCTTCCTAAATCTTAAGTTAATAACACTTTTAAATCACTGCTAACGAAATAAAAATGTACAACCTAGGTTTAATGCTTACACATTAAATACGTTGTTTAACTAGAAGAAAACTTCCTCATGGTTTAATCTCGTGTGCCATTTATTCATGAATTATGACATCTGAATAAAGTACTTAGTCCGCCTAATTAATTTCTTGCGGACTAACTATCTGGTGACAACACATCCACTTACCAACTTCTTCTTGGGAAAGGATCAGTTACTGACGTAATATAAAATATAGCATTGTGCTTACCTTCACCAAATTTGAGTGTCTTCTTCACGCCTACCATGAGCAGATTTCAGGTTCCCTAAACTTGGTTTTGTTGTTTCTAAATTCGCTGGCTGCACATTTATAGGCTGGTGCTCCGTCTCTTCTCCCTTATACTTTTATAATTAGAACTAAGTTTATATAGAATACCATGCCGGCAAGCTCAGTGGTCCTTTTTCTGGTTCGTGGTTCGTGAAGGCTCTTCGTTCTTGGTTTTAGTAACTGACTTTTTGTTGGTTTCCCCACTATCTTAAAGCCTCGTGTTGTTGGTTTGGGTTATGACACCACGTCCAATAGCGTTGCTTGTTGCAAACGATCTTCGGAATATTCCGTTCGTTTTCGGAATCGGTGCGATTCCCACTTTGGTGATGCACGTGTATCATTTCTTAAATCTCGCGCTAATGCGTTTGTGATATACTAAAACGTCTCTACCAACTTTCCTATTAGTGACGCTTTTAAAAATGCAACCTGCTCTAGGAATCATTATTTAAGTACCTTACTTTGAGAAAGAAAACAGCCAAATTTATTTGGCCTTAGTTTGGTTCACGTATCTGGCGAGACCGGCTTGATTTTAAAACAAAGGTATTAGTAGGGTATTTTGAGTTAAGCGAACAAAGAAGACGCATCCGACAGCCTTCCCCTGCGTGGGGAAGGGCAATATAGCCCAAAAATATGTCATTCTCTGGGGCAATTGTTCTAGAAGAGTAGCAGGTGGTGGATTTGGATGTATCACCAATCAGGATCATGAGTCAACAGCCTGATGAAAGTGAGTCAGGACTAAATGTCCTATACATACCGTCTGGATCTAAATACCAACGTTAACTGCCACACTATCAGCTGCCTAGCCAGCGAAAGACACATTGAAGATGAGACATTCATCGATTGATATCCCTACTTCTGTCAGGATATCCAGGACGGATCTCTGTATTTAACTGTCTATCAAGATAAATGGATATTCAGAATACACCGACACCAGAGTAGCGTCTACTTCTACGTCTGGGAGATACCGCCTGGTGCACCATCAATCCGCGAGGTCAACGAAACCATGGGACATTCCCAGTTTCCTATTCAGCATCGAATAATCCTTCGACAAACGTCTCGCAGTGGCAAGATCAACAACATGTTCTAGATTTTAACACCAATGGGAATACACTGAAATACACCATGAAAACAAATCATCCACATCAGGTCATAGACCTGAAGACCAACTGAAATGCCCTGGGAGAAGCCAGATCTACTCGAGATCTCAGACCGGAACACCATCAAGAAGACCAAATGAATGAAGCTAGTGGAGTAAATGCCTCTACGCATGCAACAACACAAATCATCTGATTGTTTTGTGACTCCCAGTTTGTGTGTTGGAAATAATATTCTTCAGTTCCATGCCTACACCAGACCAATCCTGGACATAGTTCCAGATGAAACGAATGAATGACTCAGCATTGCATGTCCTACACTGAAAAGGGAAAGACTGAATCAGCTCTTTGCTGGTCCCATGTCAGCCTAAATGCCATCATCAAGTGTGGAATAGGTTATAGACTAAGACTAGGTGGGTGAAAAATTTTTGTGAACATAATTGGGATTCGGATATTAGAAGCCGAGAAGCTGAAAGGCCGTCATCCTTTTCATCGGATATGGTGACATAGGGAAGATCCTTGTGCTTAAACTCAAGATGCATCTCCTGAAGGTATGACCAACCTAAGGCCTCAATTTCACACTGGCACCGAGCCACTTGCAACAGAGCATTCTTGAATTCAGCCCCATGGAGGGGATATGTTCTTGTGTATAATTCTATTCTTGGATTATGGATTATAAATATTCACCAGCCAACTTCAGTGGGCATAATGTAAGTAGAAAATGACTGAGTACATTTATTTCTGCCCCGGATAAATATGGACATTATCTGCTTCGCACTGGAGAAGAATAACCGACAGCAACACCTAAGGACAAAGGACTATAATTAAATAATTAGCTTAATTATTAGTACTAATTGTACTTTATATTTATATGTTGTTTTTTCATGCATGAATGTATAAGGTCAGTAGCTTTTTTTCACTGAAGTGTATAACCCAATAGTCGTTGTTGTTTTGGTTGAATATTCTGACACCATCTCATTAATATTTTTAAATATGAGAATTGTACATGGTTTGAGACACAATTGTTTTATATGTTTGGTTTTCTAAACTTAGACCATTGTTTTGCTTTTATTTCTGTAAAAGAGGTCAAGGATAGGAGAACCAATTAGTGGTTGTTGTGTTGTTTGTAATAACATTGTTTTTTCTTGGGAAAATGGGGTAAATGTGTTTTTGATATTGAAAATCATTCCCATGCCTATTCTGGAAATTCAGTGTGATCATTACAATTATATATATGTTACTGCAGTTCTTGATTTAATGCCTGAACTGTTTGTCCAAAAATGTGGATGTTTACGTCAAGTAAATGTTGATGTTTGTCCAACAGTGGTTGTTTTATATGTTGTAAACAATCAATGGCCTCTAGCACTATATAAACTTTAGAAGGTGATGGAGTGGGGGGGGGGGGGACCTACACACAGATACCATTGTTTCAAGGATTGAAGTGTTTCCTCCTTGTATTTGTGGTAAATTTCCCTGATCACCTTGCATTCTAGAAGTGAACAGAGAATCTAAAATAAATCCCCTATATTTTTAACAAAATATTCTCATATATTAAAATCCACATCCCACAGCGTTCTTCCTTGTACTTTTAAATATTCAGTATCTTGGTGATTGTTGGCGCTTGCTACAAACTGGAGGGGTAGTGCGGGCAAATTTAAACAGCGATGTAACGGTTGTTAGAGTTATATCACACACCCATTATCTATTTCGCTGTGAATTCTTTTATGTATTTTGTTATTTTGATAGCAATGTGTATTTGCTACTTTAGAAATGCCAGGTTTGCTTTCCAAAAGAGAAAAGCAGCCAATGCTCTAAGAATAAATACACATGTCATCCGAGATAGTACAGGATTTAGAATAAATCAAGATTCAGCATTTAGAAGGGTCAAGTTCTTTGTTATTATGTTTGGCCTATTGGCAATATTCACTCTTCCTATTTTTGTGACGATATGGCTAGCATATTTCTATAAACTGAAAGATATTGTCCTCGGTGCTCTCTTTTTCGTAATGCCCAGTTATTCTGTGATTAATACCTTTATTTACGTCAAGATGAACAGAAATTTCTAATTTCTATCACATGAAGAATTCTGAAACCACATTCCGAATATTGTTCAGATTAAAGGAATGCTGTACATACATGAGAAATTCAAAACTTATTTTTGATAAACTAGAAATTGATGGTGCTACACCTCATTTAATTTTTCTATTATACTTCCTCCTAGACTATCAGTTGTACAAAGTTATTGTTGATATTGATGAAGAAACTTTCAGCAGCATGGTAAGGAAATATTGTCAGAACTTTCAGAAAATTATTGGAGAAAAACTTTGCCTATATTGAGGCAGTTCTCTGGCAGTTACTGCAGCATTCCTTACTGGAGTTGACATTAAAGCCAAAATAGAAGACATGGTTAAGTCAGTTGTTACTAAGAAGAAAGGAAATGTGGACACCAATAAATGGGCCATTGATTGGATCGCTTTTCTAAGTCTGTTGTTCCAACTGTTTTTTCATTCATCATTTCATCATTTAACTCCCTACCCCACCCCTCCCAGCCCCTAACTTACAGTCCACCAATGGCGATTTTTAACACGTCTCTGTGTCTTTGGAGGTACGGACAGCCCAAGTATCGTGCTCCATGTTTGCCCAGGCAGTTGGCGCACTTTCGTTTGCTGTTGGGCGCTCTGAAGTCCGTGTCCAGCTTGGCCAGCGGACACTCTTTGTAAGCGTTATGGTCGGCGCACTACAAACAGATCTCCGTCTTGTTGCGCCATATTGCTCTCCTGTGGCCGGCCCTCTGGCATCTGGAGCATTGCGTGATTTTTGGTAGGAATCCTTCTGGCTGTTGTCGTTTTTGGTGTATCGATACCTGTTGTGGAATCTCACAGCCCACGGACGCCACAAACGCCAGCGTTGTAGGGAACACTGAGTAAGCCAGAATCCGCTCTGCCTTCAGGATTTTGATGTGAAGATTTTCTTCCTGCAGCTGCTTCTGTATTTGTTCATCTGCTAGCTCCATTTTTATCTGCTTGACCACCCATCTGACTGTCTTTGATTCAGTGTTTCTGATTCTGGTGTCTTGCTCCTCCTTCCTCTCAACAGTTTTTGCTCTCGTCTGTGGGTAGTCGTCGCTCTTCTTAGTGGTAGTTTCATTGACTGTAGATTCAGATACTTTATTACAGCTTACATGCAGGCTCTCCACAGGCAGGTTCGTTTTCTTGACAGTCTGGTCGGCTCTCACACTACACATCTTGGAAGCTGCTTGTTTCTTTGTGCTATTACGGCGTGCCATTCCCCCCCCCCCCCCCCCGTATCAGGTTGCTTGATTCTTTTAAGGCGGATTGTCTTGATAGCGTGAATGACGATGGTGATCCGTGTGGTAGGTTAGGATATATTGTTGTTGGTTCCGACGGCCAACTGCCACATCTAAAAACTTCTTTCCGTTGGAAGAGGACTGCAGGGATCCATCTAAGGTGGAACGGACTTATCTTGAGTTCAAGAAGCTGAAGCATTAGAAATTCCAATGGTACTCTGTTGTACGCGTCCTCCAGATCAATCGCTGCAGCAAAGGATTCAATGCCTGAGTGGAAGCCTTCATAAACATCATGGGCAAAAATTGCTGCATTGGTCCCGGGCAGAGGAGGCTCGTTAGCCTTGGTTGGTATCTCTTCTAAGAGAGGGAACTCTAAATCTCAAACCTCCGCTGCCTTGCGGGTATACCCATATGGGAAAGGCTTCGGGAGTAAACCCTGAGGACAAATCCGGAGATGGAGTCCCTAAGGCAGTTCCATGTTGTAAACAACATAGTTCTGGCAACTCCTGCGACGGCACCGATGCCAAGTTGCATTGGCTACTGCCTTTCCCTTGGTCAACATCGGCGACGTGGAGAGGGGGAACCTGCTACTGGGCAACAGCTGGTTCTCCGATTTCCATTGCCCAGGCTTGTGCCCTGAAGAGGTCACTTCAGCACCGCGTAAAGCGGTGACACAACACGGGAAGTAGCATTTGCCGGTTATAAGTCTTAATGCTCGATTGGCGTAGAGCAAGGCGCCAGGGGCTACTTCCGACGGTGGGAGAGATCATCGTATCTCACTAGACAGCTACCGCCCGCCTAAGCTGGGCATCCCCCAGTCAATAAGGTGTTGTCTCGCCACGGTTCATCTGCTCCTGAGGGTGTGTGGAGCTTAGGGGGAAATCCTGACACATGGACCGCAATCTATACACCTAACAGCAAGAAAAAAACGAAACAACCGGCCCTAAGGCTGGGAACATGGAACGTAAGAACCATGACCCCTGGCATCTCAGACGATCTAAATGAGATTGTGGATGCCCGCAAAAGTGCAGTGATAAACAACGAACTGCTAAGACTGGGGATAGACATTGTCGCCCTGCAAGAGACCAGACTCCAAGAATCTGGAAGCATCAAGGAGAGGGACTTCACTTTCTACTGGCATGGCAAGCCGTGCGGAGAGACCAGGGAGCATGGAGTTGGCTTCGCTATCAGAAACAAGCTGCTCAATTCCATCATACCACCAAGTGATGGCACTGAAAGAATATTGAAGCTCCAACTCCAGACAGAGGCAGGCCCAGTTAGTATTATAAGCGTTTACGCCCCAACACTAACTGCAGCATCAGAATCTAAAGACAAGTTCTATGACGACCTTAGCAAAGAAGTCAGTGAAACACCAGAGAAACAACATCTTTTTATCCTGGGGGATTTCAATGCCAGGGTTGGCTCTGACCACGAATCTTGGCCTTCATGTCTAGGACAGTTTGGCGTTGGGAAGATCAATGACAATGGACAACGTCTCTTGGAATTCTGCAGCCACCATAATCTGTGCGTGACCAACACCTTCTTTGACACGAAACCTCAACACAAGGTGTCATGGAGGCACCCCAGATCAAAGAACTGGCACCAACTCGACCTGGTGCTCACTAAACGCAGCAACCTCCGCAATGTACGGATGACTCGCAGCTATCATGGTGCTGACTGCGACACCGACCATTCACTCGTCTCCAGCAAGGTGAAGATAAAGCCCAAGAGAATCTACAGAAGCCGAACAGAAGGAAGACCACGCATTGACACCAGTGGCACCCAAAATAAAGAGAAGGTCAACAAATTCATGCAGGCTCTAGCGGATACTCTGCCCGGCCCCACAGACGGAGATTCCACCGAGAGATGGAGTCATTTTCGCGACACCATCTACAATACAGCACTATCAACATTTGGCAAGAAGCAAACTAAGTCAACCGACTGGTTTGAAGCACACTCTGAAGAGATGCTCCCAGTCCTGGAGATAAAGAGACATGCATTCTCGATGTATAAAACATCACCTTCAGAGAAAACACTGCAGGCATTGCGAACGGCCAGAAATAGAGTACAACAGATGGCAAGAAGATGTGCGAACAGGTACTGGCTACAGCTCTCTGCTCAAATTCAAACTTGTGCAGAAACTGGAAATATAAGAGGAATGTATGAGGGCATCAAGCAAGCTGTCGGTCCATCAAAAAATAAGATGGCCCCTTTACGATCAACTGAGGGGGTAATCATAAAAGATCGAGCGAAACAAATGGATCGCTGGGTAGAATACTACTCAGAGCTATACTCAGTGGATAACACTGTCAGCGAAGAAGCTCTGGAAGCCATCGATCAACAGTCCGCCATGCATGCCTTGGATAACGAACCTTGCCTCACAGAAATCAGCGTAGCACTAGACTCTCTCAAATCCGGCAAGGCACCTGGAAAAGATAGTATTCCACCTGAAATTTTAAAATGTAGCAAAGAAACAATCATCCCAGAACTGTATGCAATATTACAGCTCTGCTGGAGAGAAAAATCAATACCACAAGATGTGAAAGACGCAAACATCGTTACCCTTTATAAAAACAAAGGCGACAGAAGCGACTGCAACAACTATCGCGGCATTTCCCTTCTCAGCATTACAGGCAAGATTTTTGCCAGAGTAATCCTTAAAAGATTACACATTCTTGCTGAAAGAATCTACCCCGAATCGCAGTGCGGATTTAGACCCAACAGGTCCACCATCGATATGATTTTCTCACTCCGGCAGCTCCAAGAGAAGTGCAGAGAACAGAGGAAGCCATTATATATAGCCTTCATCGACCTCACAAAGGCATTTGACCTCGTGAGCAGAAGCGGCCTTTTTAAGGTCCTTGAAAAGGTTGGATGTCCACCCACCCTTCTTAGTCTCGTGAAATCATTCCACGAAAACATGCATGGGACCATTTTATTTGACGGCTCAACATCCCAGTCATTCAGCATCAGCAGCGGAGTAAAGCAGGGATGCGTGCTTGCTCCTACACTCTTTGGTATCTTCTTTGCTGTTCTCTTAAGGCAAGCATTTGGGACTGCCACTGAAGGCATATACCTCCACACAAGATCTGATGGCAAACTTTTTAACCCATCAAGACTCAAGGCAAAGACCAAAATAAGACCAAGATGCGTAAGAGAACTACTTTTTGCAGATGATGCAGCACTGACTACTCATACAGCAGAAGATCTCCAAAGGCTCATAGATCGTTTTGCAGCCGCCTGCAAAGACTTTGGGCTCACCATTAGCCTAAATAAAACACAGGTGATGGAACAAGATGCTGATGCGCCTCCGTCAATCAAAATCTCTAATTATGAATTGAAAGTCGTCCACGATTTTGTGTATCTGGGATCGACAATATCAGATAATCTTTCATTAGAGACAGAAATCGACAGACGCATTGGAAAGGCAGCCACAACATTTTCCAGGCTAGCTAAAAGAGTTTGGGAGAATAATAGACTAACAGAGCGTACAAAAGCTCAAGTATATAAAGCTTGTGTTGTTAGCACACTACTCTACGGGTCTGAATCCTGGACCCTGTACTCAAGACAGGAAAGGAAGTTGAATTCCTTCCACATAAGATGTCTGAGACGTATCCTGGGCATAACATGGAAAGACCACATAACAAACAAACAGGTGCTTGAAAGAGCAGATATTACCACAGTGCACACCCTCCTCAAGCAGAGACGCCTCCGGTGGTTGGGCCACGTATCTCGAATGGAGGACGAACGTATTCCCAAAGATCTCCTTTACGGAGAACTAGCCACAGGAAAGAGGCCAACCGGAAGACCCCAAATGCGATATAGGGATGTGTGTAAACAAGATATGAAAACCATTGGAATAGATCCAGACACGTGGGAGAGAGTTGCAACAGACAGATGCTCCTGGAGAAGAGATGTACGAAACGGACTGGTGCTCTTTGAGCGCAATCAGATCCAAAAAACTGAGGAGAGACGGCACAGGCTCAAAGAGCAGTCACTTACTGCGGGACTTGCCTCGTCTCACAGATGCGGAAACTGTGACAGAGATTGTCATTCTCGAATTGGACTATACAGTCACCAGCGGTGCTGCCAGGCACCTCCCAAGCGGCACAACTCTATAGTCCTTCAGGACTAAAAGAGGCCTACTAGGTCCAGGTTTCTCTTTTGGGACGGTACCCTCCCAGAATGGGTGGGAAAACACCTTGCTTCTCTAGCTGGCTTGATATTTTTCTGGCAATTAACTTCTCCAGCAGTTTGCCTATTGTATTATGCTTGGTTATTACTCGATACCCACGAATTTTTGTGTTGTCTTTGCCAGGCTTCGGCAAGGGAATCAGATAACTTTGTAACCACTCCTCCTTGATGCTAGCACTCCCTATACTGTTGTTGTACATGTCAGCTAGTTTCTTTAGCTCATTATCGTTAAACCTTTTGATTTCGTCATATCTTATGCCATCTGGCCCTGGAGCAATGGTTTTTGATCGTCGAAGCACAGCCTTAATTTCTTTCACTGTCACTGTGTCTTCGTCCGAAATGTTCTGGGTCTTACACCTGTCTGAGGTGACTTCCTCGCAAGATTTCGGCCTCTCATGTCTGTCTGGTTGCTCTGCTCTAGATAGCATTCGAAGAGGGCTTAGCTCTTGCTCTCGTCAGTCCTCTGCCAAATGAGGTCAGCACCTTGGAAATCAGAAATTCTCTTATTCTTGAATACCCCACTCATGCTTTAATGTAGTCGCCAGAACATTTCAGTGACTTGTCTGTGCTTACTCTTTGACATATCTCTGCCCATTTTTCACTTTTTATCACTTTAACCTGTTTTTTTTTTAAAAATAGCTTACTTTTGTGTGCATCTCTCTTTCTAAGTGCATGCAGGGATTAGGATGGGCAACTCTGTTCTTCTTGGCATTTTGTCATTTCCTTACAGCACTATGCTTATCCATCCGGGCCTTCTCCACCTCAAAATTCAACCAGGGTGGCTGCTCCCAGATTATTTTCCTGCATTGAAACTTTCTGCGCTTGTCACTCCTTATTTTACTCACCACATCTTGCCCTGTACTGTCATACTGGAAAGCCTTGACCATTGACTTGTGCTGACTGGTTCTGCCTTTCTCCACCAATATGCTGCAAGGGTGGTGGCCGCTGCCGTGGTACCCTAGGACACCCCATCTGCATACTGTAGTGATTGCAGGAGAAACCAGTGCCAGATTAATAGCACTGTCCTCATCGCCTGGACGGCTTGCTGTCATGGTGACACAGCCACTGTTGATACAAACCAGATCAATGGTTTCAAGTGCAGTCTCGAGCTCCTCCCCCTGTGTGTTGGAGGAAATGTTTCCCCATGATATGCCTTTAGCGTTGAAATCGCCACAGAAAATGAATTTTTTTCGTAACCTAATATGTCATGTATGCACTGCCACTTCTGAGAATCCACACTCGCGTTACTGGCATAAACATTAACCAACACGAATGGTAGACCGGATTGAACTCTAACTGCCTGTATTTGTATGTCGTCATTGTCCTACCTAGACATGTCTAACTCTGAATCATCCATACTGTCGCGAATAAGAATCACCATTCCCAGATGTCGCCTGTTGTAGAAACATTTGAAACCGGCCATTTGGAGTAGATGATCACCAAGTCTCGTCTCCTAGAGTGCTACAATGTATTCCTGTAAACCAGTTTTTCGAGAATAGGGCAACGTTCTTTTACGCTGGCGCAGTTCTAATATAAAATGCGAGTATACCTGAGGCCCAAACGGTCACATTTACGTCTAAAACGTCTTACCCCTCCACGCTTGCATCGCTTGCGGCCACCACGTTGGCCCCGTCACCTTGTTTTGTTGACTGCCGTCCGCAAGGAACACATAAATTGTTCCGCCATGTTGAAAAGACCGAAGACCACATAACAACATACGCTGCGAAAAATTCACATAAGGATTGCCTCGATCAATGCACGAAACTCCGTATCAACGGCGCAGATCTTGAGAAGAACTCCTGGTTTAACATCCTGGCACACAGGATAATGGGAGATGAAAATATCCATCTCCTACGCGAAAAAGGTAACGGTCACATAAACAACACAACAGTCCGTCGCCATTTTGACCGGAAGTTTTTCCTGTAATTCATGTAAAGTCGGGCAATACAGTTGATATCGTAAACCATATAATAATATAATGTGATGCTAACAAAATGTGATATCGTTGACTTTATATCATTACATTCTGATGCTAACAAAAGCTGATATTGTATACCTTATATTATTACACGCTGATGCTAACAAAAGGTCATATAGTAGACCTTATATCATTACATGCTGATGATAACAAAATTTGATACAGTAGACCTTACATCATTACATGATGATGCTAACAAAAGTTGATTTAGTAGTAATTAAATAAACAGTCAAGTATGTTTTAACACGTCTAAGTGCTTACTGGGTATCGGGTGCTAGCCCCATATTTGTATAGACCAATGGTAACTATATCCGTGATGTGCCCAACATCACACTCGTCGCCTTCACCTCCTAATAGCCGGCTGTGTGGCGAAGGGGTTACGGACGCAATTCGTAATCCCGCATACCGCGTTGGAAACACAGCTGCGGGATATTAGAAGCAGACCGCTTTGCGTTGGAAGTTCATAAGGCAATGGCAATCTACTGAACGTAAACTGGCCAAGAAATCACAGACAGCCAAACAATGATGGCGTTGACTGCGACGTCCTGTAAATGATATGCAAATTGTGCTTAAACTCAAGATGCATCTCCTGAAGGTATGACCAACCTAAGGCCTCAATTTCACACTGGCACCGAGCCACTTGCAACAGAGCATTCTTGAATTCAGCCCCATGGAGGGGATATGTTCTTGTGTATAATTCTATTCTTGGATTATGGATTATAAATATTCACCAGCCAACTTCAGTGGACATAATGTAAGTAGAAAATGACTGAGTACATTTATTTCTGCCCCGGATAAATATGGACATTATCTGCTTCGCACTGGAGAAGAATAACCGACAGCAACACCTAAGGACAAAGGACTATAATTAAATAATTAGCTTAATTATTAGTACTAATTGTACTTTATATTTACATGTTGTCTTTTCATGCATGAATGTATAAGGTCAGTAGCTTTTTTTCACTGAAGTGTATAACCCAATAGTCGTTGTTGTTTTGGTTGAATATTCTGACACCATCTCATTAATATTTTTAAATATGAGAATTGTACATGGTTTGAGACACAATTGTTTTATATGTTTGGTTTTCTGAACTTAGACCATTGTTTTGCTTTTATTTCTGTAAAAGAGGTCAAGGATAGGAGAACCAATTAGTGGTTGTTGTGTTGTTTGTAATAACATTGTTTTTTCTTGGGAAAATGGGGTAAATGTGTTTTTGATATTGAAAATCATTCCCATGCCTATTCTGGAAATTCAGTGTGATCATTACAATTATATATATGTTACTGCAGTTCTTGATTTAATGCCTGAACTGTTTGTCCAAAAATGTGGATGTTTACGTCAAGTAAATGTTGATGTTTGTCCAACAGTGGTTGTTTTATATGTTGTAAACAATCAATGGCCTCTAGCACTATATAAACTTTAGAAGGTGATGGAGTGGGGGGGGGGGACCTACACACAGATACCATTGTTTCAAGGATTGAAGTGTTTCCTCCTTGTATTTGTGGTAAATTTCCCTGATCACCTTGCATTCTAGAAGTGAACAGAGAATCTAAAATAAATCCCCTATACTTTTAACAAAATATTCTCATATATTAAAATCCACATCCCACAGCGTTCTTCCTTGTACTTTTAAATATTCAGTATCTTGGTGATTGTTGGCGCTTGCTACAAACTGGAGGGGTAGTGCGGGCAAATTTAAACAGCGATGTAACGGTTGTTAGAGTTATATCACACACCCATTATCTATTTCGCTGTGAATTCTTTTATGTATTTTGTTATTTTGATAGCAATGTGTATTTGCTACTTTAGAAATGCCAGGTTTGCTTTCCAAAAGAGAAAAGCAGCCAATGCTCTAAGAATAAATACACATGTCATCCGAGATAGTACAGGATTTAGAATAAATCAAGATTCAGCATTTAGAAGGGTCAAGTTCTTTGTTATTATGTTTGGCCTATTGGCAATATTCACTCTTCCTATTTTTGTGACGATATGGCTAGCATATTTCTATAAACTGAAAGATATTGTCCTCGGTGCTCTCTTTTTCGTAATGCCCAGTTATTCTGTGATTAATACCTTTATTTACGTCAAGATGAACAGAAATTTCTAATTTCTATCACATGAAGAATTCTGAAACCACATTCCGAATATTGTTCAGATTAAAGGAATGCTGTACATACATGAGAAATTCAAAACTTATTTTTGATAAACTAGAAATTGATGGTGCTACACCTCATTTAATTTTTCTATTATACTTCCTCCTAGACTATCAGTTGTACAAAGTTATTGTTGATATTGATGAAGAAACTTTCAGCAGCATGGTAAGGAAATATTGTCAGAACTTTCAGAAAATTATTGGAGAAAAACTTTGCCTATATTGAGGCAGTTCTCTGGCAGTTACTGCAGCATTCCTTACTGGAGTTGACATTAAAGCCAAAATAGAAGACATGGTTAAGTCAGTTGTTACTAAGAAGAAAGGAAATGTGGACACCAATAAATGGGCCATTGATTGGATCGCTTTTCTAAGTCTGTTGTTCCAACTGTTTTTTCATTCATCATACTGGCATAAACATTAACCAACACGAATGGTAGACCGGATTGAACTCTAACCGCCTGTATTTGTATGTCGTCATTGTCCTACCTAGACATGTCTAACTCTGAATCATCAATACTGTCGCGAATAAGAATCACCATTCCCAGATGTCGCCTGTTGTAGAAACATTTGAAACCGGCCATATCTCCTAGAGTGCTACAATGTATTCCTGTAAACCAGTTTTTCGAGAATAGGGCAACGTTCTTTTACGCTGGCGCAGTTCTAATATAAAATGCGAGTATACCTGAGGCCCAAACGGTCATATTTACGTCTAAAACGTCTTACCCCTCCACGCTTGCATCGCTTGCGGCCACCACGTTGGCCCCGTCACCTTGTTTTGTTGACCGCCGTCCGCAAGGAACACATAAATTGTTCCGCCATGTTGAAAAGACCGAAGACCACATAACAACATACGCTGCGAAAAATTCACATAAGGATTGCCTCGATCAATGCACGAAACTCCGTAGCAACGGCGCAGATCTTGAGAAGAACTCCTGGTTTAACATCCTGGCACACAGGATAATGGGAGATGAAAATATCCATCTCCTACGCGAAAAAGGTAACAGTCACATAAACAACACAACAGTCCGTCGCCATTTTGACCGGAAGTTTTTCCTGTAATTCATGTAAAGTCGGGCAATACAGTTGATATCGTAAACCATATAATAATATAATGTGATGCTAACAAAATGTGATATCGTTGACTTTATATCATTACATTCTGATGCTAACAAAAGCTGATATTGTATACCTTATATTATTACACGCTGATGCTAACAAAAGGTCATATAGTAGACCTTATATCATTACATGCTGATGATAACAAAATTTGATACAGTAGACCTTACATCATTACATGATGATGCTAACAAAAGTTGATTTAGTAGTAATTAAATAAACAGTCAAGTATGTTTTAACACGTCTAAGTGCTTACTGGGTATCGGGTGCTAGCCCCATATTTGTATAGACCAATGGTAACTATATCCGTGATGTGCCCAACATCACACTCGTCGCCTTCACCTCCTAATAGCCGGCTGTGTGGCGAAGGGGTTACGGACGCAATTCGTAATCCCGCATACCGCGTTGGAAACACAGCTGCGGGATATTAGAAGCAGACCGCTTTGCGTTGGAAGTTCATAAAGCAATGGCAATCTACTGAACGTAAACTGGCCAAGAAATCACAGACAGCCAAACAATGATGGCGTTGACTGCGACGTCCTGTAAATGATATGCAAATATATAAACACCCAATACATTTCTATGTGCTCTCTTTGGCTTCGGTCGACCTTGAGGACAATTGTAAAAATCCACGTAGATTCTTATTTCAACCTATGACTACCTGTCTGATAGGCAAGTATCTAGCCACTACGCTATCACGACTCTCTTATATTGTAGACTTTAAATTGTAGACCTTGTATTGTGAACCTTAAAATGTAGACCTTATATTGTAGGCCTTATATTGTAAACGCCGGTCTCTCTGGCCGAGGGGTTACAACACTTTCTCCGTAGTCCCGTTTATTTAGAGTCTCGTAGCGGGTTAGAACTGGGAGCGGTTCGTCCCCCGCTGGTGACTTGCGGGATACTGAGCGGGCCGCTCAGAAAGCAATGGCAAACTACTGAGCGTAATCTTGCCAAGAAATCAACAGACAGCTGAAAGATGCTGCTGTTGACAGCGATGTCCTGTAAAGGATATGCAAAACATTTTTATATTGTAAACAGTATATAGCAGACCTTATATTGTGGACCTTATATTGTAGACCTTATAATTCATAGGTGGTTGCCCTAACAGCACAGTTGATGTCGCATACCCAATGTTTCTAACACATGAACCTGTTTTCTCGTGTTTCAGATTTGACCCGCCCATGAATATTGTCGCAGACTTAATGTATTTATAACTGAGAGAATGGAATAATGTCTTCGCTGTCTGACGTTGTGACATAATGGATCAGTCATCCACATTCTCAGTCTAACACTTCCATAATAATACTTTTAATCTTGAACGGAGACCATCCAGATAGTAGGGTTATTAATAGAATCGAATGTTCTAGAACGCGGTGGGGTAGGGCAGCTGTGTACGCTCGCTTTTTCATTGGCTAATACGTGGGAGCCCACGCTACTCACTAGGGCAAATTTGAAAATCTATTAGTTTGAGCTCGGATTCCACCAAGAGCAGTCGCTATCTGTGATGCGGGGACCCAAAAATGCCCTTAAAGATTCCGTAAAATATTGTTCTCTGGACAACAGGTACCACTTTAAAACATACTTTAATGTTGTGGTTATGCCTAGTGAACGAACGAGAAGAATATAAGAGTATTTTATGAAGAAAATGTGAAAGTGAAAACAGAACTTCTGTGTGCAGGTATTCTGAATACTGCTTCTTCAACCTGTCAGGTCTTCCACGCTGTATACTCCAAGTACATATCATTCCCCTGTTGTGACTGGGTGCGTATGTTTGATGATTGTAAATTACACTCAATGCAAATTCGCAAACCCTTTGTGCATTCTAAATGCCTGGCATGACTCATTCTTAACCAAACTGTACACTGCTCTTGCGAGTTAACATTTGGCAGTCTGGATCGGAATGTGTGATGTAGCATGTATAAGTTCCTTTGTAAATGCTGAGAATGTTGGAGTGAGTGAGTTGGTGATTTGATAAGCAGCCTCTCACATTGGTAGAAAGACAGATGCTTCATAGCCACATGTAGGCGGACGTGTATGGCACGCCAGAATTGCAAAGTTCCTGTGATGCCTGGTGGCTAGATTACGCTCAGGAGAATTAATATAATTTCTCTCTGAAGTATTACACTGGTACCTCTACTGTTGGTAGGTTCATATGAACTAGTTCCTAAAAGGACAAAATGTGTTCGAACCTGTGTCTTGGTTGGCGGAATATACTGTATGGTTCATGCAAATTTACAAGGACAAAACATGTTTTTCCCATATGTGCTTTGGTGCATATGTGAACAATTGCTTATGCAATGTGGCTTCTGTTACCTACTGTAGTAGATATGGACATTACTCAGTGGGGAAAGAACACATGATGATGATGATGATGATGATAATGATGATTATGATGATGATGATGATGATGATGATGATGATGATGATGATGATGACGATGATGATGATGATGATGATGATGATGATGATGATGATGATGATGATGATGATGATGATGATGATGATGATGATGATGATGATGTACTTGTGAGCCACGTCTGGTCTGAAAGGGGTGAGATCTGGCATTGCTGTGTGAGTGTGTATGGAATAGGACATTCATGCACCAACATGATAACCATTGGAATTGATGTTTGGTCTGCTAATGGGGTAAATGCCATTGGTTTAATACATATTGCATATTGCAGTTGTAAATGCCTATTTTCCATTTTTCCTCACCAGGCCTGCTCATGTTGCTAATTCACAACGCCTTTCTCATGTTGCTATTTCACAATGCTTGCTTATGTTGCTTGCCTTATGGTGCTTGCTTTACTGTCTGTTCCTCATTGTGCCCATGTCTACTATGGTTTAAACATTGTAAGAACTTAGACACATAAAATGCTTGTAATTGTGTTAAGCTACCCTGTCTCAGCATATAAGCTTGTGGCTACCACAAACAGGGGTGAATAATGAAAACATATCACCCACAGTCCATCAGAGTGGAGTACACTCCATCATCAACCAGGAGAGGTGTGTTTGGTCAACACCCCTCCCCTCACCTCCCCATTTCAATCTGTGTCTGTTGATGTTTGATAACATTGTCTTGAACAAATGTAAAGAAATGTTGTGCCATTTTGTATATCAACAGAGAACAAAGGATGGTGGAGAGGCCTTCATATTTTCTCTGGGACAACTAACCAGGAGTACCAGACCCAGAACTAACTCCCTATAAGTGCAATCCAGGGATAATCACAGAAGAACACAGGCTGAATTGCCAGCCTTTATCTTCATGACATACCTTGGCCCAAGTCAACTGAAAATTAACTTTTTTTGAACAGGAAGCAGGATTGGTCGACATTGGTGAACCTGTCTTGGTGCACAGTGAACCATGCTTTAATAAAGAAGACCCCTGTCTACAGTTTGTCTCGGTCAGGCTCATGGAAAGTTAAACCTGTGCCCCAATGGAACACTTAGTCATTTTCCTAGAATCCAATGCAGGAATTTCCTGGAGAATTTTACCTCAGCTCCTCAACTGCTGAATGTCAATGGGAGAAAAACAGTTCTGAAGAATTCCATTATCAGGAGTATAGTGGTTATTATAGTGATCAGTACAGTGATCATTAATTATATCAATGTCATCTGAGAAACTAAAATCAAGTCTCTGGTTTTTAACCCCATTCAAAGAAACCTGGTGAAAGGACTTGCAGTGGATTGTTTATCTAGGACTTATCTTGGATAATACCCAGCATGGTGCTCACACAGTGATTGTTGAATGAGACTTGAAAAGTAGGTGAAGTTGGACTGGCTAGGTGAGATGCTGCAATATATTAGATTTTGTTCATATCTCTGGGTCTCTTCAGCAAGTCATGATCTACATGTACCGAGAATACATCTCCCAATGTCAGGAGAGTGATATCCTCAATCATTTGAAGTACCCCAGTGTCAGCATTCACATGCAGTCTGGTCAACAGTGAGATTCAGTACCTTATCATCATCCCAAATTCTGTTCTCAAGAGGAAATAACCTGCCATGGGACTTATTATAGGAAGTCTGCTACCTGGAGCTTTCCCAACATCAATTGCTGATGATAACAGGATGCAACTGATCCAGAACAGTAGTTCCTTCCTTAAGTTTCCCCATAGATAGGATTTTATAAAAATTCCCAAGAGACAGGAAGTGACGATAGATACAGTAAATCAGTGGTGTAGATAGAGATTAGAGAGGAGGAGGAGAGTATATTGATCGGTTGGTGGAGTACGTAGAAGTTGTTGTATCATGTTTATCTGCATGCATGTTCTGCATGTTTGTACATTATGCATGTACTTTTTGAAGTGTAGACATGGCAAAAGGATGAACCATTGGTCTGCACTCGACCCACCAGCAGCTCAATAAAGAGTATTGATGAACCAGTGTTTTAAGTACATGTCCCATGTGAATGTCTTGTATAGTTGCTGTCAAGTATTGTACCTGGTGAATGTCTTAAGTTACTGTGGTTGGTTACAGATATTGTGAAAAGTCCTGTATAGATGTTGTCAAGTATCTCTCATGATGTATGTCTTGTACAATTGTGGTGTAAACAATTCCATGTAAATGTATGTCCCACTTTTGTCAAGAACCTGTCATGTAGATGTCTTGTTCAACAGATGTTATGTACAGTTATTGCTGAGTTAGTCTACTAATATTGAATCCCAAAGTCCTAAGGTATAATTGGACAACTGATATAGGTCACACTGACACAAAATACATAAGGGAAGATCTAATGTGGCGGACGAATAGCACACTGACAATATTATGATGAGTGAATTGAATCCTCAGTTGTACAGGGGCGAATAGTTCAGATCTCGTTTTGGCCGGAGGGAACCTTTTTCTTCTTTTATAAATTTCTGTGTAGATACTTGGTAGTCTCACAGTGGGGGTTCAGAGCCAAAGGAAAAATGGTTCTCCTAAAGGGCTAGGCGGGAATGATTATCTATCTCATTTGAGAGACCTCTAGACAAAAACGTGCAGAATCATATCCTTAATCTTGTCTATCTATTATTCAAGATATTTTTCCAGAGAACACTACTAATTAGGTCCTCTGTCAACTCTTAATTTGTCACAGACATAGACAACACGCTTGTGCAGGTGACTGCAAAGAATGGAAAACACAACACACGGATGCTATTCATTATTTCTAATTGGATTTCCACAGTTTCTTGTTGGCATTGTAGTTAACTTGTGCACATTATTTATCAGTGTCTTAATATTTATTACTACTTGGCTGACTGCGGGAATTTGTAACAACATACACTGTTATAGTGCATCCATTGCTGCTTCCGACATGCTCTTGTCTGGGAATTTCATGATTAATGCTGTATTCTACTTTAAACAAATACAATTTAGCGAATATATTACCGACATGTTTGAAACATACAGTCTTGCAATAACATATTCTTCGAACATCTCTTCGTGCTTTAATTTAGCACTTGTTGCAATCGATCGCTACATTTACATCGCCAGTCCATTTAGTTTATCCAGCCATTAGTGCACTGGAGATTGTGAAGTGAATCGATGAGCAACACGACGAATTCGAGTTACACCAGTCATCAGCTGCTAATGGAATTGGTAACATTTCGTGATAACAAACGGGAAGCTTGAATAAAGATGATCAAATAAAACTCGGCTGCTGACTCTCCCCACTGGTTCAATAGACTCAGTATGTTAAGCCATCTCACATTTGAAGTGGTTGATCTCCCTGTGTTCACACTGGAATAGCAAATGTGGTTGTGTGCTTCATTCTGCAACAATTTCACGATAGAGGCAAAGCAGTAAGATTTAAAGAACAGTCTAATGTGGTATATTGTAACCACAGTTATGTACAACAAGTGCCAGATTATATGACTGCATTTATGGAGGTAACATACATAGTGTAGTAAATACAAAGTAAAGTAAAGAACCAGTGTACTCACCTTGAGGCGTATTGTATCTATTCTACAACCATATAGTTAGTGAACTATCGCGACACTCGATGTGTGGTGTCGCTATCACAACTTGAGACGTATTGTGTCTATTCTACAACCATATAGTTAGTGAACTATCGCGGCACTCGATGTGTGGTGTCGCTATCACAACTTGAGGCGCATTGTATCAATATTACTACAGCAATATTGTTAGTGAACTATCGAGGCACTCCATGTGTGATAAAGCTATCACACCCGCTGCCTGTACTTCCCAGAAGAATTCATGGTACCCATAATATGCTGGGTTCACCTGGGAGCATAGAACAATTTTAAAACTCTACCTCGATTAGGGTTCCAACCCATAACCCATAAGCAGGCCAGCGTGCCAACTACTGCTGGATGGCGGCTCCCAGTCGGGCCAGGGATATGCTAGTCCAGGTACTGTGCATATAGTGCTAGTCCTGGTTTTACATCCTGGCACACCAATTACACGCAAGAGATGAATAAATCCATCCCCTACGCGAAAAAGTTAACGAACACAAAACAACACGACCGTCCGTCGCCATCTTGAAACCAGACACAATACGCTGTGAATCTACAACAATGGTCAGACTGCGAGAGCAGCAAATTAAAAGAGGGGTGGCCAAACAAGAACACTACGCAGGAAGCCAAAGAAGATTGACAAACCAACACAGAACTGGCGTCGTTAGCCGCTACACGCTGCGGGATTTGCTGAGGAGGGCATCCGAGCACTTATGGACTGAATGGTTCGATGTGCAACGAGGATGATCTGTCGACTAACTAACTAACTAACTAACTAGTGCTAGTCCCATATTTAAATAGTCCAATTATTTTTGGAGGGCGATGTAGTTAATAACATTTTAGTCGAGGTAGATCACAAACATAATTCTACTTTAACCAACGGAGGCGGGCTCGGCCTGCTAGGCCAGGTAAATTGTAATATAAACTGCGATGTGAATTATATCACATGAATACATGTTGGGGCTAACACGAGATGATGAATACATCACATGAATACATGTTGGGGCTAACACGATATGGTGAATATATCACATGAATACATGTTGGAGCTAACAAAAGGTGATGTATATATCACATGAATACATGTTGGAGCTAACAAAAGGTGATGTATATATTACATGAATACATGTTGGAGCTAACAAAAGGTGATGTATATATCACATGGATACATGCTGGAGCTAACAAAAGATTATGTATGTATCACATGAATACATGTTGGAGCTAACACAAGATGATATAAGTATCAAGTGCGAGAGCAAATGAAAGTGTAAATTACCTACCTCATACTGTTAATTGTTATTGGTAACAGAACGGTGGATGTCGAATATCTGACAATAATTCATGTAAAGAAAAATGTCGGGAACAAAATCAGCCACTTTTTATTGCCTTCATCGACCTCACAAAGGCATTCGATTTGGTCAGTCGTGAGGGTCTGTTCAAAGCACTAAAGAAGATTGGCTGTCCACCAACTCTTCTGTCCATTGTGGAATCGTTCCACACAGGCATGAAGTGTATAATCAAGTTTGATGGCTCAACTTCAGAAGAGTTTGAAATCAAGAGTGGAGTTAAGCAAGGTTGTGTACTAGCCCCCACCCTCTTTGGGATATACTTTTCACTTCTACTGAAATATGCCTTTCGTGATCAGGATGACGGTATATACATTCACTCACGCTCAGATGGTGGCCTCTATAATGCTCAGAGATTGAAGGCCAAGACCAAAATTAGCAGGGTACTAATCAGAGAGTTGCTTTTTTGCGGATGATGCTGCGATTACGACCCACTCTGAGGAAGAATTACAACATCTACTATCTGCATTCTCCAATGCTTGTTCTGAATTTGGTTTAACAATTAACAAAAAGAAGACACAGATTATGTCGCAAGGATGCACATGGTGTACTATCAATCTTTGTTGACGACGCCGAACTGGAGATAGTAGACCATTTTACATATCTTGGATCAGAGGTAAATAGCAAATTATCCCTCGATCAGGAAATCAACATCAGGATTGGCAAGGCAGCAACAACAATGAACATGTTAGCAAAAAGAGTCTGGGAGAACAGGAAGCTTACTGCCAAAACAAAAGTCCTCGTCTACCAAGCCTGTGTCCTTAGTACTCTTCTTTATGGCAGTGAAACCTGGACAACTTACTCACGCCAAGAGAAACGTTTAAACAGCTTTCATATGCGGTGTCTGCGAAGAATACTTGGTATTAAGTGGCAAGACAAAATCACAAATACTGAAGTATTGGAAAGATCAGGTTGTGTGACGGTGTATTCCATGCTCAGTCTTCGTAGACTTAGATGGATAGGACACGTTAGGAGGATGGATGATGGTAGAATACCAAAGGACATCTTTTTTGGTGAATTACAGACGGGTAGGAGATCTCAGGGTCGGCCTCTACTACGATACAAAGATGTGTGTAAGCGGGACATGATTGATACATGCATTGATAATGCACAATGGGAGCATGTCGCCGCTGAACGTGTTGCATGGAGGGCAACTATCAGAAATGGAATAAAGACAAAGGAGAAAATGATTGCAGATAAAGCACACACAGAGCGTGAGAGACGTAAGATGGTGCAAAATGGTGGAAATGACCATGTTTTCACATGCACCTACTGTGGACAAACATTTGCAGCAAGAATTAGCCTTACCAGCCACACTCGCCACCGCCATGGATCGTAGTTATTGTCATATGACAGTTATTAAGCCTTTTTGAAGCACAATGTACCAAACTATCGTCTGTCAAGACGGAAAGGTGCCAATGATGATGAATTCATGTAAAGTTAGTTAGTTAGTTAGTTAGTCGACAGATCATCCTCATTACACAACGGACCATTCAGTCCATAAGTGCTCGGATCCACTCCTCAGCAAATCCCGCAGCGTGTAGCGGCTAACGACATCGGTTCTGTGCTGGTTTATCAATCTTCTTTGGCTTCCTGCATAGTGTTCTTGTTTGGCCACACCTCTTTTAATTTTCTGTTCTCGCAGTCTGGCCATGGTTGTAGATTCACAGTCATCACTTGGTTCTCGCAAAAGTCTTACTTATGTCAGCCTGGTCAATGACGCGTCCGCCTCCACATTAGCCATACCTGCGAGGTTGTCAACCCGCTCATTTCCTTGTACTCCAGCATGCCCTGGCACGAAGATGAAACTAATCTTTGCCAGCCGAGACCTCTCCATAGACAGCAACCACTCTCTACGGATCCACCCGGTCTTTATCCTCTTGAGCATGCTCATTGAGTCGCTAAGGACACATGTCATAGTGAATGTCTGTGTCTCGAGCTATGTTATTGCTTTACTTACTGCCATGACTTCCATAGTCAGGCTACTTGTGGTCTCAACAAAAGCACCAGAGTTCTCCTTCACAATTCTTCCTCCGGCCCGCGCCGTAAAAGCTCATGAGCTTCTCACGTGTCGGACGACCGACCCATCTGTGTAAATGACAGCATCACCGTTTAACGAATTCTCGAAAATCAACGCTTGTACTTCCGCCTCCACAGCAGTCGGATTTTCTTGTCTGCATTTTCTGTCTAGTTGGATGCAAAGTGAAAAGGACGTGCAGAAATCTGTTGGCACTTGTACCCACTCCTCGCCAGGTTCTAAGTCCTCCAGTGAATACACCTGTTGAAGAATGTATTCCGCTTGACCCATCCACGATCTTCCTCTTTTTAATCTGCTGCCCTTCACCTTCCTAAATTCACTATGCAGTGGATGTTGTGTGTTTGCGTTGACTCTGAGGTAGGCAAGTGCTCTGCAAATTTGTAGTCTGTCTTCAATAGTTGGAAAATCAAGAAGGTAACGCATCGCCCTGAAAGCTGTATCTCTTGTACATCCAAAATAATGCTCATAGCTTCGTTTTGTATCATTTCCATCCTTTCTATCTGCTTACAGCTGAGAGTCAGGATCGCCATCGCATACTCAAAAACAGACATGACCAGCCCCTCGTATAAGAGGCATAGATGGCGCTGCTCACAGTTTACTGCCGCCATCACCCGCATCACAGCCAAACCCCGCTTGGCATTTGTTATCACATGGTCTATGTGCTCATTATAAGCAAGATTTCGATCAAAACGTATCCCCAGGTAATTCATTGCCTGCGTTCTTTCCACAGTCTCTGATCACAGATTAACAGTTGGTGTTGGCGTGTTGACAATATGATTATTCAAAGAGAACTATGTCACTGTTGCCTTTGTTGGGTTGACCATTGCCCCAGCTTCAGCACACCAAGTACTTATGCGTTTGTGTTCGATTTGCAGTTCCACAGCTACCTGATCTCTATCCTTACCCTGACGATACACTAAAACATCGTCGGCATATGACAATGTCCTCACCGGTCCAGTGATCTGCTCGCTGGTGATTCTCACAGTGTGGGCGTTGAACAGAACCGGAGATAAATGTGATCCGAGCCCATTTTGAGAAAAAAACGAAACTTTCCACCTTATCTCAACCAGCCCATGTGGCATCGGTTATTGTACTGGTGGTTCATGGTGCGATGTAAATTTGTTTATTTCTTTGCGCCAGTGTTGGCTGACTTATCTTGTTGAAGATTCTATGCCTGTAACGTCAGCTGGAGGAATTTTTGGCCGGCAAGTTTTCCCTTTGTGTCTTTTATAGGCAGCTTCTTCTGTCACTGTTGGCTTCTGGATCGTCTGATGTTGCTTTCTTGTAGTTGACCCCCTGGTGAATTTGTCAGCATTTTGTCTATCTTCTTCTGTCTAGCCAGGTGATCTGCAAACTTCAATAGGAGTGATCGTCGCATCTAGGCTGACTAGACTTGTGTCACGTTTCCGATTGAAGACTGGCTTTCCCTCGAATTTATTAGAAAATGTGAATGTGTTGCTGGCTTCTTCATGAGGTTTTAATTTTGTTTTAAGCTTGGCTTCATCGTGCGTCTGTTTGCTTTCTTTTCTATGTAGTGTCTTTAGCAGCTTTTCAATGTTTTCTTGTTGAACATCTTCGTGTGGTTTTTCTGTGTTCTTTTCCGCGAATTTGGTTGTTTTAATTTCAGTTGACTCTGATTTTAGCAGTTTTCTCTCGGCTTGAATTGCTTGTATTATCTATTCGTTCTTCTTTATTGTTAGCACCATGGACTCCACTCCTGACCTCACTCTGAATGGTTGGAAGGACAATCTCTACACTGACCTCACTCTGACAGGTTGGAAGGACAATCTCTACACTGACCTCACTCTGACAGGTTGGAAGGACAATCTCTACACTGACATCACTCTGACAGGTTGGAAGGACATTCTCTACACTGACCTCACTCTGACAGGTTGGGGGGACAATCTCTACACTGACCTCACTCTGACAGGTTGGGGGGACAATCTCTAAACTGACCTCACTCTGACAGGTTGGAGTAACACTCTCTACACTGACCTCACTCTGACAAGTTGGAAGGACAATCTCTACACTGATCTCACTCTGACGGGTTGTAAGGACAATCTCTACACTGACCTCACTCTGACAGTTTGGAAGGACAATCTCTACACTGACCTCACTCTGACAGGTTGGAAGGACAATCTCTACACTGACCTCACTCTGAGAGGTTGGGGGGACAATCTCTACACTGACCTCACTCTGACAGGTTGGAAGGTCAATCTCTACACTGACCTCACTCTGACAGGTTGGAAGGACAATCTCTACACTGACCTGACTCTGACAGGTTGGGGGGACAATCCCTACACTGACCTCACTCTGAATGGTTGGGGGGACAATCTCTACACTGACCTCACTATGACAAGTTGAAAGGACAATCTCTACACTGACCTCACGCTGACAGTTAAGAAAGACAATCTTTACACTGACCTCACTCTTACAGGTTGGGGGGACAATCTCTACACTGACCTCACTCTGAGAGGTTGGGGGAACACTCTCTACACTGACCTCACTCTGACAAGTTGGAAGGACAATCTCTACACTGACCTCACTCTTAAAGGTTGGGGGGACATTCTCTACACTGACCTTACTCTGACAAGTTGAAAGGACAATCTCTACACTGACCTTACTCTGACAGGTTGTAAGGACAATCTCTACACTGACCTCACTCTGACAGGTTGGAAGGACAATCTCTACACTGACCTCACTCTGACAGGTTGGAAGGACAATCTCTACACTGACCTCACTCTGACAGGATGGGGGGACACTCTCTACACTGACCTCACTCTGACAGGTTGAGGGGACAATCTCTACACTGACCTCACTCTGACAGGTTGGGGGAACACTCTCTACACTGACCTCACTCTGACAAGTTGGAAGGACAATCTCTACACTGACCTCACTCTGAAAGGTTGGAAGGGCAATCTTTACACTGACCTCACTCTGACAGGTTGGAAGGAGAATCTCTACACTGACCTCACTCTAACAGGTTTGAAGGACAATCTCTACACTGACCTCACTCTGACAGGTTGGAAAGACAATCTCTACACTGACCTCACTCTAACAGGTTGGCGCAACAATCTCTACACTGACCTCACTCTGACAAGTTGGAAGGACAATCTCTACACTGACCTCACTCTGACAGATTGGGGAAACACTCTCTACACTGACCTCACTCTGAAAGGTTGGAAGGACAATCTCTACACTGACCTCACTCTGACAAGTTGGAAGGACAATCTCTACACTGACCTCACTCTGACAGATTGGGTGAACACTCTCTACACTGACCTCACTCTGACAAGTTGGAAGGACAAACTCTACACTGACAACACTCTGACAGGTTGGGGGAACACTCTCTACACTGACCTCACTCTGACAGGTTGGGGCGACACTCTCTACACTGACCTCACTCTGACAGGTTGGGGGAACACTCTCTACACTGACCTCACTCTGACAGATTGGGGGAACACTCTCGACACTGACCTCACTTTGACAGATTGAGGGAACACTCTCTACACTGACCTCACTCTGACAGGTTGGGGGAACACTCTCAACACTGACCTCACTCTGACAGATTGGGGGAACACTCTCTACACTGACCTCACTCTGACAGGATGGGGGAACACTCTCTACACTGACCCTACTCTGACAAGTTGGGAAGACACGCTCTACACTGACCGCACTCTGACAGGTTGGGGGAACCATCTCTACACTGACCTCACTCTGACAGGTTGGGGGAACACTCTCTACACTGACCTCACTCTGACAGGTTGGAAGGGCAATCTCTACACTGAACTCACTCTGACAAGTTGGAAGGACAATCTCTACACTGACCTCACTCTGACAGGTTGGAGGAACCCTCTCTACACTGACCTCACTCTGACAGATTGGGGGAACAATCTCTGCACTGACCTCATTCTCACAGGTTGGTGGAACACTCTCTACACTGACCTCACTCTGACAGGTTGAAAGGGCAATCTCTACACTGACCTCACTCTGACAAGTTGGAAGGACATTCTCTACACTGACCTCACTCTGACAGATTGGGGGAACACTCTCTACATTTACCTCACTCTGACAGGTTGGGGGAACAATCTCTACACTCACCTCACTCTGATAGGTTGGGGGAACACTCTCTACACTGAACTCACTCTGACAGGTTGGGGGAACACTCTCTACACTGACCTCACTCTGACAGGTTGGGGGGACTATCTCTACACTGACCTCACTATGACAAGTTGAAAGGACAATCTCTACACTGACCTTACACTGACAGTTTGGAAGGACAATCTCTACACTGACCTCACTCTGACAGGTTGGAAGGACAATCTCTACACTGACCTCACTCTGAGAGGTTGGGGGGACAATCTCTACACTGACCTCACTCTGACAGGTTGGAAGGTCAATCTCTACACTGACCTCACTCTGACAGGTTGGAAGGACAATCTCTACACTGACCTGACTCTGACAGGTTGGGGGGACAATCCCTACACTGACCTCACTCTGAATGGTTGGGGGGACAATCTCTACACTGACCTCACTATGACAAGTTGAAAGGACAATCTCTACACTGACCTCACGCTGACAGTTAAGAAAGACAATCTTTACACTGACCTCACTCTTACAGGTTGGGGGGACAATCTCTACACTGACCTCACTCTGAGAGGTTGGGGGAACACTCTCTACACTGACCTCACTCTGACAAGTTGGAAGGACAATCTCTACACTGACCTCACTCTTAAAGGTTGGGGGGACATTCTCTACACTGACCTTACTCTGACAAGTTGAAAGGACAATCTCTACACTGACCTTACTCTGACAAGTTGTAAGGACAATCTCTACACTGACCTCACTCTGACAGGTTGGAAGGACAATCTCTACACTGACCTCACTCTGACAGGTTGGAAGGACAATCTCTACACTGACCTCACTCTGACAGGATGGGGGGACACTCTCTACACTGACCTCACTCTGACAGGTTGAGGGGACAATCTCTACACTGACCTCACTCTGACAGGTTGGGGGAACACTCTCTACACTGACCTCACTCTGACAAGTTGGAAGGACAATCTCTACACTGACCTCACTCTGAAAGGTTGGAAGGGCAATCTTTACACTGACCTCACTCTGACAGGTTGGAAGGACAATCTCTACACTGACCTCACCCTAACAGGTTTGAAGGACAATCTCTACACTGACCTCACTCTGACAGGATGGGGGAACACTCTCTACACTGACCTTACTCTGACAAGTTGGGAAGACACGCTCTACACTGACCGCACTCTGACAGGTTGGAAGGACAATCTCTACACTGACCTCACTCTAACAGGTTTGAAGGACAATCTCTACACTGACCTCACTCTGACAGGTTGGAAAGACAATCTCTACACTGACCTCACTCTAACAGGTTGGCGCAACAATCTCTTCACTGACCTCACTCTGACAAGTTGGAAGGACAATCTCTACACTGACCTCACTCTGACAGATTGGGGAAACACTCTCTACACTGACCTCACTCTGAAAGGTTGGAAGGACAATCTCTACACTGACCTCACTCTGACAAGTTGGAAGGACAATCTCTACACTGACCTCACTCTGACAGATTGGGTGAACACTCTCTACACTGACCTCACTCTGACAAGTTGGAAGGACAAACTCTACACTGACAACACTCTGACAGGTTGGGGGAACACTCTCTACACTGACCTCACTCTGACAGGTTGGGGCGACACTCTCTACACTGACCTCACTCTGACAGGTTGGGGGAACACTCTCTACACTGACCTCACTCTGACAGATTGGGGGAACACTCTCGACACTGACCTCACTTTGACAGATTGAGGGAACACTCTCTACACTGACCTCACTCTGACAGGTTGGGGGAACACTCTCAACACTGACCTCACTCTGACAGATTGGGGGAACACTCTCTACACTGACCTCACTCTGACAGGATGGGGGAACACTCTCTACACTGACCCTACTCTGACAAGTTGGGAAGACACGCTCTACACTGACCGCACTCTGACAGGTTGGGGGAACCATCTCTACACTGACCTCACTCTGACAGGTTGGGGGAACACTCTCTACACTGACCTCACTCTGACAGGTTGGAAGGGCAATCTCTACACTGAACTCACTCTGACAAGTTGGAAGGACAATCTCTACACTGACCTCACTCTGACAGGTTGGAGGAACCCTCTCTACACTGACCTCACTCTGACAGATTGGGGGAACAATCTCTGCACTGACCTCATTCTCACAGGTTGGTGGAACACTCTCTACACTGACCTCACTCTGACAGGTTGAAAGGGCAATCTCTACACTGACCTCACTCTGACAAGTTGGAAGGACATTCTCTACACTGACCTCACTCTGACAGATTGGGGGAACACTCTCTACATTTACCTCACTCTGACAGGTTGGGGGAACAATCTCTACACTCACCTCACTCTGATAGGTTGGGGGAACACTCTCTACACTGAACTCACTCTGACAGCTTGGGGGAACACTCTCTACACTGACCTCACTCTGACAGGTTGGGGGGATTATCTCTACACTGACCTCACTATGACAAGTTGAAAGGACAATCTCTACACTGACCTTACACTGACAGTTTGGAAGGACAATCTCTACACTGACCTCACTCTGACAGGTTGGAAGGACAATCTCTACACTGACCTCACTCTGAGAGGTTGGGGGGACAATCTCTACACTGACCTCACTCTGACAGGTTGGAAGGTCAATCTCTACACTGACCTCACTCTGACAGGTTGGAAGGACAATCTCTACACTGACCTGACTCTGACAGGTTGGGGGGACAATCCCTACACTGACCTCACTCTGAATGGTTGGGGGGACAATCTCTACACTGACCTCACTATGACAAGTTGAAAGGACAATCTCTACACTGACCTCACGCTGACAGTTAAGAAAGACAATCTTTACACTGACCTCACTCTTACAGGTTGGGGGGACAATCTCTACACTGACCTCACTCTGAGAGGTTGGGGGAACACTCTCTACACTGACCTCACTCTGACAAGTTGGAAGGACAATCTCTACACTGACCTCACTCTTAAAGGTTGGGGGGACATTCTCTACACTGACCTTACTCTGACAAGTTGAAAGGACAATCTCTACACTGACCTTACTCTGACAAGTTGTAAGGACAATCTCTACACTGACCTCACTCTGACAGGTTGGAAGGACAATCTCTACACTGACCTCACTCTGACAGGTTGGAAGGACAATCTCTACACTGACCTCACTCTGACAGGATGGGGGGACACTCTCTACACTGACCTCACTCTGACAGGTTGAGGGGACAATCTCTACACTGACCTCACTCTGACAGGTTGGGGGAACACTCTCTACACTGACCTCACTCTGACAAGTTGGAAGGACAATCTCTACACTGACCTCACTCTGAAAGGTTGGAAGGGCAATCTTTACACTGACCTCACTCTGACAGGTTGGAAGGACAATCTCTACACTGACCTCACCCTAACAGGTTTGAAGGACAATCTCTACACTGACCTCACTCTGACAGGTTGGAAAGACAATCTCTACACTGACCTCACTCTGACAGGATGGGGGAACACTCTCTACACTGACCTTACTCTGACAAGTTGGGAAGACACGCTCTACACTGACCGCACTCTGACAGGTTGGAAGGACAATCTCTACACTGACCTCACTCTAACAGGTTTGAAGGACAATCTCTACACTGACCTCACTCTGACAGGTTGGAAAGACAATCTCTACACTGACCTCACTCTAACAGGTTGGCGCAACAATCTCTTCACTGACCTCACTCTGACAAGTTGGAAGGACAATCTCTACACTGACCTCACTCTTAAAGGTTGGGGGATATTCTCTACACTGACCTCACTCTGACAGTTTGGAAGGACAATCTCTACACTGACCTCACTCTGACAGGTTGGAAGGACAATCTCTACACTGACCTCACTCTGAGAGGTTGGGGGAACACTCTCTACACTGACCTCACTCTGACAAGTTGGAAGGACAATCTCTACACTGACCTCACTCTTAAAGGTTGGGGGGACATTCTCTACACTGACCTTACTCTGACAAGTTGAAAGGACAATCTCTACACTGACCTTACTCTGACAGGTTGTAAGGACAATCTCTACACTGACCTCACTCTGACAGGTTGGAAGGACAATCTCTACACTGACCTCACTCTGACAGGTTGGAAGGACAATCTCTACACTGACCTCACTCTGACAGGATGGGGGGACACTCTCTACACTGACCTCACTCTGACAGGTTGAGGGGACAATCTCTACACTGACCTCACTCTGACAGGTTGGGGGAACACTCTCTACACTGACCTCACTCTGACAAGTTGGAAGGACAATCTCTACACTGACCTCACTCTTAAAGGTTGGGGGGACATTCTCTACACTGACCTTACTCTGACAAGTTGAAAGGACAATCTCTACACTGACCTTACTCTGACAGGTTGTAAGGACAATCTCTACACTGACCTCACTCTGACAGGTTGGAAGGACAATCTCTACACTGACCTCACTCTGACAGGTTGGAAGGACAATCTCTACACTGACCTCACTCTGACAGGATGGGGGGGGGGGACACTCTCTACACTGACCTCACTCTGACAGGTTGAGGGGACAATCTCTACACTGACCTCACTCTGACAGGTTGGGGGAACACTCTCTACACTGAACTCACTCTGACAAGTTGGAAGGACAATCTCTACACTGACCTCACTCTGAAAGGTTGGAAGGGCAATCTTTACACTGACCTCACTCTGACAGGTTGGAAGGACAATCTCTACACTGACCTCACTCTGACAGGTTGGAAAGACAATCTCTACAATGACCTCACTCTAACAGGTTGGCGCAACAATCTCTACACTGACCTCACTCTGACAAGTTGGAAGGACAATCTCTACACTGACCTCACTCTGACAGATTGGGGAAACACTCTCTACACTGACCTCACTCTGAAAGGTTGGAAGGACAATCTCTACACTGACCTCACTCTGACAAGTTGGAAGGACAATCTCTACACTGACCTCACTCTGACAGATTGGGTGAACACTCTCTACACTGACCTCACTCTGACAAGTTGGAAGGACAAACTCTACACTGACAACACTCTGACAGGTTGGGGGAACACTCTCTACACTGACCTCACTCTGACAGGTTGGGGGGACACTCTCTACACTGACCTCACTCTGACAGGTTGGGGGAACACTCTCTACACTGACCTCACTCTGACAGATTGGGGGAACACTCTCGACACTGACCTCACTTTGACAGATTGAGGGAACACTCTCTACACTGACCTCACTCTGACAGGTTGGGGGAACACTCTCAACACTGACCTCACTCTGACAGATTGGGGGAACACGCTCTACACTGACCTCACTCTGACAGGATGGGGGAACACTCTCTACACTGACCTTACTCTGACAAGTTGGGAAGACACGCTCTACACTGACCGCACTCTGACAGGTTGGGAGAACCATCTCTACACTGACCTCACTCTGACAGGTTGGGGGAACACTCTCTACACTGACCTCACTCTGACAGGTTGGAAGGGCAATCTCTACACTGACCTCACTCTGACAAGTTGGAAGGACAATCTCTACACTGACCTCACTCTGACAGGTTGGAGGAACACTCTCTACACTGACCTCACTCTGACAGATTGGGGGAACAATCTCTGCACTGACCTCATTCTCACAGGTTGGTGGAACACTCTCTACACTGACCTCACTCTGACAGGTTGAAAGGGCAATCTCTACACTGACCTCACTCTGACAAGTTGGAAGGACATTCTCTACACTGACCTCACTCTGACAGATTGGGGGAACATTCTCTACATTTACCTCACTCTGACAGGTTGGGGGAACACTCTCTACACTCACCTCACTCTGACAGGTTGGGGGAACACTCTCTACACTGAACTCACTCTGACAGGTTGGGGGAACACTCTCTACACTGACCTCACTCTGACAGGTTGGGGGGACTATCTCTACACTGACCTCACTATGACAAGTTGAAAGGACAATCTCTACACTGACCTTACTCTGACAGGTTGTAAGGACAATCTCTACACTGACCTCACTCTGACAGGTTGGAAGGACAATCTCTACACTGACCTCACTCTGACAGGTTGGAAGGACAATCTCTACACTGACCTCACTCTGACAGGATGGGGGGACACTCTCTACACTGACCTCACTCTGACAGGTTGAGGGGACAATCTCTACACTGACCTCACTCTGACAGGTTGGGGGAACACTCTCTACACTGACCTCACTCTGACAAGTTGGAAGGACAATCTCTACACTGACCTCACTCTGAAAGGTTGGAAGGGCAATCTCTACACTGACCTCACTCTGACAGGTTGGAAGGACAATCTCTACACTGACCTCACTCTAACAGGTTTGAAGGACAATCTCTACACTGACCTCACTCTGACAGGTTGGAAAGACAATTTCTACACTGACCTCACTCTAACAGGTTGGCGCAACAATCTCTACACTGATCTCACTCTGACAAGTTGGGGGATTTCTCTACACTGACATCACTCTGACAGATTGGGGGAACAATCTCAACACTGACCTCACTCTGACAAGTTGGAAGGACAATCTCTACACTGACCTCACTCTGACAGGTTGGGAGAACACTCTCTACACTGACCTCACTCTGACAGGTTGGGGGGACACTCTCTACACTGACCTTACTCTGACAGGTTGGGGGAACACTCTCTACACTGACCTCACTCTGACAGATTGGGGGAACACTCTCTACACTGACCTCACTCTGACAGGTTGGGGGAACACTCTCTACACTGACCTTACTCTGACAAGTTGGGAAGACACTCTCTACACTGACCGCACTCTGACAGGTTGGGGGAACCATCTCTACACTGACCTCACTCTGACAGGTTGGGGGAACACTCTCTACACTGACCTCACTCTGACAGGTTGGAAGGGCAATCTCTACACTGACCTTACTCTGACAAGTTGGAAGGACAATCTCTACACTGACTTCACTCTGACAGGTTGGAGGAACACTCTCTACACTGACCTCACTCTGACAGATTGATGGAACAATCTCTGCACTGACCTCATTCTCACAGGTTGGTGGAACACTCTCTACACTGACCTCACTCTGAAAGTTTGGGGGAACAATCTCTACACTGATCTCACTCTGACAGGTTGGGGGATATTCTCTACACTGACCTCACTCTGACAGATTGGGGGAACAATCTCTACACTGACCTCACTCTGACAAGTTGGAAGGACAATCTCTACACTGACCTCACTCTGACAGATTGGGGAAACACTCTCTACACTGACCTCACTCTGAAAGGTTGGAAGGACAATCTCTACAATGATCTCACTCTGACAAGTTGGAAGGACAATCTCTACACTGACCTCACTCTTAAAGGTTGGGGGGACATTCTCTACACTGACCTTACTCTGACAAGTTGAAAGGACAATCTCTACACTGACCTTACTCTGACAGGTTGTAAGGACAATCTCTACACTGACCTCACTCTGACAGGTTGGAAGGACAATCTCTACACTGACCTCACTCTGAGAGGTTGGAAGGACAATCTCTACACTGACCTCACTCTGACAGGATGGGGGGACACTCTCTACACTGACCTCACTCTGACAGGTTGAGGGGACAATCTCTACACTGACCTCACTCTGACAGGTTGGGGGAACACTCTCTACACTGACCTCACTCTGACAAGTTGGAAGGACAATCTCTACACTGACCTCACTCTGAAAGGTTGGAAGGGCAATCTTTACACTGACCTCACTCTGACAGGTTGGAAGGACAATCTCTACACTGACCTCTCTCTAACAGGTTTGAAGGACAATCTCTACACTGACCTCACTCTGACAGGTTGGAAAGACAATCTCTACACTGACCTCACTCTAACAGGTTGGCGCAACAATCTCTACACTGATCTCACTCTGACAGGTTGGGGGATATTCTCTACACTGACCTCACTCTGACAGATTGGGGGAACAATCTCTACACTGACCTCACTCTGACAAGTTGGAAGGACAATCTCTACACTGACCTCACTCTGACAGATTGGGGAAACACTCTCTACACTGACCTCACTCTGAAAGGTTGGAAGGACAATCTCTACACTGACCTCACTCTGACAAGTTAGAAGGACAATCTCTACACTGACCTCACTCTGACAGATTGGGTGAACACTCTCTACACTGACCTCACTCTGACAGATTGGGGGAACATTCTCTACATTTACCTCACTCTGACAGGTTGGGGGAACACTCTCTACACTCACCTCACTCTGACAGGTTGGGGGAACACTCTCTACACTGAACTCACTCTGACAGTTTGGGGGAACACTCTCTACACTGACCTCACTCTGACAGGTTGGGGGGACTATCTCTACACTGACCTCACTATGACAAGTTGAAAGGACAATCTCTACACTGACCTTACTCTGACAGGTTGTAAGGACAATCTCTACACTGACCTCACTCTGACAGGTTGGAAGGACAATCTCTACACTGACCTCACTCTGACAGGTTGGAAGGACAATCTCTACACTGACCTCACTCTGACAGGATGGGGGGACACTCTCTACACTGACCTCACTCTGACAGGTTGAGGGGACAATCTCTACACTGACCTCACTCTGACAGGTTGGGGGAACACTCTCTACACTGACCTCACTCTGACAAGTTGGAAGGACAATCTCTACACTGACCTCACTCTGAAAGGTTGGAAGGGCAATCTCTACACTGACCTCACTCAGACAGGTTGGAAGGACAATCTCTACACTGACCTCACTCTAACAGGTTTGAAGGACAATCTCTACACTGACCTCACTTTGACAGGTTGGAAAGACAATCTCTACACTGACCTCACTCTAAAAGGTTGGCGCAACAATCTCTACACTGATCTCACTCTGACAAGTTGGGGGATATTCTCTACACTGACATAACTCTGACAGATTGGGGGAACAATCTCAACACTGACCTCACTCTGACAAGTTGGAAGGACAATCTCTACACTGACCTCACTCTGACAGGTTGGGAGAACACTCTCTACACTGACCTCACTCTGACAGGTTGGGGGGACACTCTCTACACTGACCTTACTCTGACAGGTTGGGGGAACACTCTCTACACTGACCTCACTCTGACAGATTGGGGGAACACTCTCTACACTGACCTCACTCTGACAGGTTGGGGGAACACTCTCTACACTGACCTTACTCTGACAAGTTGGGAAGACACTCTCTACACTGACCGCACTCTGACAGGTTGGGGGAACCATCTCTACACTGACCTCACTCTGACAGGTTGGGGGAACACTCTCTACACTGACCTCACTCTGACAGGTTGGAAGGGCAATCTCTACACTGACCTCACTCTGACAAGTTGAAAGGACAATCTCTACACTGACCTCACTCTGACAGGTTGGAGGAACACTCTCTACACTGACCTCACTCTGACAGATTGATGGAACAATCTCTGCACTGACCTCATTCTCACAGGTTGGTGGAACACTCTCTACACTGACCTCACTCTGAAAGTTTGGGGGAACAATCTCTACACTGATCTCACTCTGACAGGTTGGGGGATATTCTCTACACTGACCTCACTCTGACAGATTGGGGGAACAATCTCTACACTGACCTCACTCTGACAAGTTGGAAGGACAATCTCTACACTGCCCTCACTCTGACAGATTGGGGAAACACTCTCTACACTGACCTCACTCTGAAAGGTTGGAAGGACAATCTCTACACTGACCTCACTCTGACAAGTTGGAAGGACAATCTCTACACTGACCTCACTCTTAAAGGTTGGGGGGACATTCTCTACACTGACCTTACTCTGACAAGTTGAAAGGACAATCTCTACACTGACCTTACTCTGACGGGTTGTAAGGACAATCTCTACACTGACCTCACTCTGACAGGTTGGAAGGACAATCTCTACACTGACCTCACTCTGAGAGGTTGGAAGGACAATCTCTACACTGACCTCACTCTGACAGGATGGAGGGACACTCTCTACACTGACCTCACTCTGACAGGTTGAGGGGACAATCTCTACACTGACCTCACTCTGACAGGTTGGGGGAACACTCTCTACACTGACCTCACTCTGACAAGTTGGAAGGACAATCTCTACACTGACCTCACTCTGAAAGGTTGGAAGGGCAATCTTTACACTGACCTCACTCTGACAGGTTGGACGGACAATCTCTACACTGACCTCACTCTAACAGGTTTGAAGGACAATCTCTACACTGACCTCACTCTGACAGGTTGGAAAGACAATCTCTACACTGACCTCACTCTAACAGGTTGGCGCAACAATCTCTACACTGATCTCACTCTGACAGGTTGGGGGATATTCTCTACACTGACCTCACTCTGACAGATTGGGGGAACAATCTCTACACTGACCTCACTCTGACAAGTTGGAAGGACAATCTCTACACTGACCTCACTCTGACAGATTGGGGAAACACTCTCTACACTGACCTCACTCTGAAAGGTTGGAAGGACAATCTCTACACTGACCTCACTCTGACAAGTTGGAAGGACAATCTCTACACTGACCTCACTCTGACAGATTGGGTGAACACTCTCTACACTGACCTCACTCTGACAAGTTGGAAGGACAAACTCTACACTGACCTCACTCTGACAGGTTGGGGGAACACTCTCTACACAGACCTCACTCTGACAGGTTGGGGGGACACTCTCTACACTGACCTCACTCTGACAGGTTGGGGGAACACTCTCTACACTGACCTCACTCTGACAGATTGGGGGAACACTCTCGACACTGACCTCACTTTGACAGATTGAGGGAACACTCTCTACACTGACCTCACTCTGACAGGTTGGGGGAACACTCTCAACACTGACCTCACTCTGACAGATTGGGGGAACACTCTCTACACTGACCTCACTCTGACAGGTTGGGGGAACACTCTCTACACTGACCTTACTCTGACAAGTTGGGAAGACACTCTCTACACTGACCGCACTCTGACAGGTTGGGGGAACCATCTCTACACTGACCTCACTCTGACAGGTTGGGGGAACACTCTCTACACTGACCTCACTCTGACAGGTTGGAAGGTCAATCTCTACACTGACCTCACTCTGACAAGTTGGAAGGACAATCTCTACACTGACCTCACTCTGACAGGTTGGAGGAACACTCTCTACACTAACCTCACTCTGACAGATTGGGGGAACAATCTCTGCACTGACCTCATTCTCACAGGTTGGTGTAACACTCTCTACACTGACCTCACTCTGACAGATTGAAAGGGCAATCTCTACACTGACCTCACTCTGACAAGTTGGAAGGACATTCTCTACACTGACCTCACTCTGACAGATTGGGGGAACATTCTCTACATTTACCTCACTCTGACAGGTTGGGGGAACACTCTCTACACTCACCTCACTCTGACAGGTTGGGGGAACACTCTCTACACTGAACTCACTCTGACAGGTTGGGGGAACACTCTCTACACTGACCTCACTCTGACAGGTTGGGGGGACTATCTCTACACTGACCTCACTATGACAAGTTGAAAGGACAATCTCTACACTGATCTTACTCTGACAGGTTGTAAGGACAATCTCTACACTGACCTCACTCTGACAGGTTGGAAGGACAATCTCTACACTGACCTCACTCTGACAGGTTGGAAGGACAATCTCTACACTGACCTCACTCTGACAGGATGGGGGGACACTCTCTACACTGACCTCACTCTGACAGGTTGAGGGGACAATCTCTACACTGACCTCACTCTGACAGGTTGGGGGAACACTCTCTACACTGACCTCACTCTGACAAGTTGGAAGGACAATCTCTACACTGACCTCACTCTGAAAGGTTGGAAGGGCAATCTCTACACTGACCTCACTCTGACAGGTTGGAAGGACAATCTCTACACTGACCTCACTCTAACAGGTGTGAAGGACAATCTCTACACTGACCTCACTCTGACAGGTTGGAAAGACAATCTCTACACTGACCTCACTCTAACAGGTTGGCGCAACAATCTCTACACTGATCTCACTCTGACAAGTTGGGGGATATTCTCTACACTGACATAACTCTGACAGATTGGGGGAACAATCTCAACACTGACCTCACTCTGACAAGTTGGAAGGACAATCTCTACACTGACCTCACTCTGACAGGTTGGGAGAACACTCTCTACACTGACCTCACTCTGACAGGTTGGGGGGACACTCTCTACACTGACCTCACTCTGACAGGTTGGGGGAACACTCTCTACACTGACCTCACTCTGACAGATTGGGGGAACACTCTCGACACTGACCTCACTTTGACAGATTGAGGGAACACTCTCTACACTGACCTCACTCTGACAGGTTGGGGGAACACTCTCAACACTGACCTCACTCTGACAGATTGGGGGAACACTCTCTACACTGACCTCACTCTGACAGGTTGGGGGAACACTCTCTACACTGACCTTACTCTGACAAGTTGGGAAGACACTCTCTACACTGACCGCACTCTGACAGGTTGGGGCAACCATCTCTACACTGACCTCACTCTGACAGGTTGGGGGAACACTCTCTACACTGACCTCACTCTGACAAGTTGGAAGGTCAATCTCTACACTGACCTCACTCTGACAGGTTGGAGGAACACTCTCTACACTGACCTCACTCTGACAGATTTGGGGAACAATCTCTGCACTGACTTCATTCTCACAGGTTGGTGGAACACTCTCTACACTGACCTCACTCTGAAAGTTTGGGGGAACAATCTCTACACTGATCTCACTCTGACAGGTTGGGGGATATTCTCTACACTGACCTCACTCTGACAGATTGGGGGAACAATCTCTACACTGACCTCACTCTGACAAGTTGGAAGGACAATCTCTACACTGACCTCACTCTGACAGATTGGGGAAACACTCTCTACACTGACCTCACTCTGAAAGGTTGGAAGGACAATCTCTACACTGACCTCACTCTGACAAGTTGGAAGGACAATATCTACACTGACCTCACTCTGACAGATTGGGTGAACACTCTCTACACTGACCTCACTCTGACAAGTTGGAAGGACAATCTCTACACTGACCTCACTCTGAGAGGTTGGGGGAACACTCTCTACACTGACCTCACTCTGACAGGTTGGTGGGACACTCTCTACACTGACCTCACTCTGACAGGTTGGGGGAACACTCTCTACACTGACCTCACTCTGACAGATTGGGGGAACACTCTCGACACTGACCTCACTTTGACAGATTGAGGGAACACTCTCTACACTGACCTCACTCTAATAGGTTGGGGGAACACTCTCAACACTGACCTCACTCTGACAGATTGGGGGAACACTCTCTACACTGACCTCACTCTGACAGGTTGGGGGAACACTCTCTACACTGACCTTACTCTGACAAGTTGGGAAGACACTCTCTACACTGACCGCACTCTGACAGGTTGGGGGAACCATCTCTACACTGACCTCACTCTGACAGGTTGGGGGAACACTCTCTACACTGACCTCACTCTGAAAGGTTGGAAGGGCAATCTCTACACTGACCTCACTCTGACAAGTTGGAAGGACAATCTCTACACTGACCTCACTCTGACAGGTTGGAGGAACACTCTCTACACTGACCTCAATCTGACAGATTGGGGGAACAATCTCTGCACTGACCTCATTCTCACAGGTTGGGGGGACACTCTCTACACTGACCTCACTCTGACAAGTTGGAAGCACAATCTCTACACTGATCTCACTCTGACGGGTTGTAAGGACAATCTCTACACTGACCTCACTTTGACATTTTGGAAGGACAATCTCTACACTGACCTCACTCTGACAGGTTGGAAGGACAATCTCTACACTGACCTCACTCTGAGAGGTTGGGGGGACAATCTCTACACTGACCTCACTCTTACAGGTTGGGGAAGCACTCTCTACACTGACCTCACTCTGTCAAGTTGGAAGGACAATCTCTACAATGACCTCAATCTGAAAGGTTTGGGGGACACTCTCTACATTGACCTCACTCTGACAAGTTGGAAGGAAAATCTCTACACTGACCTCACTCTGACAGGTTGGAAGGACAATCTCTACACTGACCTCACTCTGACAGGTTGGAAGGACAATCTCTACACTGACCTCACTCTGACAGGTTGGAAGGACAATCTCTACACTGACCTGACTCTGACAGGTTGGGGGGACAATCCCTACACTGACCTCACTCTGAATGGTTGGGGGGACAATCTCTACACTGACCTCACTATGACAAGTTGAAAGGACAATCTCTACACTGACCTCACTCTGACAGTTAGGAAGGACAATCTTTACACTGACCTCACTCTTACAGGTTGGGGGAACAATCTCTACACTGACCTCACTCTGAGAGGTTGGGGGAACACTCTCTACACTGACCTCACTCTGACAAGTTGGAAGGACAATCTCTACACTGACCTCACTCTTAAAGGTTGGGGGGACATTCTCTACACTGACCTCACTCTGACAAGTTGAAAGGACAATCTCTACACTGACCTCACTCTGACAGGTTGGGGGAACACTCTCTACACTGACCTCACTCTGACAGGTTGAAAGGGCAATCTCTACACTGACCTCACTCTGACAAGTTGGAAGGTCATTCTCTACACTGACCTCACTCTCACAGATTGGGGGAACATTCTCTACATTTACCTCACTCTGACAGGTTGGGGGAACACTCTCTACACTCACCTCACTCTGACAGGTTGGGGGAACACTCTCTACACTGAACTCACTCTGACAGGTTGGGGGAACACTCTCTACACTGACCTCACTCTGACAGGTTGGGGGGACTATCTCTACACTGACCTCACTATGACAAGTTGAAAGGACAATCTCTACACTGACCTTACTCTGACAGGTTGTAAGGACAATCTCTACACTGACCTCACTCTGACAGGTTGGAAGGACAATCTCTACACTGACCTCACTCTGACAGGTTGGAAGGACAATCTCTACACTGACCTCACTCTGACAGGATGGGGGGACACTCTCTACACTGACCTCACTCTGACAGGTTGAGGGGACAATCTCTACACTGACCTCACTCTGACAGGTTGGGGGAACACTCTCTACACTGACCTCACTCTGACAAGTTGGAAGGACAATCTCTACACTGACCTCACTCTGAAAGGTTGGAAGGGCAATCTCTACACTGACCTCACTCTGACAGGTTGGAAGGACAATCTCTACACTGACCTCACTCTAACAGGTTTGAAGGACAATCTCTACACTGACCTCACTCTGACAGGTTGGAAAGACAATCTCTACACTGACCTCACTCTAACAGGTTGGCGCAACAATCTCTACACTGATCTCACTCTGACAAGTTGGGGGATATTCTCTACACTGACATCACTCTGACAGATTGGGGGAACAATCTCAACACTGACCTCACTCTGACAAGTTGGAAGGACAATCTCTACACTGACCTCACTCTGACAGGTTGGGAGAACACTCTCTACACTGACCTCACTCTGACAGGTTGGGGGGACACTCTCTACACTGACCTCACTCTGACAGGTTGGGGGAACACTCTCTACACTGACCTCACTCTGACAGATTGGGGGAACACTCTCGACACTGACCTCACTTTGACAGATTGAGGGAACACTCTCTACACTGACCTCACTCTGACAGGTTGGGGGAACACTCTCAACACTGACCTCACTCTGACAGATTGGGGGAACACTCTCTACACTGACCTCACTCTGACAGGTTGGGGGAACACTCTCTACACTGACCTTACTCTGACAAGTTGGGAAGACACTCTCTACACTGACCGCACTCTGACAGGTTGGGGGAACCATCTCTACACTGACCTCACTCTGACAGGTTGGGGGAACACTCTCTACACTGACCTCACTCTGACAGGTTGGAAGGGCAATCTCTACACTGACCTCACTCTGACAAGTTGGAAGGACAATCTCTACACTGACCTCACTCTGACAGGTTGGAGGAACACTCTCTACACTGACCTCACTCTGACAGATTGGGGGAACAATCTCTGCACTGACTTCATTCTCACAGGTTGGTGGAACACTCTCTACACTGACCTCACTCTGAAAGTTTCGTGGAACAATCTCTACACTGATCTCACTCTGACAGGTTGGGGGATATTCTCTACACTGACCTCACTCTGACAGATTGGGGGAACAATCTCTACACTGACCTCACTCTGATAAGTTGGAAGGACAATCTCTACACTGACCTCACTCTGACAGATTGGGGAAACACTCTCTACACTGACCTCACTCTGAAAGGTTGGAAGGACAATCTCTACACTGACCTCACTCTGACAAGTTGAAAGGACAATATCTACACTGACCTCACTCTGACAGATTGGGTGAACACTCTCTACACTGACCTCACTCTGACAAGTTGGAAGGACAATCTCTACACTGACCTCACTCTGAGAGGTTGGGGGAACACTCTCTACACTGACCTCACTCTGACAGGTTGGGGGGACACTCTCTACACTGACCTCACTCTGACAGGTTGGGGGAACACTCTGTACACTGACCTCACTCTGACAGATTGGGGGAACACTCTCGACACTGACCTCACTTTGACAGATTGAGGGAACACTCTCTACACTGACCTCACTCTAATAGGTTGGGGGAACACTCTCAACACTGACCTCACTCTGACAGATTGGGGGAACACTCTCTACACTGACCTCACTCTGACAGGTTGGGGGAACACTCTCTACACTGACCTTACTCTGACAAGTTGGGAAGACACTCTCTACAGTGACCGCACTCTGACAGGTTGGGGGAACCATCTCTACACTGACCTTACTCTGACAGGTTGGGGGAACACTCTCTACACTGACCTCACTCTGAAAGGTTGGAAGGGCAATCTCTACACTGACCTCACTCTGACAAGTTGGAAGGACAATCTCTACACTGACCTCACTCTGACAGGTTGGAGGAACACTCTCTACACTGACCTCAATCTGACAGATTGGGGGAACAATCTCTGCACTGACCTCATTCTCACAGGTTGGGGGGACACTCTCTACACTGACCTCACTCTGACAAGTTGGAAGCACAATCTCTACACTGATCTCACTCTGACAGGTTGGGAGAACACTCTCTACACTGACCTCACTCTGACAGGTTGGGGGGACACTCTCTACACTGACCTCACTCTGACAGGTTGGGGGAACACTCTCTACACTGACCTCACTCTGACAAGTTGGAAGGACAATCTCTACACTGACCTCACTCTTAAATGTTGGGGGGACATTCTCTACACTGACCTCACTCTGACAAGTTGAAAGGACAATCTCTACACTGACCTCACTCTGACAGGTTGGGGGAACACTCTCTACACTGACCTCACTCTGACAGGTTGAAAGGGCAATCTCTACACTGACCTCACTCTGACAAGTTGGAAGGTCATTCTCTACACTGACCTCACTCTCACAGATTGGGGGAACATTCTCTACATTTACCTCACTCTGACAGGTTGGGGGAACACTCTCTACACTCACCTCACTCTGACAGGTTGGGGGAACACTCTCTACACTGAACTCACTCTGACAGGTTGGGGGAACACTCTCTACACTGACCTCACTCTGACAGGTTGGGGGGACTATCTCTACACTGACCTCACTATGACAAGTTGAAAGGACAATCTCTACACTGACCTTACTCTGACAGGTTGTAAGGACAATCTCTACACTGACCTCACTCTGACAGGTTGGAAGGACAATCTCTACACTGACCTCACTCTGACAGGTTGGAAGGACAATCTCTACTCTGACCTCACTCTGACAGGATGGGGGGACACTCTCTACACTGACCTCACTCTGACAGGTTGAGGGGACAATCTCTACACTGACCTCACTCTGACAGGTTGGGGGAACACTCTCTACACTGACCTCACTCTGACAAGTTGGAAGGACAATCTCTACACTGACCTCACTCTGAAAGGTTGGAAGGGCAATCTCTACACTGACCTCACTCTGACAGGTTGGAAGGACAATCTCTACACTGACCTCACTCTAACAGGTTTGAAGGACAATCTCTACACTGACCTCACTCTGACAGGTTGGAAAGACAATCTCTACACTTACCTCACTCTAACAGGTTGGCGCAACAATCTCTACACTGATCTCACTCTGACAAGTTGGGGGATATTCTCTACACTGACATCACTCTGACAGATTGGGGGAACAATCTCAACACTGACCTCACTCTGACAAGTTGGAAGGACAATCTCTACACTGACCTCACTCTGACAGGTTGGGAGAACACTCTCTACACTGACCTCACTCTGACAGGTTGGGGGGACACTCTCTACACTGACCTCACTCTGACAGGTTGGGGGAACACTCTCTACACTGACCTCACTCTGACAGATTGGGGGAACACTCTCGACACTGACCTCACTTTGACAGATTGAGGGAACACTCTCTACACTGACCTCACTCTGACAGGTTGGGGGAACACTCTCAACACTGACCTCACTCTGACAGATTGGGGGAACACTCTCTACACTGACCTCACTCTGACAGGTTGGGGGAACACTCTCTACACTGACCTTACTCTGACAAGTTGGGAAGACACTCTCTACACTGACCGCACTCTGACAGGTTGGGGGAACCATCTCTACACTGACCTCACTCTGACAGGTTGGGGGAACACTCTCTACACTGACCTCACTCTGACAGGTTGGAAGGGCAATCTCTACACTGACCTCACTCTGACAAGTTGGAAGGACAATCTCTACACTGACCTCACTCTGACAGGTTGGAGGAACACTCTCTACACTGACCTCACTCTGACAGATTGGGGGAACAATCTCTGCACTGACTTCATTCTCACAGGCTGGTGGAACACTCTCTACACTGACCTCACTCTGAAAGTTTCGTGGAACAATCTCTACACTGATCTCACTCTGACAGGTTGGGGGATATTCTCTACACTGACCTCACTCTGACAGATTGGGGGAACAATCTCTACACTGACCTCACTCTGATAAGTTGGAAGGACAATCTCTACACTGACCTCACTCTGACAGATTGGGGAAACACTCTCTACACTGACCTCACTCTGAAAGGTTGGAAGGACAATCTCTACACTGACCTCACTCTGACAAGTTGAAAGGACAATATCTACACTGACCTCACTCTGACAGATTGGGTGAACACTCTCTACACTGACCTCACTCTGACAAGTTGGAAGGACAATCTCTACACTGACCTCACTCTGAGAGGTTGGGGGAACACTCTCTACACTGACCTCACTCTGACAGGTTGGGGGGACACTCTCTACACTGACCTCACTCTGACAGGTTGGGGGAACACTCTCTACACTGACCTCACTCTGACAGATTGGGGGAACACTCTCGACACTGACCTCACTTTGACAGATTGAGGGAACACTCTCTACACTGACCTCACTCTAATAGGTTGGGGGAACACTCTCAACACTGACCTCACTCTGACAGATTGGGGGAACACTCTCTACACTGACCTCACTCTGACAGGTTGGGGGAACACTCTCAACACTGACCTTACTCTGACAAGTTGGGAAGACACTCTCTACAGTGACCGCACTCTGACAGGTTGGGGGAACCATCTCTACACTGACCTTACTCTGACAGGTTGGGGGAACACTCTCTACACTGACCTCACTCTGAAAGGTTGGAAGGGCAATCTCTACACTGACCTCACTCTGACAAGTTGGAAGGACAATCTCTACACTGACCTCACTCTGACAGGTTGGAGGAACACTCTCTACACTGACCTCAATCTGACAGATTGGGGGAACAATCTCTGCACTGACCTCATTCTCACAGGTTGGGGGGACACTCTCTACACTGACCTCACTCTGACAAGTTGGAAGCACAATCTCTACACTGATCTCACTCTGACAGGTTGGGAGAACACTCTCTACACTGACCTCACTCTGACAGGTTGGGGGGACACTCTCTACACTGACCTCACTCTGACAGGTTGGGGGAACACTCTCTACACTGACCTCACTCTGACAGATTGGGGGAACACTCTCGACACTGACCTCACTTTGACAGATTGAGGGAACACTCTCTACACTGACCTCACTCTGACAGGTTGGGGGAACACTCTCAACACTGACCTCACTCTGACAGATTGGGGGAACACACTCTACACTGACCTCACTCTGACAGGTTGGGGGAACACTCTCTACACTGACCTTACTCTGACAAGTTGGGAAGACACTCTCTACACTGACCGCACTCTGACAGGTTGGGGGAACCATCTCTACACTGACCTCACTCTGACAGGTTGGGGGAACACTCTCTACACTGACCTCACTCTGACAGGTTGGAAGGGCAATCTCTACACTGACCTCACTCTGACAAGTTGGAAGGACAATCTCTACACTGACCTCACTCTGACAGGTTGGAGGAACACTCTCTACACTGACCTCACTCTGACAGATTGGGGGAACAATCTCTGCACTGACTTCATTCTCACAGGTTGGTGGAACACTCTCTACACTGACCTCACTCTGAAAGTTTGGGGGAACAATCTCTACACTGATCTCACTCTGACAGGTTGGGGGATATTCTCTACACTGACCTCACTCTGACAGATTGGGGGAACAATCTCTACACTGACCTCACTCTGATAAGTTGGAAGGACAATCTCTACACTGACCTCACTCTGACAGATTGGGGAAACACTCTCTACACTGACCTCACTCTGAAAGGTTGGAAGGACAATCTCTACACTGACCTCACTCTGACAAGTTGAAAGGACAATATCTACACTGACCTCACTCTGACAGATTGGGTGAACACTCTCTACACTGACCTCACTCTGACAAGTTGGAAGGACAATCTCTACACTGACCTCACTCTGAGAGGTTGGGGGAACACTCTCTACACTGACCTCACTCTGACAGGTTGGGGGGACACTCTCTACACTGACCTCACTCTGACAGGTTGGGGGAACACTCTCTACACTGACCTCACTCTGACAGATTGGGGGAACACTCTCGACACTGACCTCACTTTGACAGATTGAGGGAACACTCTCTACACTGACCTCACTCTAATAGGTTGGGGGAACACTCTCAACACTGACCTCACTCTGACAGATTGGGGGAACACTCTCTACACTGACCTCACTCTGACAGGTTGGGGGAACACTCTCTACACTGACCTTACTCTGACAAGTTGGGAAGACACTCTCTACACTGACCGCACTCTGACAGGTTGGGGGAACCATCTCTACACTGACCTCACTCTGACAGGTTGGGGGAACACTCTCTACACTGACCTCACTCTGAAAGGTTGGAAGGGCAATCTCTACACTGACCTCACTCTGACAAGTTGGAAGGACAATCTCTACACTGACCTCACTCTGACAGGTTGGAGGAACACTCTCTACACTGACCTCAATCTGACAGATTGGGGGAACAATCTCTGCACTGACCTCATTCTCACAGATTGGGGGGACACTCTCTACACTGACCTCACTCTGACAAGTTGGAAGCACAATCTCTACACTGATCTCACTCTGACGGGTTGTAAGGACAATCTCTACACTGACCTCACTCTGACATTTTGGAAGGACAATCTCTACACTGACCTCACTCTGACAGGTTGGAAGGAAAATCTCTACACTGACCTCACTCTGAGAGGTTGGGGGGACAATCTCTACACTGACCTCACTCTTACAGGTTGGGGGAGCACTCTCTACACTGACCTCACTCTGTCAAGTTGGAAGGACAATCTCTACAATGACCTCAATCTGAAAGGTTTGGGGGACACTCTCTACATTGACCTCACTCTGACAAGTTGGAAGGAAAATCTCTACACTGACCTCACTCTGACAGGTTGGAAGGACAATCTCTACACTGACCTCACTCTGACAGGTTGGAAGGACAATCTCTACACTGACCTCACTCTGACAGGTTGGAAGGACAATCTCTACACTGACCTGACTCTGACAGGTTGGGGGGACAATCCCTACACTGACCTCACTCTGAATGGTTGGGGGGACAATCTCTACACTGACCTCACTATGACAAGTTGAAAGGACAATCTCTACACTGACCTCACTCTGACAGTTTGGAAGGACAATCTTTACACTGACCTCACTCTTACAGGTTGGGGGGACAATCTCTACACTGACCTCACTCTGAGAGGTTGGGGGAACACTCTCTACACTGACCTCACTCTGACAAGTTGGAATGACAATCTCTACACTGACCTCACTCTTAAAGGTTGGGGGGACATTCTCTACACTGACCTCACTCTGACAAGTTGAAAGGACAATCTCTACACTGACCTCACTCTGACAGGTTGGGGGAACACTCTCTACACTGACCTCACTCTGACAGGTTGGGGGGACACTCTCTACACTGACCTCACTCTGACAGGTTGGGGGAACACTCTCTACACTGACCTCACACTGACAGATTGGGGGAACACTCTCGACACTGACCTCACTTTGAAAGATTGAGGGAACACTCTCTACACTGACCTCACTCTGACAGGTTGGGGGAACACTCTCAACACTGACCTCACTCTGACAGATTGGGGGAACACTCTCTACACTGACCTCACTCTGCTAGGTTGGGGGAACACACTCTACACTGACCTTACTCTGACAAGCTGGGAAGACACTCTCTACACTGACCGCACTCTGACAGGTTGGGGGAACCATCTCTACACTGACCTCACTCTGACAGGTTGGGGGAACACTCTCTACACTGACCTCACTCTGAAAGGTTGGAAGGGCAATCTCTACACTGACCTCACTCTGACAAGTTGGAAGGACAATCTCTACACTGACCTCACTCTGACAGGTTGGAGGAACACTCTCTACACTGACCTCACTCTGACAGATTGGGGGAACAATCTCTGCACTGACCTCATTCTCACAGGTTAGGGGGGCAACCTCTCTACACTGACCTCACTCTGACAAGTTGGAAGCACAATCTCTACACTGATCTCACTCTGACGGGTTGTAAGGACAATCTCTACACTGACCTCACTCTGACAGTTTGGAAGGACAATCTCTACACTGACCTCACTCTGACAGGTTGGAAGGACAATCTCTACACTGACCTCACTCTGAGAGGTTGGGGGGACAATCTCTACACTGACCTCACTCTGACAGGTTGGGGGAGCACTCTCTACACTGACCTCACTCTGTCAAGTTGGAAGGACAATCTCTACAATGACCTCAATCTGAAAGGTTTAGGGGACACTCTCTACATTGACCTCACTCTGACAAGTTGGAAGGAAAATCTCTACACTGACCTCACTCTGACAGGTTGGAAGGACAATCTCTACACTGACCTCACTCTGACAGGTTGGAAGGACAATCTCTACACTGACCTCACTCTGACAGGTTGGGGGGACAATCCCTACACTGACCTCACTCTGAATGGTTGGGGGGACAATCTCTACACTGACCTCACTATGACAAGTTGAAAGGACAATCTCTACACTGACCTCACTCTGACAGTTTGGAAGGACAATATTTACACTGACCTCACTCTTACAGGTTGGGGGGACAATCTCTACACTGACCTCACTCTGAGAGGTTGGGGGAACACTCTCTACACTGACCTCACTCTGAGAAGTTGGAAGGACAATCTCTACACTGACTTCACTCTTAAAGGTTGGGGGGACATTCTCTACACTGACCTCACTCTGACAAGTTGAAAGGACAATCTCTACACTGACCTTACTCTGACATGTTGTAAGGACAATCTCTACACTGACCTCACTCTGACAGGTTGGAAGGACAATCTCTACACTGACCTCACTCTGACAGGTTGGAAGGACAATCTCTACACTGACCTCACTCTGACAGGATGGGGGGACACTCTCTACACTGACCTCACTCTGACAGGTTGAGGGGACAATCTCTACACTGACCTCACTCTGACAGGTTGGGGGAACACTCTCTACACTGACCTCACTCTGACAAGTTGGAAGGACAATCTCTACACTGACCTCACTCTGAAAGGTTGGAAGGGCAATCTCTACACTGACCTAGCTCTGACAGGTTGGAAGGACAATCTCTACACTGACCTCACTCTAACAGGTTTGAAGGACAATCTCTACACTGACCTCACTCTGACAGGTTGGAAAGACAATCTCTACACTGACATCACTCTAACAGGTTGGCGCAACAATCTCTACACTGATCTCACTCTGACAGGTTGAGGGATATTCTCTACACTGACCTCACTCTGACAGATTGGGGGAACAATCTCTACACTGACCTCACTATGACAAATTGGAAGGACAATCTCTACACTAACCTCACTCTGACAGATTGGGGAAACACTCTCTACACTGACCTCACTCTGAAAGGTTGGAAGGACAATCTCTACACTGACCTCACTCTGACAAGTTGGAAGGACAATCTCTACACTGACCTCACTCTGACAGATTGGGTGAACACTCTCTACACTGACCTCACTCTGACAAGTTGGAAGGACAATCTCTACATTGACCTCACTCTGACAGGTTGGGGGGACACTCTCTACACTGACCTCACTCTGACAGGTTGGGGGAACACTCTCTACACTGACCTCACTCTGACAGATTGGGGGAACACTCTCGACACTGACCTCACTTTGACAGATTGAGGGAACACTCTCTACACTGACCTCACTCTGACAGGTTGGGGGAACACTCTCAACACTGACCTCACTCTGACAGATTGGGGGAACACTCTCTACACTGACCTCACTCTGACAGGATGGGGGAACACTCTCTACACTGACCTTACTCTGACAAGTTGGGAAGAGTCGCTCTACACTGACCGCACTCTGACAGGTTGGTGGAACCATCTCTACACTGACCTCACTCTGACAGGTTGGGGGAACACTCTCTACACTGACCTCACTCTGACAGGTTGGAAGGGCAATCTCTACACTGACCTCACTCTGACAAGTTGGAAGAACAATCTCTACACTGACCTCACTCTGACAGGTTGGAGGAACACTCTCTACACTGACCTCACTCTGACAGATTGGGGGAACAATCTCTGCACTGACCTCATTCTCACAGGTTGGTGGAACACTCTCTACACTGACCTCACTCTGACAGGTTGAAAGGGCAATCTCTACACTGACCTCACTCTGACAAGTTGGAAGGACATTCTCTACACTGACCTCACTCTGACAGATTGGGGGAACATTCTCTACATTTACCTCACTCTGACAGGTTGGGGGAACACTCTCTACACTCACCTCACTCTGACAGGTTGGGGGAACACTCTCTACACTGAACTCACTCTGACAGGTTGGGGGAACACTCTCTACACTGACCTCACTCTGACAGGTTGGGGGGACTATCTCTACACTGACCTCACTATGACAAGTTGAAAGGACAATCTCTACACTGACCTTACTCTGACAGGTTGTAAGGACAATCTCTACACTGACCTCACTCTGACAGGTTGGAAGGACAATCTCTAGACTGACCTCACTCTGACAGGTTGGAAGGACAATCTCTACACTGACCTCACTCTGACAGGATGGGGGGACACTCTCTACACTGACCTCACTCTGACAGGTTGAGGGGACAATCTCTACACTGACCTCACTCTGACAGGTTGGGGGAACACTCTCTACACTGACCTCACTCTGACAAGTTGGAAGGACAATCTCTACACTGACCTCACTCTGAAAGGTTGGAAGGGCAATCTCTACACTGACCTCACTCTGACAGGTTGGAAGGACAATCTCTACACTGACTCACTCTAACAGGTTTGAAGGACAATCTCTACACTGACCTCACTCTGACAGGTTGGAAAGACAATCTCTACACTGACCTCACTCTAACAGGTTGGCGCAACAATCTCTACACTGATCTCACTCTGACAAGTTGGGGGATATTCTCTACACTGACATCACTCTGACAGATTGGGGGAACAATCTCAACACTGACCTCACTCTGACAGATTGGGGGAACAATCTCTGCACTGACCTCACTCTGACAAGTTGGAAGGACAATCTCTACACTGACCTCACTCTGAGAGGTTGGGGGAACACTCTCTACACTGACCTCACTCTGACAGGTTGGGGGGACAATATCTACACTGACCTCACTCTGACAGATTGGGTGAACACTCTCTACACTGACCTCACTCTGACAAGTTGGAAGGACAATCTCTACACTGACCTCACTCTGAGAGGTTGGGGGAACACTCTCTACACTGACCTCACTCTGACAGGTTGGGGGGACACTCTCTACACTGACCTCACTCTGACAGGTTGGGGGAACACTCTCTACACTGACCTCACTCTGACAGATTGGGGGAACACTCTCGACACTGACCTCACTTTGACAGATTGAGGGAACACTCTCTACACTGACCTCACTCTAATAGGTTGGGGGAACACTCTCAACACTGACCTCACTCTGACAGATTGGGGGAACACTCTCTACACTGACCTCACTCTGACAGGTTGGGGGAACACTCTCTACACTGACCTTACTCTGACAAGTTGGGAAGACACTCTCTACACTGACCGCACTCTGACAGGTTGGGGGAACCATCTCTACACTGACCTCACTCTGACAGGTTGGGGGAACACTCTCTACACTGACCTCACTCTGAAAGGTTGGAAGGGCAATCTCTACACTGACCTCACTCTGACAAGTTGGAAGGACAATCTCTACACTGACCTCACTCTGACAGGTTGGAGGAACACTCTCTACACTGACCTCAATCTGACAGATTGGGGGAACAATCTCTGCACTGACCTCATTCTCACAGGTTGGGGGGACACTCTCTACACTGACCTCACTCTGACAAGTTGGAAGCACAATCTCTACACTGATCTCACTCTGACGGGTTGTAAGGACAATCTCTACACTGACCTCACTCTGACATTTTGGAAGGACAATCTCTACACTGACCTCACTCTGACAGGTTGGAAGGAAAATCTCTACACTGACCTCACTCTGAGAGGTTGGGGGGACAATCTCTACACTGACCTCACTCTTACAGGTTGGGGGAGCACTCTCTACACTGACCTCACTCTGTCAAGTTGGAAGGACAATCTCTACAATGACCTCAATCTGAAAGGTTTGGGGGACACTCTCTACATTGACCTCACTCTGACAAGTTGGAAGGAAAATCTCTACACTGACCTCACTCTGACAGGTTGGAAGGACAATCTCTACACTGACCTCACTCTGACAGGTTGGAAGGACAATCTCTACACTGACCTCACTCTGACAGGTTGGAAGGACAATCTCTACACTGACCTGACTCTGACAGGTTGGGGGGACAATCCCTACACTGACCTCACTCTGAATGGTTGGGGGGACAATCTCTACACTGACCTCACTATGACAAGTTGAAAGGACAATCTCTACACTGACCTCACTCTGACAGTTTGGAAGGACAATCTTTACACTGACCTCACTCTTACAGGTTGGGGGGACAATCTCTACACTGACCTCACTCTGAGAGGTTGGGGGAACACTCTCTACACTGACCTCACTCTGACAAGTTGGAATGACAATCTCTACACTGACCTCACTCTTAAAGGTTGGGGGGACATTCTCTACACTGACCTCACTCTGACAAGTTGAAAGGACAATCTCTACACTGACCTCACTCTGACAGGTTGGGGGAACACTCTCTACACTGACCTCACTCTGACAGGTTGGGGGGACACTCTCTACACTGACCTCACTCTGACAGGTTGGGGGAACACTCTCTACACTGACCTCACACTGACAGATTGGGGGAACACTCTCGACACTGACCTCACTTTGAAAGATTGAGGGAACACTCTCTACACTGACCTCACTCTGACAGGTTGGGGGAACACTCTCAACACTGACCTCACTCTGACAGATTGGGGGAACACTCTCTACACTGACCTCACTCTGCTAGGTTGGTCGAACACACTCTACACTGACCTTACTCTGACAAGCTGGGAAGACACTCTCTACACTGACCGCACTCTGACAGGTTGGGGGAACCATCTCTACACTGACCTCACTCTGACAGGTTGGGGGAACACTCTCTACACTGACCTCACTCTGAAAGGTTGGAAGGGCAATCTCTACACTGACCTCACTCTGACAAGTTGGAAGGACAATCTCTACACTGACCTCACTCTGACAGGTTGGAGGAACACTCTCTACACTGACCTCACTCTGACAGATTGGGGGAACAATCTCTGCACTGACCTCATTCTCACAGGTTAGGGGGGCAACCTCTCTACACTGACCTCACTCTGACAAGTTGGAAGCACAATCTCTACACTGATCTCACTCTGACGGGTTGTAAGGACAATCTCTACACTGACCTCACTCTGACAGTTTGGAAGGACAATCTCTACACTGACCTCACTCTGACAGGTTGGAAGGACAATCTCTACACTGACCTCACTCTGAGAGGTTGGGGGGACAATCTCTACACTGACCTCACTCTGACAGGTTGGGGGAGCACTCTCTACACTGACCTCACTCTGTCAAGTTGGAAGGACAATCTCTACAATGACCTCAATCTGAAAGGTTTAGGGGACACTCTCTACATTGACCTCACTCTGACAAGTTGGAAGGAAAATCTCTACACTGACCTCACTCTGACAGGTTGGAAGGACAATCTCTACACTGACCTCACTCTGACAGGTTGGAAGGACAATCTCTACACTGACCTCACTCTGACAGGTTGGGGGGACAATCCCTACACTGACCTCACTCTGAATGGTTGGGGGGACAATCTCTACACTGACCTCACTATGACAAGTTGAAAGGACAATCTCTACACTGACCTCACTCTGACAGTTTGGAAGGACAATATTTACACTGACCTCACTCTTACAGGTTGGGGGGACAATCTCTACACTGACCTCACTCTGAGAGGTTGGGGGAACACTCTCTACACTGACCTCACTCTGAGAAGTTGGAAGGACAATCTCTACACTGACTTCACTCTTAAAGGTTGGGGGGACATTCTCTACACTGACCTCACTCTGACAAGTTGAAAGGACAATCTCTACACTGACCTTACTCTGACATGTTGTAAGGACAATCTCTACACTGACCTCACTCTGACAGGTTGGAAGGACAATCTCTACACTGACCTCACTCTGACAGGTTGGAAGGACAATCTCTACACTGACCTCACTCTGACAGGATGGGGGGACACTCTCTACACTGACCTCACTCTGACAGGTTGAGGGGACAATCTCTACACTGACCTCACTCTGACAGGTTGGGGGAACACTCTCTACACTGACCTCACTCTGACAAGTTGGAAGGACAATCTCTACACTGACCTCACTCTGAAAGGTTGGAAGGGCAATCTCTACACTGACCTAGCTCTGACAGGTTGGAAGGACAATCTCTACACTGACCTCACTCTAACAGGTTTGAAGGACAATCTCTACACTGACCTCACTCTGACAGGTTGGAAAGACAATCTCTACACTGACATCACTCTAACAGGTTGGCGCAACAATCTCTACACTGATCTCACTCTGACAGGTTGAGGGATATTCTCTACACTGACCTCACTCTGACAGATTGGGGGAACAATCTCTACACTGACCTCACTCTGACAAATTGGAAGGACAATCTCTACACTAACCTCACTCTGACAGATTGGGGAAACACTCTCTACACTGACCTCACTCTGAAAGGTTGGAAGGACAATCTCTACACTGACCTCACTCTGACAAGTTGGAAGGACAATCTCTACACTGACCTCACTCTGACAGATTGGGTGAACACTCTCTACACTGACCTCACTCTGACAAGTTGGAAGGACAATCTCTACATTGACCTCACTCTGACAGGTTGGGGGGACACTCTCTACACTGACCTCACTCTGACAGGTTGGGGGAACACTCTCTACACTGACCTCACTCTGACAGATTGGGGGAACACTCTCGACACTGACCTCACTTTGACAGATTGAGGGAACACTCTCTACACTGACCTCACTCTGACAGGTTGGGGGAACACTCTCAACACTGACCTCACTCTGACAGATTGGGGAAACACTCTCTACACTGACCTCACTCTGACAGGATGGGGGAACACTCTCTACACTGACCTTACTCTGACAAGTTGGGAAGACACGCTCTACACTGACCGCACTCTGACAGGTTGGTGGAACCATCTCTACACTGACCTCACTCTGACAGGTTGGGGGAACACTCTCTACACTGACCTCACTCTGACAGGTTGGAAGGGCAATCTCTACACTGACCTCACTCTGACAAGTTGGAAGAACAATCTCTACACTGACCTCACTCTGACAGGTTGGAGGAACACTCTCTACACTGACCTCACTCTGACAGATTGGGGGAACAATCTCTGCACTGACCTCATTCTCACAGGTTGGTGGAACACTCTCTACACTGACCTCACTCTGACAGGTTGAAAGGGCAATCTCTACACTGACCTCACTCTGACAAGTTGGAAGGACATTCTCTACACTGACCTCACTCTGACAGATTGGGGGAACATTCTCTACATTTACCTCACTCTGACAGGTTGGGGGAACACTCTCTACACTCACCTCACTCTGACAGGTTGGGGGAACACTCTCTACACTGAACTCACTCTGACAGGTTGGGGGAACACTCTCTACACTGACCTCACTCTGACAGGTTGGGGGGACTATCTCTACACTGACCTCACTATGACAAGTTGAAAGGACAATCTCTACACTGACCTTACTCTGACAGGTTGTAAGGACAATCTCTACACTGACCTCACTCTGACAGGTTGGAAGGACAATCTCTAGACTGACCTCACTCTGACAGGTTGGAAGGACAATCTCTACACTGACCTCACTCTGACAGGATGGGGGGACACTCTCTACACTGACCTCACTCTGACAGGTTGAGGGGACAATCTCTACACTGACCTCACTCTGACAGGTTGGGGGAACACTCTCTACACTGACCTCACTCTGACAAGTTGGAAGGACAATCTCTACACTGACCTCACTCTGAAAGGTTGGAAGGGCAATCTCTACACTGACCTCACTCTGACAGGTTGGAAGGACAATCTCTACACTGACTCACTCTAACAGGTTTGAAGGACAATCTCTACACTGACCTCACTCTGACAGGTTGGAAAGACAATCTCTACACTGACCTCACTCTAACAGGTTGGCGCAACAATCTCTACACTGATCTCACTCTGACAAGTTGGGGGATATTCTCTACACTGACATCACTCTGACAGATTGGGGGAACAATCTCAACACTGACCTCACTCTGACAGATTGGGGGAACAATCTCTGCACTGACCTCATTCTCACAGGTTAGGGGGGCAACCTCTCTACACTGACCTCACTCTGACAAGTTGGAAGCACAATCTCTACACTGATCTCACTCTGACGGGTTGTAAGGACAATCTCTACACTGACCTCACTCTGACAGTTTGGAAGGACAATCTCTACACTAACCTCACTCTGACAGATTGGGGAAACACTCTCTACACTGACCTCACTCTGAAAGGTTGGAAGGACAATCTCTACACTGACCTCACTCTGACAAGTTGGAAGGACAATCTCTACACTGACCTCACTCTGACAGATTGGGTGAACACTCTCTACACTGACCTCACTCTGACAAGTTGGAAGGACAATCTCTACATTGACCTCACTCTGACAGGTTGGGGGGACACTCTCTACACTGACCTCACTCTGACAGGTTGGGGGGACACTCTCTACACTGACCTCACTCTGACAGGTTGGGGGAACACTCTCTACACTGACCTCACACTGACAGATTGGGGGAACACTCTCGACACTGACCTCACTCTGACAGGTTGGGGGAGCACTCTCTACATTGACCTCACTCTGACAAGTTGGAAGGAAAATCTCTACACTGACCTCACTCTGACAGGTTGGAAGGACAATCTCTACACTGACCTCACTCTGACAGGTTGGAAGGACAATCTCTACACTGACCTCACTCTGACAGGTTGGGGGGACAATCCCTACACTGACCTCACTCTGAATGGTTGGGGGGACAATCTCTACACTGACCTCACTATGACAAGTTGAAAGGACAATCTCTACACTGACCTCACTCTGACAGTTTGGAAGGACAATATTTACACTGACCTCACTCTTACAGGTTGGGGGGACAATCTCTACACTGACCTCACTCTGAGAGGTTGGGGGAACACTCTCTACACTGACCTCACTCTGAGAAGTTGGAAGGACAATCTCTACACTGACTTCACTCTTAAAGGTTGGGGGGACATTCTCTACACTGACCTCACTCTGACAAGTTGAAAGGACAATCTCTACACTGACCTTACTCTGACATGTTGTAAGGACAATCTCTACACTGACCTCACTCTGACAGGTTGGAAGGACAATCTCTACACTGACCTCACTCTGACAGGTTGGAAGGACAATCTCTACACTGACCTCACTCTGACAGGATGGGGGGACACTCTCTACACTGACCTCACTCTGACAGGTTGAGGGGACAATCTCTACACTGACCTCACTCTGACAGGTTGGGGGAACACTCTCTACACTGACCTCACTCTGACAAGTTGGAAGGACAATCTCTACACTGACCTCACTCTGAAAGGTTGGAAGGGCAATCTCTACACTGACCTAGCTCTGACAGGTTGGAAGGACAATCTCTACACTGACCTCACTCTAACAGGTTTGAAGGACAATCTCTACACTGACCTCACTCTGACAGGTTGGAAAGACAATCTCTACACTGACATCACTCTAACAGGTTGGCGCAACAATCTCTACACTGATCTCACTCTGACAGGTTGAGGGATATTCTCTACACTGACCTCACTCTGACAGATTGGGGGAACAATCTCTACACTGACCTCACTCTGACAAATTGGAAGGACAATCTCTACACTAACCTCACTCTGACAGATTGGGGAAACACTCTCTACACTGACCTCACTCTGAAAGGTTGGAAGGACAATCTCTACACTGACCTCACTCTGACAAGTTGGAAGGACAATCTCTACACTGACCTCACTCTGACAGATTGGGTGAACACTCTCTACACTGACCTCACTCTGACAAGTTGGAAGGACAATCTCTACATTGACCTCACTCTGACAGGTTGGGGGGACACTCTCTACACTGACCTCACTCTGACAGGTTGGGGGAACACTCTCTACACTGACCTCACTCTGACAGATTGGGGGAACACTCTCGACACTGACCTCACTTTGACAGATTGAGGGAACACTCTCTACACTGACCTCACTCTGACAGGTTGGGGGAACACTCTCAACACTGACCTCACTCTGACAGATTGGGGGAACACTCTCTACACTGACCTCACTCTGACAGGATGGGGGAACACTCTCTACACTGACCTTACTCTGACAAGTTGGGAAGACACGCTCTACACTGACCGCACTCTGACAGGTTGGTGGAACCATCTCTACACTGACCTCACTCTGACAGGTTGGGGGAACACTCTCTACACTGACCTCACTCTGACAGGTTGGAAGGGCAATCTCTACACTGACCTCACTCTGACAAGTTGGAAGGACAATCTCTACACTGACCTCACTCTGACAGGTTGGAGGAACACTCTCTACACTGACCTCACTCTGACAGATTGGGGGAACAATCTCTGCACTGACCTCATTCTCACAGGTTGGTGGAACACTCTCTACACTGACCTCACTCTGACAGGTTGAAAGGGCAATCTCTACACTGACCTCACTCTGACAAGTTGGAAGGACATTCTCTACACTGACCTCACTCTGACAGATTGGGGGAACATTCTCTACATTTACCTCACTCTGACAGGTTGGGGGAACACTCTCTACACTCACCTCACTCTGACAGGTTGGGGGAACACTCTCTACACTGAACTCACTCTGACAGGTTGGGGGAACACTCTCTACACTGACCTCACTCTGACAGGTTGGGGGGACTATCTCTACACTGACCTCACTATGACAAGTTGAAAGGACAATCTCTACACTGACCTTACTCTGACAGGTTGTAAGGACAATCTCTACACTGACCTCACTCTGACAGGTTGGAAGGACAATCTCTAGACTGACCTCACTCTGACAGGTTGGAAGGACAATCTCTACACTGACCTCACTCTGACAGGATGGGGGGACACTCTCTACACTGACCTCACTCTGACAGGTTGAGGGGACAATCTCTACACTGACCTCACTCTGACAGGTTGGGGGAACACTCTCTACACTGACCTCACTCTGACAAGTTGGAAGGACAATCTCTACACTGACCTCACTCTGAAAGGTTGGAAGGGCAATCTCTACACTGACCTCACTCTGACAGGTTGGAAGGACAATCTCTACACTGACTCACTCTAACAGGTTTGAAGGACAATCTCTACACTGACCTCACTCTGACAGGTTGGAAAGACAATCTCTACACTGACCTCACTCTAACAGGTTGGCGCAACAATCTCTACACTGATCTCACTCTGACAAGTTGGGGGATATTCTCTACACAGACATCACTCTGACAGATTGGGGGAACAATCTCAACACTGACCTCACTCTGACAGATTGGGGGAACAATCTCTGCACTGACCTCATTCTCACAGGTTAGGGGGGCAACCTCTCTACACTGACCTCACTCTGACAAGTTGGAAGCACAATCTCTACACTGATCTCACTCTGACGGGTTGTAAGGACAATCTCTACACTGACCTCACTCTGACAGTTTGGAAGGACAATCTCTACACTGACCTCACTCTGACAGGTTGGAAGGACAATCTCTACACTGACCTCACTCTGAGAGGTTGGGGGGACAATCTCTACACTGACCTCACTCTGACAGGTTGGGGGAGCACTCTCTACACTGACCTCACTCTGTCAAGTTGGAAGGACAATCTCTACAATGACCTCAATCTGAAAGGTTTAGGGGACACTCTCTACATTGACCTCACTCTGACAAGTTGGAAGGAAAATCTCTACACTGACCTCACTCTGACAGGTTGGAAGGACAATCTCTACACTGACTTCACTCTGACAGGTTGGAAGGACAATCTCTACACTGACCTCACTCTGACAGGTTGGGGGGACAATCCCTACACTGACCTCACTCTGAATGGTTGGGGGGGGGGGACAATCTCTACACTGACCTCACTATGACAAGTTGAAAGGACAATCTCTACACTGGCCTCACTCTGACAGTTTGGAAGGACAATATTTACACTGACCTCACTCTTACAGGTTGGGGGGACAATCTCTACACTGACCTCACTCTGAGAGGTTGGGGGAACACTCTCTACACTGACCTCACTCTGAGAAGTTGGAAGGACAATCTCTACACTGACCTCACTCTTAAAGGTTGGGGGGACATTCTCTACACTGACCTCACTCTGACAAGTTGAAAGGACAATCTCTACACGGACCTTACTCTGACATGTTGTAAGGACAATCTCTACACTGACCTCACTCTGACAGGTTGGAAGGACAATCTCTACACTGACCTCACTCTGACAGGTTGGAAGGACAATCTCTACACTGACCTCACTCTGACAGGATGGGGGGACACTCTCTACACTGACCTCACTCTGACAGGTTGAGGGGACAATCTCTACACTGACCTCACTCTGACAGGTTGGGGGAACACTCTCTACACTGACCTCACTCTGACAAGTTGGAAGGACAATCTCTACACTGACCTCACTCTGAAAGGTTGGAAGGGCAATCTCTACACTGACCTAGCTCTGACAGGTTGGAAGGATCATCTCTACACTGACCTCACTCTAACAGGTTTGAAGGACAATCTCTACACTGACCTCACTCTGACAGGTTGGAAAGACAATCTCTACACTGACATCACTCTAACAGGTTGGCGCAACAATCTCTACACTGATCTCACTCTGACAGGTTGAGGGATATTCTCTACACTGACCTCACTCTGACAGATTGGGGGAACAATCTCTACACTGACCTCACTCTGACAAATTGGAAGGACAATCTCTACACTAACCTCACTCTGACAGATTGGGGAAACACTCTCTACACTGACCTCACTCTGAAAGGTTGGAAGGACAATCTCTACACTGACCTCACTCTGACAAGTTGGAAGGACAATCTCTACACTGACCTCACTCTGACAGATTGGGTGAACACTCTCTACACTGACCTCACTCTGACAAGTTGGAAGGACAATCTCTACATTGACCTCAATCTGACAGGTTGGGGGGACACTCTCTACACTGACCTCACTCTGACAGGTTGGGGGAACACTCTCTACACTGGCCTCACTCTGACAGATTGGGGGAACACTCTCGACACTGACCTCACTTTGACAGATTGAGGGAACACTCTCTACACTGACCTCACTCTGACAGGTTGGGGGAACACTCTCAACACTGACCTCACTCTGACAGATTGGGGGAACACTCTCTACACTGACCTCACTCTGACAGGATGGGGGAACACTCTCTACACTGACCTTACTCTGACAAGTTGGGAAGACACGCTCTACACTGACCGCACTCTGACAGGTTGAGGGAACCATCTCTACACTGACCTCACTCTGACAGGTTGGGGGAACACTCTCTACACTGACCTCACTCTGACAGGTTGGAAGGGCAATCTCTACACAGACCTCACTCTGACAAGTTGGAAGGACAATCTCTACACTGACCTCACTCTGACAGGTTGGAGGAACACTCTCTACACTGACCTCACTCTGACAGATTGGGGGAACAATCTCTGCACTGACCTCATTCTCACAGGTTGGTGGAACACTCTCTACACTGACCTCACTCTGACAGGTTGAAAGGGCAATCTCTACACTGACCTCACTCTGACAAGTTGGAAGGACATTCTCTACACTGACCTCACTCTGACAGATTGGGGGAACATTCTCTACATTTACCTCACTCTGACAGGTTGGGGGAACACTCTACACTCACCTCACTCTGACAGGTTGGGGGAACACTCTCTACACTGAACTCACTCTGACAGGTTGGGGGAACACTCTCTACACTGACCTCACTCTGACAGGTTGGGGGGACTATCTCTACACTGACCTCACTATGACAAGTTGAAAGGACAATCTCTACACTGACCTTACTCTGACAGGTTGTAAGGACAATCTCTACACTGACCTCACTCTGACAGGTTGGAAGGACAATCTCTAGACTGACCTCACTCTGACAGGTTGGAAGGACAATCTCTACACTGACCTCACTCTGACAGGATGGGGGGACACTCTCTACACTGACCTCACTCTGACAGGTTGAGGGGACAATCTCTACACTGACCTCACTCTGACAGGTTGGGGGAACACTCTCTACACTGACCTCACTCTGACAAGTTGGAAGGACAATCTCTACACTGACCTCACTCTGAAAGGTTGGAAGGGCAATCTCTACACTGACCTCACTCTGACAGGTTGGAAGGACAATCTCTACACTGACCTCACTCTAACAGGTTGGAAAGACAATCTCTACACTGACCTCACTCTAACAGGTTGGCGCAACAATCTCTACACTGATCTCACTCTGACAAGTTGGGGGATATTCTCTACACTGACATCACTCTGACAGATTGGGGGAACAATCTCAACACTGACCTCACTCTGACAAGTTGGAAGGACAATCTCTACACTGACCTCACTCTGACAGGTTGGGAGAACACTCTCTACACTGACCTCACTCTAACAGGTTGGGGGGACACTCTCTACACTGACCTTACTCTGACAGGTTGGGGGAACACTCTCTACACTGACCTCACTCTGACAGATTGGGGGAACACTCTCGACACTGACCTGACTTTGACAGATTGAGGGAACACTCTCTAAACTGACCTCACTCTGACAGGTTGGGGGAACACTCTCAACACTGACCTCACTCTGACAGATTGGGGGAACACTCTCTACACTGACCTCACTCTGACAGGTTGGGGGAACACTCTCTACACTGACCTTACTCTGACAAGTTGGGAAGACACTCTCTACACTGACCGCACTCTGACAGGTTGGGGGAACACTCTCTACACTGACCTCACTCTGACAAGTTGGAAGGACAATCTCTACACTGACCTCACTCTGAAAGGTTGGAAGGGCAATCTTTACACTGACCTCACTCTGACAGGTTGGAAGGACAATCTCTACACTGACCTCACTCTAACAGGTTTGAAGGACAATCTCTACACTGACCTCACTCTGACAGGTTGGAAAGACAATCTCTACACTGACCTCACTCTAACAGGTTGGCGCAACAATCTCTACACTGATCTCACTCTGACAGGTTGGGGGATATTCTCTACACTGACCTCACTCTGACAGATTGGGGGAACAATCTCTACACTGACCTCACTCTGACAAGTTGGAAGGACAATCTCTACACTGACCTCACTCTGACAGATTGGGGAAACACTCTCTACACTGACCTCACTCTGAAAGGTTGGAAGGACAATCTCTACACTGACCTCACTCTGACAAGTTGGAAGGACAATCTCTACACTGACCTCACTCTGACAGATTGGGTGAACACTCTCTACACTGACCTCACTCTGACAAGTTGGAAGGACAAACTCTACACTGACCTCACTCTGACAGGTTGGGGGAACACTCTCTACACTGACCTCACTCTGACAGGTTGGGGGACACTCTCTACACTGACCTCACTCTGACAGGTTGGGGGAACACTCTCTACACTGACCTCACTCTGACAGATTGGGGGAACACTCTCGACACTGACCTAACTTTGACAGATTGAGGGAACACTCTCTACACTGACCTCACTCTGACAGGTTGGGGGAACACTCTCAACACTGACCTCACTCTGACAGATTGGGGGAACACTCTCTACACTGACCTCACTCTGACAGGTTGGGGGAACACTCTCTACACTGACCTTACTCTGACAAGTTGGGAAGACACTCTCTACACTGACCGCACTCTGACAGGTTGGGGGAACCATCTCTACACTGACCTCACTCTGACAGGTTGGGGGAACACTCTCTACACTGACCTCACTCTGACAGGTTGGAAGGGCAATCTCTACACTGACCTCACTCTGACAAGTTGGAAGGACAATCTCTACACTGACCTCACTCTGACAGGTTGGAGGAACACTCTCTACACTGACCTCACTCTGACAGATTGGGGGAACAATCTCTGCACTGACCTCATTCTCACAGGTTGGTGGAACACTCTCTACACTGACCTCACTCTGACAGGTTGAAAGGGCAATCTCTACACTGACCTCACTCTGACAAGTTGGAAGGATATTCTCTACACTGACCTCACTCTGACAGATTGGGGGAACATTCTCTACATTTACCTCACTCTGACAGGTTGGGGGAACACTCTCTACACTCAACTCACTCTGACAGGTTGGGGGAACACTCTCTACACTGAACTCACTCTGACAGGTTGGGGGAACACTCTCTACACTGACCTCACTCTGACAGGTTGGGGGGACTATCTCTACACTGACCTCACTATGACAAGTTGAAAGGACAATCTCTACACTGACCTTACTCTGACAGGTTTTAAGGACAATCTCTACACTGACCTCACTCTGACAGGTTGGAAGGACAATCTCTACACTGACCTCACTCTGACAGGTTGGAAGGACAATCTCTACACTGACCTCACTCTGACAGGATGGGGGGACACTCTCTACACTGACCTCACTCTGACAGGTTGAGGGGACAATCTCTACACTGACCTCACTCTGACAGGTTGGGGGAACACTCTCTACACTGACCTCACTCTGACAAGTTGGAAGGACAATCTCTACACTGACCTCACTCTGAAAGGTTGGAAGGGCAATCTCTACACTGACCTCACTCTGACAGGTTGGAAGGACAATCTCTACACTGACCTCACTCTAACAGGTTTGAAGGACAATCTCTACACTGACCTCACTCTGACAGGTTGGAAAGACAATCTCTACACTGACCTCACTCTAACAGGTTGGCGCAACAATCTCTACACTGATCTCACTCTGACAAGTTGGGGGATATTCTCTACACTGACATCACTCTGACAGATTGGGGGAACAATCTCAACACTGACATCACTCTGACAAGTTGGAAGGACAATCTCTACACTGACCTCACTCTGACAGGTTGGGAGAACACTCTCTACACTGACCTCACTCTGACAGGTTGGGGGGACACTCTCTACACTGACCTCACTCTGACAGGTTCGGGGAACACTCTCTACACTGACCTCACTCTGACAGATTGGGGGAACACTCTCGACACTGACCTCACTTTGACAGATTGAGGGAACACTCTCTACACTGACCTCACTCTGACAGGTTGGGGGAACACTCTCAACACTGACCTCACTCTGACAGATTGGGGGAACACTCTCTACACTGACCTCACTCTGACAGGTTGGGGGAACACTCTCTACACTGACCTTACTCTGACAAGTTGGGAAGACACTCTCTACACTGACCGCACTCTGACAGGTTGGGGGAACCATATCTACACTGACCTCACTCTGACAGGTTGGGGGAACACTCTGTACACTGACCTCACTCTGACAGGTTGGAAGGGCAATCTCTACACTGACCTCACTCTGACAAGTTGGAAGGACAATCTCTACACTGACCTCACTCTGACAGGTTGGAGGAACACTCTCTACACTGACCTCACTCTGACAGATTGGGGGAACAATCTCTGCACTGACCTCATTCTCACAGGTTGGTGGAACACTCGCTACACTGACCTCACTCTGAAAGTTTGGGGGAACAATCTCTACACTGATCTCACTCTGACAGGTTGGGGGATATTCTCTACACTGACCTCACTCTGACAGATTGGGGGAACAATCTCTACACTGACCTCACTCTGACAAGTTGGAAGGACAATCTCTACACTGACCTCACTCTGACAGATTGGGGAAACACTCTCTACACTAACCTCACTCTGAAAGGTTGGAAGGACAATCTCTACACTGACCTCACTCTGACAAGTTGGAAGGACAATATCTACACTGACCTCACTCTGACAGATTGGGTGAACACTCTCTACACTGACCTCACTCTGACAAGTTGGAAGGACAATCTCTACACTGACCTCACTCTGAGAGGTTGGGGGAACACTCTCTACACTGACCTCACTCTGACAGGTTGGGGGGGACACTCTCTACACTGACCTCACTCTGACAGGTTGGGGGAACACTCTCTACACTGACCTCACTCTGACAGATTGGGGGAACACTCTCGACACTGACCTCACTTTGACAGATTGAGGGAACACTCTCTACACTGACCTCACTCTAATAGGTTGGGGGAACACTCTCAACACTGACCTCACTCTGACAGATTGGGGGAACACTCTCTACACTGACCTCACTCTGACAGGTTCGGGGAACACTCTCTACACTGACCTTACTCTGACAAGTTGGGAAGACACTCTCTACACTGACCGCACTCTGACAGGTTGGGGGAACCATCTCTACACTGACCTCACTCTGACAGGTTGGGGGAACACTCTCTACACTGACCTCACTCTGAAAGGTTGGAAGGGCAATCTCTACACTGACCTCACTCTGACAAGTTGGAAGGACAATCTCTACACTTACCTCACTCTGACAGGTTGGAGGAATACTCTCTACACTGACTTCAATCTGACAGATTGGGGGAACAATCTCTGCACTGACCTCATTCTCACAGGTTGGGGGGACACTCTCTACACTGACCTCACTCTGACAAGTTGGAAGCACAATCTCTACACTGATCTCACTCTGACGGGTTGTAAGGACAATCTCTACACTGACCTCACTCTGACATTTTGGAAGGACAATCTCTACACTGACCTCACTCTGACAGGTTGGAAGGACAATCTCTACACTGACCTCACTCTGAGAGGTTGGGGGGACAATGTCTACAATGACCTCACTCTTACAGGTTGGGGGAGCACTCTCTACACTGACCTCACTCTGTCAAGTTGGAAGGACAATCTCTACAATGACCTCAATCTGAAAGGTTTGGGGGACACTCTCTACATTGACCTCACTCTGACAAGTTGGAAGGAAAATCTCTACACTGACCTCACTCTGACAGGTTGGAAGGACAATCTCTACACTGACCTCACTCTGACAGGTTGGAATGACAATCTCTACACTGACCTCACTCTGACAGGTTGGAAGGACAATCTCTACACTGACCTGACACTGACAGGTTGGGGGGACAATCCCTAAACTGACCTCACTCTGAATGGTTGGGGGGACAATCTCTACACTGACCTCACTATGACAAGTTGAAAGGACAATCTCTACACTGACCTCACTCTGACAGTTTGGAAGGACAATCTTTACACTGACCTCACTTTTACAGGTTGGGGGGACAATCTCTACACTGACCTCACTCTGAGAGGTTGGGGGAACACTCTCTACACTGACCTCACTCTGACAAGTTGGAAGGACAATCTCTACACTGACCTCACTCATAAAGGTTGGGGGGACATTCTCTACACTGACCTCACTCTGACAAGTTGAAAGGACAATCTCTACACTGACCTCACTCTGACAGGTTGGGGGAACACTCTCTACACTGACCTCACTCTGACAGGTTGGGGGGACACTCTCTACACTGACCTCACTCTGACAGGTTGGGGGAACACTCTCTACACTGACCTCACACTGACAGATTGGGGGAACACTCTCGACACTGACCTCACTTTGACAGATTGAGGGAACACTCTCTACACTGACCTCACTCTGACAGGTTGGGGGAACACTCTCAACACTGACCTCACTCTGACAGATTGAGGGAACACTCTCTACACTGACCTCACTCTGCTAGGTTGGGGGAACACTCTCTACACTGACCTTACTCTGACAAGTTGGGAAGACACTCTCTACACTGACCTCACTCTGACAGGTTGGGGGAACCATCTCTACACTGACCTCACTCTGACAGGTTGGGGGAACACTCTCTACACTGACCTCACTCTGAAAGGTTGGAAGGGCAATCTCTACACTGACCTCACTCTGACAAGGTGGAAGGACAATCTCTACACTGACCTCACTCTGACAGGTTGGAGGAACACTCTCTACACTGACCTCACTCTGACAGATTGGGGGAACAATCTCTGCACTGACCTCATTCTCACAGGTTGGGGGGACACTCTCTACACTGACCTTACTCTGACAAGTTGGAAGCACAATCTCTACACTGATCTCACTCTGACGGGTTGTAAGGACAATCTCTACACTGACCTCACTCTGACAGTTTGGAAGGACAATCTCTACACTGACCTCCCTCTGACAGGTTGGAAGGACAATCTCTACACTGACCTCACTCTGAGAGGTTGGGGGGACAATCTCTACACTGACATCACTCTGACAGGTTGGGGGAGCACTCTCTACACTGACCTCACTCTGTCAAGTTGGAAGGACAATCTCTACAATGACCTCAATCTGAAAGGTTTAGGGGACACTCTCTACATTGACCTCACTCTGACAAGTTGGAAGGAAAATCTCTACACTGACCTCACTCTGACAGGTTGGAAGGACAATCTCTACACTGACCTCACTCTGACAAGTTGGAAGCACAATCTCTACACTGATCTCACTCTGACGGGTTGTAAGGACAATCTCTACACTGACCTCACTCTGACAGTTTGGAAGGACAATCTCTACACTGACCTCACTCTGACAGTTTGGAAGGACAATATTTACACTGACCTCACTCTTACAGGTTGGGGGGACAATCTCTACACTGACCTCACTCTGAGAGGTTGGGGGAACACTCTCTACACTGACCTCACTCTGAGAAGTTGGAAGGACAATCTCTACACTGACCTCACTCTTAAAGGTTGGGGGGACATTCTCTACACTGACCTCACTCTGACAAGTTGAAAGGACAATCTCTACACTGACCTTACTCTGACATGTTGTAAGGACAATCTCTACACTGACCTCACTCTGACAGGTTGGAAGGACAATCTCTACACTGACCTCACTCTGACAGGTTGGAAGGACAATCTCTACACTGACCTCACTCTGACAGGATGGGGGGACACTCTCTACACTGACCTCACTCTGACAGGTTAAGGGGACAATCTCTACACTGACCTCACTCTGACAGGTTGGGGGAACACTCTCTACACTGACCTCACTCTGACAAGTTGGAAGGACAATCTCTACACTGACCTCACTCTGAAAGGTTGGAAGGGCAATCTCTACACTGACCTAGCTCTGACAGGTTGGAAGGACAATCTCTACACTGACCTCACTCTAACAGGTTTGAAGGACAATCTCTACACTGACCTCACTCTGACAGGTTGGAAAGACAATCTCTACACTGACATCACTCAAACAGGTTGGCGCAACAATCTCTACACTGATCTCACTCTGACAGGTTGAGGGATATTCTCTACACTGACCTCACTCTGACAGATTGGGGGAACAATCTCTACACTGACCTCACTCTGACAAATTGGAAGGACAATCTCTACACTAACCTCACTCTGACAGATTGGGGAAATACTCTCTACACTGACCTCACTCTGAAAGGTTGGAAGGACAATCTCTACACTGACCTCACTCTGACAAGTTGGAAGGACAATCTCTACACTGACCTCACTCTGACAGATTGGGTGAACACTCTCTACACTGACCTCACTCTGACACGTTGGAAGGACAATCTCTACATTGACCTCACTCTGACAGATTGGGGGAACACTCTCGACATTGACCTCACTTTGACAGATTGAGGGAACACTCTCTACACTGACCTCACTCTGACAGGTTGGGGGAACACTCTCAACACTGACCTCACTCTGACAGATTGGGGGAACACTCTCTACACTGACCTCACTCTGACAGGTTGGGGGAACACTCTCTACACTGACCTTACTCTGACAAGTTGGGAAGACACTCTCTACACTGACCGCACTCTGACAGGTTGGGGGAACCATCTCTACACTGACCTCACTCTGACAGGTTGGGGGAACACTCTCTACACTGACCTCACTCTGACAGGTTGGAAGGGCAATCTCTACACTGACCTCACTCTGACAAGTTGGAAGGACAATCTCTACACTGACCTCACTCTGACAGGTTGGAGGAACACTTTCTACACTGACCTCACTCTGACAGATTGGGGGAACAATCTCTGCACTGACCTCATTCTCACAGGTTGGTGGAATACTCTCTACACTGACCTCACTCTGAAAGTTTGGGGGAACAATCTCTACACTGATCTCACTCTGACAGATTGGGGGATATTCTCTACACTGACCTCACTCTGACAGATTGGGGGAACAATCTCTACACTGACCTCACTCTGACAAGTTGGAAGGACAATCTCTACACTGACCTCACTCTGACAGATTGGGGAAACACTCTCTACACTGACCTCACTCTGAAAGGTTGGAAGGACAATCTCTACACTGACCTCACTCTGACAAGTTGGAAGGACAATATCTACACTGACCTCACTCTGACAGATTGGGTGAACACTCTCTACACTGACCTCACTCTGACAAGTTGGAAGGACAATCTCTACACTGACCTCACTCTGAGAGGTTGGGGGAACACTCTCTACACTGACCTCACTCTGACAGGTTGGGGGGGGGGACACTCTCTACACTAAACTCACTCTGACAGGTTGGGGGAACACTCTCTACACTGACCTCACTCTGACAGATTGGGGGAACACTCTCGACACTGACCTCACTTTGACAGATTGAGGGAACACTCTCTACACTGACCTCACTCTAATAGGTTGGGGGAACACTCTCAACACTGACCTCACTCTGACAGATTGGGGGAACACTCTCTACACTGACCTCACTCTGACAGGTTGGGGGAACACTCTCTACACTGACCTTACTCTGACAAGTTGGGAAGACACTCTCTACACTGACCGCACTCTGACAGGTTGGGGGAACCATCTCTACACTGACCTCACTCTGACAGGTTGGGGGAACACTCTCTACACTGACCTCACTCTGAAAGGTTGGAAGGGCAATCTCTACACTGACCTCACTCTGACAAGTTGGAAGGACAATCTCTACACTGAACTCACTCTGACAGGTTGGAGGAATACTCTCTACACTGACTTCAATCTGACAGATTGGGGGAACAATCTCTGCACTGACCTCATTCTCACAGGTTGGGGGGACACTCTCTACACTGACCTCACTCTGACAAGTTGGAAGCACAATCTCTACACTGATCTCACTCTGACGGGTTGTAAGGACAATCTCTACACTGACCTCACTCTGACATTTTGGAAGGACAATCTCTACACTGACCTCACTCTGACAGGTTGGGGGAACACTCTCTACACTGACCTCACTCTGACAGGTTGGGGGGACACTCTCTACACTGACCTCACTCTGACAGGTTGGGGGAACACTCTCTACACTGACCTCACACTGACAGATTGGGGGAACACTCTCGACACTGACCTCACTTTGACAGATTGAGGGAACACTCTCTACACTGACCTCACTCTGACAGGTTGGGGGAACACTCTCAACACTGACCTCACTCTGACAGATTGAGGGAACACTCTCTACACTGACCTCACTCTGCTAGGTTGGGGGAACACTCTCTACACTGACCTTACTCTGACAAGTTGGGAAGACACTCTCTACACTGACCTCACTCTGACAGGTTGGGGGAACCATCTCTACACTGACCTCACTCTGACAGGTTGGGGGAACACTCTCTACACTGACCTCACTCTGAAAGGTTGGAAGGGCAATCTCTACACTGACCTCACTCTGACAAGGTGGAAGGACAATCTCTACACTGACCTCACTCTGACAGGTTGGAGGAACACTCTCTACACTGACCTCACTCTGACAGATTGGGGGAACAATCTCTGCACTGACCTCATTCTCACAGGTTGGGGGGACACTCTCTACACTGACCTTACTCTGACAAGTTGGAAGCACAATCTCTACACTGATCTCACTCTGACGGGTTGTAAGGACAATCTCTACACTGACCTCACTCTGACAGTTTGGAAGGACAATCTCTACACTGACCTCCCTCTGACAGGTTGGAAGGACAATCTCTACACTGACCTCACTCTGAGAGGTTGGGGGGACAATCTCTACACTGACATCACTCTGACAGGTTGGGGGAGCACTCTCTACACTGACCTCACTCTGTCAAGTTGGAAGGACAATCTCTACAATGACCTCAATCTGAAAGGTTTAGGGGACACTCTCTACATTGACCTCACTCTGACAAGTTGGAAGGAAAATCTCTACACTGACCTCACTCTGACAGGTTGGAAGGACAATCTCTACACTGACCTCACTCTGACATGTTGGAAGCACAATCTCTACACTGATCTCACTCTGACGGGTTGTAAGGACAATCTCTACACTGACCTCACTCTGACAGTTTGGAAGGACAATCTCTACACTGACCTCACTCTGACAGTTTGGAAGGACAATATTTACACTGACCTCACTCTTACAGGTTGGGGGGACAATCTCTACACTGACCTCACTCTGAGAGGTTGGGGGAACACTCTCTACACTGACCTCACTCTGAGAAGTTGGAAGGACAATCTCTACACTGACCTCACTCTTAAAGGTTGGGGGGACATTCTCTACACTGACCTCACTCTGACAAGTTGAAAGGACAATCTCTACACTGACCTTACTCTGACATGTTGTAAGGACAATCTCTACACTGACCTCACTCTGACAGGTTGGAAGGACAATCTCTACACTGACCTCACTCTGACAGGTTGGAAGGACAATCTCTACACTGACCTCACTCTGACAGGATGGGGGGACACTCTCTACACTGACCTCACTCTGACAGGTTAAGGGGACAATCTCTACACTGACCTCACTCTGACAGGTTGGGGGAACACTCTCTACACTGACCTCACTCTGACAAGTTGGAAGGACAATCTCTACACTGACCTCACTCTGAAAGGTTGGAAGGGCAATCTCTACACTGACCTAGCTCTGACAGGTTGGAAGGACAATCTCTACACTGACCTCACTCTGACAGGTTGGAAAGACAATCTCTACACTGACATCACTCAAACAGGTTGGCGCAACAATCTCTACACTGATCTCACTCTGACAGGTTGAGGGATATTCTCTACACTGACCTCACTCTGACAGATTGGGGGAACAATCTCTACACTGACCTCACTCTGACAAATTGGAAGGACAATCTCTACACTAACCTCACTCTGACAGATTGGGGAAATACTCTCTACACTGACCTCACTCTGAAAGGTTGGAAGGACAATCTCTACACTGACCTCACTCTGACAAGTTGGAAGGACAATCTCTACACTGACCTCACTCTGACAGATTGGGTGAACACTCTCTACACTGACCTCACTCTGACACGTTGGAAGGACAATCTCTACATTGACCTCACTCTGACAGATTGGGGGAACACTCTCGACATTGACCTCACTTTGACAGATTGAGGGAACACTCTCTACACTGACCTCACTCTGACAGGTTGGGGGAACACTCTCAACACTGACCTCACTCTGACAGATTGGGGGAACACTCTCTACACTGACCTCACTCTGACAGGTTGGGGGAACACTCTCTACACTGACCTTACTCTGACAAGTTGGGAAGACACTCTCTACACTGACCGCACTCTGACAGGTTGGGGGAACCATCTCTACACTGACCTCACTCTGACAGGTTGGGGGAACACTCTCTACACTGACCTCACTCTGACAGGTTGGAAGGGCAATCTCTACACTGACCTCACTCTGACAAGTTGGAAGGACAATCTCTACACTGACCTCACTCTGACAGGTTGGAGGAACACTTTCTACACTGACCTCACTCTGACAGATTGGGGGAACAATCTCTGCACTGACCTCATTCTCACAGGTTGGTGGAATACTCTCTACACTGACCTCACTCTGAAAGTTTGGGGGAACAATCTCTACACTGATCTCACTCTGACAGATTGGGGGATATTCTCTACACTGACCTCACTCTGACAGATTGGGGGAACAATCTCTACACTGACCTCACTCTGACAAGTTGGAAGGACAATCTCTACACTGACCTCACTCTGACAGATTGGGGAAACACTCTCTACACTGACCTCACTCTGAAAGGTTGGAAGGACAATCTCTACACTGACCTCACTCTGACAAGTTGGAAGGACAATATCTACACTGACCTCACTCTGACAGATTGGGTGAACACTCTCTACACTGACCTCACTCTGACAAGTTGGAAGGACAATCTCTACACTGACCTCACTCTGAGAGGTTGGGGGAACACTCTCTACACTGACCTCACTCTGACAGGTTGGGGGGGGGGGGGGACACTCTCTACACTAAACTCACTCTGACAGGTTGGGGGAACACTCTCTACACTGACCTCACTCTGACAGATTGGGGGAACACTCTCGACACTGACCTCACTTTGACAGATTGAGGGAACACTCTCTACACTGACCTCACTCTAATAGGTTGGGGGAACACTCTCAACACTGACCTCACTCTGACAGATTGGGGGAACACTCTCTACACTGACCTCACTCTGACAGGTTGGGGGAACACTCTCTACACTGACCTTACTCTGACAAGTTGGGAAGACACTCTCTACACTGACCGCACTCTGACAGGTTGGGGGAACCATCTCTACACTGACCTCACTCTGACAGGTTGGGGGAACACTCTCTACACTGACCTCACTCTGAAAGGTTGGAAGGGCAATCTCTACACTGACCTCACTCTGACAAGTTGGAAGGACAATCTCTACACTGAACTCACTCTGACAGGTTGGAGGAATACTCTCTACACTGACTTCAATCTGACAGATTGGGGGAACAATCTCTGCACTGACCTCATTCTCACAGGTTGGGGGGACACTCTCTACACTGACCTCACTCTGACAAGTTGGAAGCACAATCTCTACACTGATCTCACTCTGACGGGTTGTAAGGACAATCTCTACACTGACCTCACTCTGACATTTTGGAAGGACAATCTCTACACTGACCTCACTCTGACAGGTTGGAAGGACAATCTCTACACTGACCTCACTCTGAGAGGTTGGGGGGACAATCTCTACAATGACCTCACTCTTACAGGTTGGGGGAGCACTCTCTACACTGACCTCACTCTGTCAAGTTGGAAGGACAATCTCTACAATGACCTCAATCTGAAAGGTTTGGGGGACACTCTCTACATTGACCTCACTCTGACAAGTTGGAAGGAAAATCTCTACACTGACCTCACTCTGACAGGTTGGAAGGACAATCTCTACACTGACCTCACTCTGACAGGTTGGAATGACAATCTCTACACTGACCTCACTCTGACAGGTTGGAAGGACAATCTCTACACTGACCTGACTCTGACAGGTTGGGGGGACAATCCCTACACTGACCTCACTCTGAATGGTTGGGGGGACAATCTCTACACTGACCTCACTATGACAAGTTGAAAGGAGAATCTCTACACTGAACTCACTCTGACAGTTTGGAAGGACAATCTTTACACTGACCTCACTCTTACAGGTTGGGGGGACAATCTCTACACTGACCTCACTCTGAGAGGTTGGGGGAACACTCTCTACACTGACCTCACTCTGACAAGTTGGAAGGACAATCTCTACACTGACCTCACTCTTAAAGGTTGGGGGGACATTCTCTACACTGACCTCACTCTGACAAGTTGAAAGGACAATCTCTACACTGACCTCACTCTGACAGGTTGGGGGAACACTCTCTACACTGACCTCACTCTGACAGGTTGGGGGGACACTCTCTACACTGACCTCACTCTGACAGGTTGGGGGAACACTCTCTACACTGACCTCACACTGACAGATTTGGGGAACACTCTCGACACTGACCTCACTTTGACAGATTGAGGGAACACTCTCTACACTGACCTCACTCTGACAGGTTGGGGGAACACTCTCAACACTGACCTCACTCTGACAGATTGAGGGAACACTCTCTACACTGACCTCACTCTGCTAGGTTGGGGGAACACTCTCTACACTGACCTTACTCTGACAAGTTGGGAAGACACTCTCTACACTGACCTCACTCTGACAGGTTGGGGGAACCATCTCTACACTGACCTCACTCTGACAGGTTGGGGGAACACTCTCTACACTGACCTCACTCTGAAAGGTTGGAAGGGCAATCTCTACACTGACCTCACTCTGACAAGGTGGAAGGACAATCTCTACACTGACCTCACTCTGACAGGTTGGAGGAACACTCTCTACACTGACCTCACTCTGACAGATTGGGGGAACAATCTCTGCACTGACCTCATTCTCACAGGTTGGGGGGACACTCTCTACACTGACCTTACTCTGACAAGTTGGAAGCACAATCTCTACACTGATCTCACTCTGACGGGTTGTAAGGACAATCTCTACACTGAGCTCACTCTGACAGTTTGGAAGGACAATCTCTACACTGACCTCACTCTGACAGGTTGGAAGGACAATCTCTACACTGACCTCACTCTGAGGGGTTGGGGGGACAATCTCTACACTGACATCACTCTGACAGGTTGGGGGAGCACTCTCTACACTGACCTCACTCTGACAAGTTGGAAGGAAAATCTCTACACTGACCTCACTCTGACAGGTTGGAAGGACAATCTCTACACTGACCTCACTCTGACAAGTTGGAAGCACAATCTCTACACTGATCTCACTCTGACGGGTTGTAAGGACAATCTCTACACTGACCTCACTCTGACAGTTTTGAAGGACAATCTCTACACTGACCTCACTCTGACAGTTTGGAAGGACAATATTTACACTGACCTCACTCTTACAGGTTGGGGGGACAATCTCTACACTGACCTCACTCTGAGAGGTTGGGGGAACACTCTCTACACTGACCTCACTCTGAGAAGTTGGAAGGACAATCTCTACACTGACCTCACTCTTAAAGGTTGGGGGGACATTCTCTACACTGACCTCACTCTGACAGGTTGGAGGGGGGGACACTCTCTACACTAAACTCACTCTGACAGGTTGGGGGAACACTCTCTACACTGACCTCACTCTGACAGATTGGGGGAACACTCTCGACACTGACCTCACTTTGACAGATTGAGGGAACACTCTCTACACTGACCTCACTCTAATAGGTTGGGGGAACACTCTCAACACTGACCTCACTCTGACAGATTGGGGGAACACTCTCTACACTGACCTCACTCTGACAGGTTGGGGGAACACTCTCTACACTGACCTTACTCTGACAAGTTGGGAAGACACTCTCTACACTGACCGCACTCTGACAGGTTGGGGGAACCATCTCTACACTGACCTCACTCTGACAGGTTGGTGGAACACTCTCTACACTGACCTCACTCTGAAAGGTTGGAAGGGCAATCTCTACACTGACCTCACTCTGACAAGTTGGAAGGACAATCTCTACACTGAACTCACTCTGACAGGTTGGAGGAATACTCTCTACACTGACTTCAATCTGACAGATTGGGGGAACAATCTCTGCACTGACCTCATTCTCACAGGTTGGGGGGACACTCTCTACACTGACCTCACTCTGACAAGTTGGAAGCACAATCTCTACACTGATCTCACTCTGACGGGTTGTAAGGACAATCTCTACACTGACCTCACTCTGACATTTTGGAAGGACAATCTCTACACTGACCTCACTCTGACAGGTTGGAAGGACAATCTCTACACTGACCTCACTCTGAGAGGTTGGGGGGACAATCTCTACAATGACCTCACTCTTACAGGTTGGGGGAGCACTCTCTACACTGACCTCACTCTGTCAAGTTGGAAGGACAATCTCTACAATGACCTCAATCTGAAAGGTTTGGGGGACACTCTCTACATTGACCTCACTCTGACAAGTTGGAAGGAAAATCTCTACACTGACCTCACTCTGACAGGTTGGAAGGACAATCTCTACACTGACCTCACTCTGACAGGTTGGAATGACAATCTCTACACTGACCTCACTCTGACAGGTTGGAAGGACAATCTCTACACTGACCTGACTCTGACAGGTTGGGGGGACAATCCCTACACTGACCTCACTCTGAATGGTTGGGGGGACAATCTCTACACTGACCTCACTATGACAAGTTGAAAGGAGAATCTCTACACTGACCTCACTCTGACAGTTTGGAAGGACAATCTTTACACTGACCTCACTCTTACAGGTTGGGGGGACAATCTCTACACTGACCTCACTCTGAGAGGTTGGGGGAACACTCTCTACACTGACCTCACTCTGACAAGTTGGAAGGACAATCTCTACACTGACCTCACTCTTAAAGGTTGGGGGGACATTCTCTACACTGAACTCACTCTGACAAGTTGAAAGGACAATCTCTACACTGACCTCACTCTGACAGGTTGGGGGAACACTCTCTACACTGACCTCACTCTGACAGGTTGGGGGGACACTCTCTACACTGACCTCACTCTGACAGGTTGGGGGAACACTCTCTACACTGACCTCACACTGACAGATTGGGGGAACACTCTCGACACTGACCTCACTTTTTGACAGATTGAGGGAACACTCTCTACACTGACCTCACTCTGACAGGTTGGGGGAACACTCTCAACACTGACCTCACTCTGACAGATTGAGGGAACACTCTCTACACTGACATCACTCTGCTAGGTTGGGGGAACACTCTCTACACTGACCTTACTCTGACAAGTTGGGAAGACACTCTCTACACTGACCTCACTCTGACAGGTTGGGGGAACCATCTCTACACTGACCTCACTCTGACAGGTTGGGGGAACACTCTCTACACTGACCTCACTCTGAAAGGTTGGAAGGGCAATCTCTACACTGACCTCACTCTGACAAGGTGGAAGGACAATCTCTACACTGACCTCACTCTGACAGGTTGGGGGAACAATCTTTGCACTGACCTCATTCTCACAGGTTGGGGGGACACTCTCTACACTGACCTTACTCTGACAAGTTGGAAGCACAATCTCTACACTGATCTCACTCTGACGGGTTGTAAGGACAATCTCTACACTGAGCTCACTCTGACAGTTTGGAAGGACAATCTCTACACTGACCTCACTCTGACAGGTTGGAAGGACAATCTCTACACTGACCTCACTCTGAGAGGTTGGGGGGACAATCTCTACACTGACATCACTCTGACAGGTTGGGGGAGCACTCTCTACACTGACCTCACTCTGACAAGTTGGAAGGAAAATCTCTACACTGACCTCACTCTGACAGGTTGGAAGGACAATCTCTACACTGACCTCACTCTGACAAGTTGGAAGCACAATCTCTACACTGATCTCACTCTGACGGGTTGTAAGGACAATCTCTACACTGACCTCACTCTGACAGTTTTGAAGGACAATCTCTACACTGACCTCACTCTGACAGTTTGGAAGGACAATATTTACACTGACCTCACTCTTACAGGTTGGGGGGACAATCTCTACACTGACCTCACTCTGAGAGGTTGGGGGAACACTCTCTACACTGACCTCACTCTGAGAAGTTGGAAGGACAATCTCTACACTGACCTCACTCTTAAAGGTTGGGGGGACATTCTCTACACTGACCTCACTCTGACAAGTTGAAAGGACAATCTCTACACTGACCTTACTCTGACATGTTGTAAGGACAATCTCTACACTGACCTCACTCTGACAGGTTGGAAGGACAATCTCTACACTGACCTCACTCTGACAGGTTGGAAAGACAATCTCTACACTGACCTCACTCTGACAGGATGGGGGGACACTCTCTACACTGACCTCACTCTGACAGGTTAAGGGGACAATCTCTACACTGACCTCACTCTGACAGGTTGGGGGAACACTCTCTACACTGACCTCACTCTGACAAGTTGGAAGGACAATCTCTACACTGACCTCACTCTGAAAGGTTGGAAGGGCAATCTCTACACTGACCTAGCTCTGACAGGTTGGAAGGACAATCTCTACACTGACCTCACTCTAACAGGTTTGAAGGACAATCTCTACACTGACCTCACTCTGACAGGTTGGAAAGACAATCTCTACACTGACATCACTCAAAAAGGTTGGCGCAACAATCTCTACACTGATCTTACTCTGACAGGTTGAGGGATATTCTCTACACTGACCTCACTCTGACAGATTGGGGGAACAATCTCTACACTGACCTCACTCTGACAAATTGGAAGGACAATCTCTACACTAACCTCACTCTGACAGATTGGGGAAATACTCTCTACACTGACCTCACTCTGAAAGGTTGGAAGGACAATCTCTACACTGACCTCACTCTGACAAGTTGGAAGGACAATCTCTACACTGACCTCACTCTGACAGATTGGGTGAACACTCTCTACACTGACCTCACTCTGACAAGTTGGAAGGACAATCTCTACATTGACCTCACTCTGACAGGTTGGGGGGACACTCTCTACACTGACCTCACTCTGACAGGTTGGGGGAACACTCTCTACACTGACCTCACTCTGACAGATTGGGGGAACACTCTCGACACTGACCTCACTTTGACAGATTGAGGGAACACTCTCTACACTGACCTCACTCTGACAGGTTGGGGGAACACTCTCAACACTGACCTCACTCTGACAGATTGGGGGAACACTCTCTACACTGACCTCACTCTGACAGGTCTGTTGAACACTCTCTACACTGACCTTACTCTGACAAGTTGGGAAGACACTCTCTACACTGACCGCACTCTGACAGGTTGGGGGAACCATCTCGACACTGACCTCACTCTGACAGGTTGGGGGAACACTCTCTACACTGACCTCACTCTGACAAGTTGGAAGGACAATCTCTACACTGACCTCACTCTTAAAGGTTGGGGGGACATTCTCTACACTGACCTCACTCTGACAAGTTGAAAGGGCAATCTCTACACTGACCTCACTCTGACAAGTTGGAAGGACAATCTTTACACTGACCTCACTCTTACAGGTTGGGGGGACAATCTCTACACTGACCTCACTCTGAGAGGTTGGGGGAACACTCTCTACACTGACCACACTCTGACAAGTTGGAAGGACAATCTCTACACTGACCTCACTCTTAAAGGTTGGGGGGACATTCTCTACACTGACCTCACTCTGACAAGTTGAAAGGACAATCTCTACACTGACCTCACTCTGACAGGTTGGGGGAACACTCTCTACACTGACCTCACTCTGACAGGTTGGGGGGACACTCTCTACACTGACCTCACTCTGACAGGTTGGGTGAACACTCTCTACACTGACCTCACACTGACAGATTGGGGGAACACTCTCGACACTGACCTCACTTTGACAGATTGAGGGAACACTCTCTACACTGACCTCACTCTGACAGGTTGGGGGAACACTCTCAACACTGACCTCACTCTGACAGATTGGGGGAACACTCTCTACACTGACCTCACTCTGCTAGGTTGGGGGAACACTCTCTACACTGACCTTACTCTGACAAGTTGGGAAGACACTCTCTACACTGACCGCACTCTGACAGGTTGGGGGAACCATCTCTACACTGACCTCACTCTGACAGGTTGGGGGAACACTCTCTACACTGACCTCACTCTGAAAGGTTGGAAGGGCAATCTCTACACTGACCTCACTCTGACAAGGTGGAAGGACAATCTCTACACTGACCTCACTCTGACAGGTTGGAGGAACACTCTCTACACTGACCTCACTCTGACAGATTGGGGGAACAATCTCTGCACTGACCTCATTCTCACAGGTTGGGGGAACACTCTCTACACTGACCTTACTCTGACAAGTTGGAAGCACAATCTCTACACTGATCTCACTCTGACGGGTTGTAAGGACAATCTCTACACTGACCTCACTCTGACAGTTTGGAAGGACAATCTCTACACTGACCTCACTCTGACAGGTTGGAAGGACAATCTCTACACTGACCTCACTCTGAGAGGTTGGGGGGACAATCTCTACACTGACATCACTCTGACAGGTTGGGGGAGCACTCTCTACACTGACCTCACTCTGTCAAGTTGGAAGGACAATCTCTACAATGACCTCAATCTGAAAGGTTTAGGGGACACTCTCTACATTGACCTCACTCTGACAAGTTGGAAGGAAAATCTCTACACTGACCTCACTCTGACAGGTTGGAAGGACAATCTCTACACTGACCTCACTCTGACAAGTTGGAAGCACAATCTCTACACTGATCTCACTCTGACGGGTTGTAAGGACAATCTCTACACTGACCTCACTCTGACAGTTTGGAAGGACAATCTCTACACTGACCTCACTCTGACAGTTTGGAAGGACAATATTTACACTGACCTCACTCTTACAGGTTGGGGGGACAATCTCTACACTGACCTCACTCTGAGAGGTTGGGGGAACACTCTCTACACTGACCTCACTCTGGGAAGTTGGAAGGACAATCTCTACAATGACCTCACTCTTAAAGGTTGGGGGGACATTCTCTACACTGACCTCACTCTGACAAGTTGAAAGGACAATCTCTACACTGACCTTACTCTGACATGTTGTAAGGACAATCTCTACACTGACCTCACTCTGACAGGTTGGAAGGACAATCTCTACACTGACCTCACTCTAACAGGTTTGAAGGACAATCTCTACACTGACCTCACTCTGACATGTTGTAAGGACAATCTCTACACTGACCTCACTCTGACAGGTTGGAAGGACAATCTCTACACTGACCTCACTCTAACAGGTTTGAAGGACAATCTCTACACTGATCTCACTCTGACAGGTTGAGGGATATTCTCTACACTGACCTCACTCTGACAGATTGGGGGAACAATCTCTACACTGACCTCACTCTGACAAATTGGAAGGACAATCTCTACACTAACCTCACTCTGACAGATTTGGGAAATACTCTCTACACTGACCTCACTCTGAAAGGTTGGAAGGACAATCTCTACACTGACCTCACTCTGACAAGTTGGAAGGACAATCTCTACACTGACCTCACTCTGACAGATTGGGTGAACACTCTCTACACTGACCTCACTCTGACAAGTTGGAAGGACAATCTCTACATTGACCTCACTCTGACAGGTTGGGGGGACACTCTCTACACTGACCTCACTCTGACACGTTGGGGGAACACTCTCTACACTGACCTCACTCTGACAGATTGGGGGAACACTCTCGACACTGACCTCACTTTGACAGATTGAGGGAACACTCTCTACACTGACCTCACTCTGACAGGTTGGGGGAACACTCTCAACACTGACCTCACTCTGACAGATTGGGGGAACACTCTCTACACTGACCTCACTCTGACAGGTCTGTTGAACACTCTCTACACTGACCTTACTCTGACAAGTTGGGAAGACACTCTCTACACTGACCGCACTCTGACAGGTTGGGGGAACCATCTCGACACTGACCTCACTCTGACAGGTTGGGGGAACACTCTCTACACTGACCTCACTCTGACAGGTTGGAAGGGCAATCTCTACACTGCCCTCACTCTGACAAGTTGGAAGGACAATCTCTACACTGACCTCACTCTGACAGGTTGGAGGAACACTCTCTACACTGACCTCACTCTGACAGATTGGGGAACAATCTCTGCACTGACCTCATTCTCACAGGTTGGTGGAACACTCTCTACACTGACCTTACTCTGACAGGTTGAAAGGGCAATCTCTACACTGACCTCACTCTGACAAGTTGGAAGGACATTCTCTACACTGACCTCACTCTGACAGATTGGGGGAACATTCTCTACATTGACCTCACTCTGACAGGTTGGGGGAACACTCTCTACACTGACCTCACTCTGACAGGTTGGGGGAACACTCTCTACACTGAACTCACTCTGACAGGTTGGGGGAACACTCTCTACACTGACCTCACTCTGACAGGTTGGGGGGACTATCTCTACACTGACCTCACTATGACAAGTTGAAAGGACAATCTCTACACTGACCTCACTCTGACAGTTTGGAAGGACAATCTTTACACTGACCTCACTCTTACAGGTTGGGGGGACAATCTCTACACTGACCTCACTCTGAGAAGTTGGGGGAACACTCTCTACACTGACCTCACTCTGACAAGTTGGAAGGACAATCTCTACACTGACCTCACTCTTAAAGGTTGGTGGGACATTCTCTACACTGACCTCACTCTGACAAGTTGAAAGGACAATCTCTACACTGAACTCACTCTGACAGGTTGGAAGGACAATCTCTACACTGAAATCTCTCTGACAGGTTGGAAGGACAATCTCTACACTGACCTCACTCTGAAAGGATGGGGGGACACTCTCTACACTGACCTCACTCTGACAGGTTGAGGGGACAATCTCTACACTGACCTCACTCTGACAGGTTGGGGGAACACTCTCTACACTGACCTCACTCTGACAAGTTAGAAGGACAATCTCTACACTGACCTCACTCTGACAGATTGGGTGAACACTCTCTACACTGACCTCACTCTGACAAGTTGGAAGGACAATCTCTACATTGACCTCACTCTGACAGGTTGGGGGGACACTCTCTACACTGACCTCACTCTGACAGGTTGGGGGAACACTCTCTACACTGACCTCACTCTGACAGATTGGGGGAACACTCTCGACACTGACCTCACTTTGACAGATTGAGAGAACACTCTCTACACTGACCTCACTCTGACAGGTTGGGGGAACACTCTCAACACTGACCTCACTCTGACAGATTGGGGGAACACTCTCTACACTGACCTCACTCTGACAGGTCTGTTGAACACTCTCTACACTGACCTTACTCTGACAAGTTGGGAAGACACTCTCTACACTGACCGCACTCTGACAGGTTGGGGGAACCATCTCGACACTGACCTCACTCTGACAGGTTGGGGGAACACTCTCTACACTGACCTCACTCTGACAAGTTGGAAGGACAATCTCTACACTGACCTCACTCTTAAAGGTTGGGGGGACATTCTCTACACTGACCTCACTCTGACAAGTTGAAAGGGCAATCTCTACACTGACCTCACTCTGACATGTTGGAAGGACAATCTTTACACTGACCTCACTCTTACAGGTTGGGGGGACAATCTCTACACTGACCTCACTCTGAGAGGTTGGGGGAACACTCTCTACACTGACCACACTCTGACAAGTTGGAAGGACAATCTCTACACTGACCTCACTCTTAAAGGTTGGGGGGACATTCTCTACACTGACCTCACTCTGACAAGTTGAAAGGACAATCTCTACACTGACCTCACTCTGACAGGTTGGGGGAACACTCTCTACACTGACCTCACTCTGACAGGTTGGGGGGACACTCTCTACACTGACCTCACTCTGACAGGTTGGGGGAACACTCTCTACACTGACCTCACACTGACAGATTGGGGGAACACTCTCGACACTGACCTCACTTTGACAGATTGAGGGAACACTCTCTATACTGACCTCACTCTGACAGGTTGGGGGAACACTCTCAACACTGACCTCACTCTGACAGATTGGGGGAACACTCTCTACACTGACCTCACTCTGCTAGGTTGGGGGAACACTCTCTACACTGACCTTACTCTGACAAGTTGGGAAGACACTCTCTACACTGACCGCACTCTGACAGGTTGGGGGAACCATCTCTACACTGACCTCACTCTGACAGGTTGGGGGAACACTCTCTACACTGACCTCACTCTGAAAGGTTGGAAGGGCAATCTCTACACTGACCTCACTCTGACAAGGTGGAAGGACAATCTCTACACTGACCTCACTCTGACAGGTTGGAGGAACACTCTCTACACTGACCTCACTCTGACAGATTGGGGGAACAATCTCTGCACTGACCTCATTCTCACAGGTTGGGGGAACACTCTCTACACTGACCTTACTCTGACAAGTTGGAAGCACAATCTCTACACTGATCTCACTCTGACGGGTTGTAAGGACAATCTCTACACTGACCTCACTCTGACAGTTTGGAAGGACAATCTCTACACTGACCTCACTCTGACAGGTTGGAAGGACAATCTCTACACTGACCTCACTCTGAGAGGTTGGGGGGACAATCTCTACACTGACATCACTCTGACAGGTTGGGGGAGCACTCTCTACACTGACCTCACTCTGTCAAGTTGGAAGGACAATCTCTACAATGACCTCAATCTGAAAGGTTTAGGGGACACTCTCTACATTGACCTCACTCTGACAAGTTGGAAGGAAAATCTCTACACTGACCTCACTCTGACAGGTTGGAAGGACAATCTCTACACTGACCTCACTCTGACAAGTTGGAAGCACAATCTCTACACTGATCTCACTCTGACGGGTTGTAAGGACAATCTCTACACTGACCTCACTCTGACAGTTTGGAAGGACAATCTCTACACTGACCTCACTCTGACAGTTTGGAAGGACAATATTTACACTGACCTCACTCTTACAGGTTGGGGGGACAATCTCTACACTGACCTCACTCTGAGAGGTTGGGGGAACACTCTCTACACTGACCTCACTCTGGGAAGTTGGAAGGACAATCTCTACACTGACCTCACTCTTAAAGGTTGGGGGGACATTCTCTACACTGACCTCACTCTGACAAGTTGAAAGGACAATCTCTACACTGACCTTACTCTGACATGTTGTAAGGACAATCTCTACACTGACCTCACTCTGACAGGTTGGAAGGACAATCTCTACACTGACCTCACTCTAACAGGTTTGAAGGACAATCTCTACACTGACCTCACTCTGACATGTTGTAAGGACAATCTCTACACTGACCTCACTCTGACAGGTTGGAAGGACAATCTCTACACTGACCTCACTCTAACAGGTTTGAAGGACAATCTCTACACTGATCTCACTCTGACAGGTTGAGGGATATTCTCTACACTGACCTCACTCTGACAGATTGGGGGAACAATCTCTACACTGACCTCACTCTGACAAATTGGAAGGACAATCTCTACACTAACCTCACTCTGACAGATTTGGGAAATACTCTCTACACTGACCTCACTCTGAAAGGTTGGAAGGACAATCTCTACACTGACCTCACTCTGACAAGTTGGAAGGACAATCTCTACACTGACCTCACTCTGACAGATTGGGTGAACACTCTCTACACTGACCTCACTCTGACAAGTTGGAAGGACAATCTCTACATTGACCTCACTCTGACAGGTTGGGGGGACACTCTCTACACTGACCTCACTCTGACACGTTGGGGGAACACTCTCTACACTGACCTCACTCTGACAGATTGGGGGAACACTCTCGACACTGACCTCACTTTGACAGATTGAGGGAACACTCTCTACACTGACCTCACTCTGACAGGTTGGGGGAACACTCTCAACACTGACCTCACTCTGACAGATTGGGGGAACACTCTCTACACTGACCTCACTCTGACAGGTCTGTTGAACACTCTCTACACTGACCTTACTCTGACAAGTTGGGAAGACACTCTCTACACTGACCGCACTCTGACAGGTTGGGGGAACCATCTCGACACTGACCTCACTCTGACAGGTTGGGGGAACACTCTCTACACTGACCTCACTCTGACAGGTTGGAAGGGCAATCTCTACACTGCCCTCACTCTGATAAGTTGGAAGGACAATCTCTACACTGACCTCACTCTGACAGGTTGGAGGAACACTCTCTACACTGACCTCACTCTGACAGATTGGGGGAACATTCTCTACATTGACCTCACTCTGACAGGTTGGGGGAACACTCTCTACACTGACCTCACTCTGACAGGTTGGGGGAACACTCTCTACACTGAACTCACTCTGACAGGTTGGGGGAACACTCTCTACACTGACCTCACTCTGACAGGTTGGGGGGACTATCTCTACACTGACCTCACTATGACAAGTTGAAAGGACAATCTCTACACTGACCTCACTCTGACAGTTTGGAAGGACAATCTTTACACTGACCTCACTCTTACAGGTTGGGGGGACAATCTCTACACTGACCTCACTCTGAGAAGTTGGGGGAACACTCTCTACACTGACCTCACTCTGACAAGTTGGAAGGACAATCTCTACACTGACCTCACTCTTAAAGGTTGGTGGGACATTCTCTACACTGACCTCACTCTGACAAGTTGAAAGGACAATCTCTACACTGAACTCACTCTGACAGGTTGGAAGGACAATCTCTACACTGAAATCTCTCTGACAGGTTGGAAGGACAATCTCTACACTGACCTCACTCTGAAAGGATGGGGGTACACTCTCTACACTGACCTCACTCTGGCAGGTTGAGGGGACAATCTCTACACTGACCTCACTCTGACAGGTTGGGGGAACACTCTCTACACTGACCTCACTCTGACAAGTTAGAAGGACAATCTCTACACTGACCTCACTCTGAAATGTTGGAACGGCAATATCTACACTGACTACACTCTGACAGGTTGGAAGGACAATCTCTACACTGACCTCACTCTAACAGGTTTGAAGGACAATCTCTACACTGACCTCACTCTGACAGGTTGGAAAGACAATCTCTACACTGACCTCACTCTAACAGGTTGGCGCAACAATCTCTGCACTGACCTCATTCTCACAGGTTGGGGGGACACTCTCTACACTGACCTCACTCTGACAAGTTGGAAGCACAATCTCTACACTGATCTCACTCTGACGGGTTGTAAGGACAATCTCTACACTGACCTCACTCTGACAGTTTGGAAGGACAATCTCTACACTGACCTCACTCTGACAGGTTGGAAGGACAATCTCTACACTGACCTCACTCTGAGAGGTTGGGGGGACAATCTCTACACTGACCTCACTCTGACAGGTTGGAAGGACAATCTCTACACTGACCTCACTCTGAAAGGTTGGAAGGACAATCTCTACACTGACCTCACTCTGACAGGTTGGAAGGACAATCTCTACACTGACCTGACTCTGACAGGTTGGGGGGACAATCCCTACACTGACCTCACTCTGAATGGTTGGGGGGACAATCTCTACACTGACCTCACTATGACAAGTTGAAAGGACAATCTCTACACTGACCTCACTCTGACAGTTTGGAAGGACAATATTTACACTGACCTCACTCTTACAGGTTGGGGGGACAATCTCTACACTGACCTCACTCTGAGAGGTTAGGGGAACACTCTCTACACTGACCTCACTCTGACAAGTTGGAAGGACAATCTCTACACTGACCTCACTCTTAAAGATTGGGGGGACATTCTCTACACTGACCTCACTCTGACAAGTTGAAAGGACAATCTCTACACTGACCTTACTCTGACATGTTGTAAGGACAATCTCTACACTGACCTCACTCTGACAGGTTGGAAGGACAATCTCTACACTGACCTCACTCTGACAGGTTGGAAGGACAATCTCTACACTGACCTCACCCTGACAGGATGGGGGGACACTCTCTACACTGACCTCACTCTGACAGGTTGAGGGGACAATCTCTACACTGACCTCACTGTGACAGGTTGGGGGAACACTCTCTACACTGACCTCACTCTGACAAGTTGGAAGGACAATCTCTACACTGACCTCACTCTGAAAGGTTGGAAGGGCAATCTCTACACTGACCTAGCTCTGACAGGTTGGAAGGACAATCTCTACACTGACCTCACTCTAACAGGTTTGAAGGACAATCTCTACACTGACCTCACTTTGACAGGTTGGAAAGACAATCTCTACACTGACCTCACTCTAACAGGTTGGCGCAACAATCTCTACACTGATCTCACTCTGACAGGTTGAGGGATATTCTCTACACTGACCTCACTCTGACAGATTGGGGGAACAATCTCTACACTGACCTCACTCTGACAGGTTGGAAGGACAATCTCTACACTGACCTCACTCTGAAAGGTTGGAAGGACAATCTCTACACTGACCTCACTCTGACAGGTTGGAAGGACAATCTCTACACTGACCTGACTCTGACAGGTTGGGGGGACAATCCCTACACTGACCTCACTCTGAATGGTTGGGGGGACAATCTCTACACTGACCTCACTATGACAAGTTGAAAGGACAATCTCTACACTGACCTCACTCTGACAGTTTGGAAGGACAATATTTACACTGACCTCACTCTTACAGGTTGGGGGGACAATCTCTACACTGACCTCACTCTGAGAGGTTAGGGGAACACTCTCTACACTGACCTCACTCTGACAAGTTGGAAGGACAATCTCTACACTGACCTCACTCTTAAAGATTGGGGGGACATTCTCTACACTGACCTCACTCTGACAAGTTGAAAGGACAATCTCTACACTGACCTTACTCTGACATGTTGTAAGGACAATCTCTACACTGACCTCACTCTGACAGGTTGGAAGGACAATCTCTACACTGACCTCACTCTGACAGGTTGGAAGGACAATCTCTACACTGACCTCACCCTGACAGGATGGGGGGACACTCTCTACACTGACCTCACTCTGACAGGTTGAGGGGACAATCTCTACACTGACCTCACTGTGACAGGTTGGGGGAACACTCTCTACACTGACCTCACTCTGACAAGTTGGAAGGACAATCTCTACACTGACCTCACTCTGAAAGGTTGGAAGGGCAATCTCTACACTGACCTAGCTCTGACAGGTTGGAAGGACAATCTCTACACTGACCTCACTCTAACAGGTTTGAAGGACAATCTCTACACTGACCTCACTTTGACAGGTTGGAAAGACAATCTCTACACTGACCTCACTCTAACAGGTTGGCGCAACAATCTCTACACTGATCTCACTCTGACAGGTTGAGGGATATTCTCTACACTGACCTCACTCTGACAGATTGGGGGAACAATCTCTACACTGACCTCACTCTGACAAATTGGAAGGACAATCTCTACACTGACCTCACTCTGACAGATTGGGGAAACACTCTCTACACTGACCTTACTCTGAAAGGTTGGAAGGACAATCACTACACTGACCTCACTCTGACAAGTTGGAAGGACAATTTCTACACTGACCTCACTCTGACAGATTGGGTGAACACTCTCTACACTGACCTCACTCTGACAAGTTGGAAGGACAATCTCTACATTGACCTCACTCTGACAGGTTGCGGGGACACTCTCTACACTGACCTCACTCTGACAGGTTGGGGGAACACTCTCTACACTGACCTCACTCTGACAGATTGGGGGAACAGTCTCGACACTGACCTCACTTTGACAGATTGAGGGAACACTCTCTACACTGACCTCACTCTGACAGGTTGGGGGAACACTCTCAACACTGACGACCTCACTCTGACAGATTGGGGGAACACTCTCTACACTGACCTAACTCTGACAGGTTTGTTGAACACTCTCTACACTGACCTTATTCTGACAAGTTGGGAAGACACTCTCTACACTGACCGCACTCTGACAGGTTGGGGGAACCATCTCGACACTGACCTCACTCTGACAGGTTGGGGGAACACTCTCTACACTGACCTCACTCTGACAGGTTGGAAGGGCAATCTCTACACTGACCTCACTCTGACAAGTTGGAAGGACAATCTCTACACTGACCTCACTCTGACAGGTTGGAGGAACACTCTCTACACTGACCTCATTCTGACAGATTGGGGGAACAATCTCTGCACTGACCTCATTCTCCCAGGTTGGTGGAACACTCTCTACACTGACCTCACTCTGACAGGTTGAAAGGGCAATCTCTACACTGACCTCACTCTGACAAGTTGGAAGGACATTCTCTACACTGACCTCACTCTGACAGGTTGGGGGAACACTCTCTACACTGACCTCACTCTGACAGGTTGGGGGAACACTCTCGACACTGACCTCACTTTGACAGATTGAGGGAACACTCTCTACACTGACCTCACTCTGACAGGTTGGGGGAACACTCTCAACACTGATCTCACTCTGACAGATTGGGGGAACACTCTCTACACTGACCTCACTCTGACAGGTTGGAGAAACACTCTCTACACTGACCTTACTCTGACAAGTTGGGAAGAAACTCTCTACACTGACCGCACTCTGACAGGTTGGGGGAACCATCTCTACACTGACCTCACTCTGACAGGTTGGGGGAACACTCTCTACACTGACCTCACTCTGACAGGTTGGAAGGACAATCTCTACACTGACCTCACACTGACAGGTTGGAGGAACACTCTCTACACTGACCTCACTCTGACAGATTGGGGGAACAATCTCTGCACTGACCTCATTCTCACAGGTTGGTGGAACACTCTCTACACTGACCTCACTCTGAAAGGTAGGGGGAACAATTTCTACACTGATCTCACTCTGACAGGTTGGGGGATATTCTCTACACTGACCTCACTCTGACAGATTGGGGGAACAATCTCTACACTGACCTCACTCTGACAAGTTGGAAGGACAATCTCTACACTGACCTCACTCTGACAGATTGGGGAAACACTCTCTACACTGACCTCACTCTGAAAGGTTGGAAGGACAATCTCTACACTGACCTCACTCTGACAAGTTGGAAGGACAATATCTACACTGACCTCACTCTGACAGATTGGGTGAACACTCTCTACACTGACCTCACTCTGACAAGTTGGAAGGACAATCTCTACACTGACCTCACTCTGACAGGTTGGGGGAACACTCTCTACACTGACCTCACTCTGACAGGTTGGGGGGACGCTCTCTACACTGACCTCACTCTGACAGGTTGGGGGAACACTCTCTACACTGACCTCACTCTGACAGATTGGGGGAACACTCTCGACACTGACCTCACTTTGACAGATTGAGGGAACACTCTCTACACTGACCTCACTCTGACAGGTTGGGGGAACACTCTCAACACTGACCTCACACTGACAGATTAGGGGAACACTCTCTACACTGACCTCACTCTGACAGGTTGGGGGAACACTCTCTACACCGACCTTACTATGACAAGTTGGGAAGACACTCTCTACACTGACCGCACTCTGACAGGTTGGGGGAACCATCTCTACACTGACCTCACTCTGACAGGATGGGGGAACACTCTCAACACTGACCTCACTCTGACAGATTGGAGGAACACTCTCTACACTGACCTCACTCTGACAGATTGGGGGAACAATCTCTGCACTGACCTAATTCTCATAGGTTGGTGGAACACTCTCTACACTGACCTCACTCTGAAAGGGTGGGGGGACACTCTCTACACTGACCTCACTCTGAGAGGTTGGGGGACACTCTCTACACTGACCTCACTCTGACAGGTTGGGGGGACACTCCCTACACTGACCTCACTCTGACAGGTTGGGGGAACACTCTCAACACTGACCTCACTCTGACAGATTGGGGGAACACTCTCTACACTGACCTCACTCTGACAGGTTGGGGGACACTCTCTACACTAACCTCACTCTGACAAGTTGGAAGGAGATTCTATACACTGACCTCACTCTGACAGATTTGAGGAACACTCTCTACACTGACCTCTCTCTGACAAGTTGGAAGGACAATCTTTACACTGACCTCACTGTGACAGGTTGGGGGAACACTCTCTACACTGACCTCACTCTGACAAGTTGGAAGGATAATCTCTACACTGACCTCACTATGACAGGTTGGGGGAACACTCTCTACACTGACCTCACTCTGACAGGTTAGGGGGACACTCTCTACATTGACCTCGCTCTGACAGGTTGGGGGAACACACTCTACACTGACCTTACTCTGACAGATTAGGGGAACACTCTCTACACTGACCTCACTCTGACAGATTGGGGGAACACTGTCTACACTGACCTCACTCTGACAGGTTGGGGGAACACTCTCAACACTGACCTCACTCTGACAGATTGGGGGAACACTCTCCACACTGACCTTACTCTGACAGGTTGGCGGAACACTTTCTACACTGACCTTACTCTCACAAGTTAAGGGGGGACACTCTCTACACTGACCGCACTCTGACAGGTTGGGGGAACCATCTCTACACTGACCTCACTCTGACAAGTTTGGGAAACACTCTCTACACTGACCTCACTCTGACAGGTTGGAAGGGCAATCTCTAAACTTACCTCACTCTGACAAGTTGGGGGAACACATCTCTACACTGACCTCACTCTGAAAGGTTGGGGGAACACTCTCTACACTGACCTCACTCTGAGAGGTTGGGGGACACTCTCTACACTGACCTCACTCTTACAGGTTGTGGGGACACTCCCTACACTGACCTCACTCTGACAGGTTGGGGGAACACTCTCAACACTGACCTCACTCTGACAGATTGGGGGAACACTCTCTACACTGACCTCACTCTGACAGGTTGGGGGACACTCTCTACACTAACCTCACTCTGACAAGTTGGAAGGACAATCTCTACACTGACCTCACTCTGAGAAATTGGGGGAACACTCTCTACACTGACCTCTCTCTGAAAAGTTGGAAGGACAATCTCTACACTGACCTCACTCTGACAGGTTGGGGGAACACTTTCTACACTGACCTCACTCTGACAGGTTGAGGGGACACTCTCTACACTGACCTCACTCTGACAGGTTGGGGGGACACTCCCTACACTGACCTCACTCTGACAGGTTGGGGGAACACTTTCTACACTGACCTCACTCTGACAGGTTGAGGGGACACTCTCTACACCGACCTCACTCTGACAGGTTAGGGAGACACTCCCTACACTGACCTCACTCTGACAGATTGGGGGAACACTCTCTACACTGACCTCACTCTGACAGATTAGGAAACCACTCTCTACACTGACCTCACTCTGACAGATTGGGGGAACACTGTCTACACTGACCTCACTTTGACAGGTTGGGGGAACACTCTCAACACTGACCTCACTCTGACAGATTAGGGGAACAATCTCAACACTGACCTCACTCTGACAGGTTGGGGTAACACTCTCTACAATGACCTCACTCTGACAGGTTCGGGGAACACTCTCAACACTGACCTCACTCTGACAGATTGGGGGAACACTCTCTACTCTGACCTCACTCTGACAGGTTGCTGGAACACTCTCTACAATGACCTCACTCTGACAGATTGGGGGGACACTCTCTACACTGACCGCACTCTGACAGGTTGAGGGAACCATCTCTACACTGACCTCACTCTGACAGGTTGGGGGAACACTCTCTACACTAACCTCACTCTGACAGGTTGAAAGGGCAATCTCTACACTGACCTCACTCTGACAAGTTGGAAGGACATTCTCTACACTGACCTCACTCTGACAGATTGGGGGAACATTCTCTACATTGACCTCACTCTAACAGGTTGGGGGAACACTCTCTACACTGACCTCACTCTGACAGGTTGGGGGGACTATCTCTACACTGACCTCACTCTGACAGGTTGGGGGAACAATCTCTAGACTGACCTCACTCTGACAGGTTGGAAGGACAATCTCTACACTGACCTCACTCTGACAGGTTGGAAGGACAATCTCTACACTGATCTCACTCTGACAGATTGGGGGAACACTCTCTACACTGACCTCACTCTGACAGGTTGGGGGACACTCTCTACACTAACCTCACTCTGACAAGTTGGAAGGACAATCTCTACACTGATCTCACTCTGACAAATTGGGGGAACACTCTCTACACTGACCTCACTCTGACAGGTTGGGGGAACACTCTCTTCACTGACCTCACTCTGACAGGTAGGGGGGACACTCTCTACATTGACCTCACTCTGACAGGTTGGGGGAACACACTCTACACTGACCTCACTCTGACAGATTGGGGGAACACTCTCTACACTGACCTCACTCTGACAGATTGGGGGAACACTGTCTACACTGACCTCACTCTGACAGGTTGGGGGAACACTCTCTACACTGACCGTACTCTGACAAGTTAAGGGGGGACACTCTCTACACTGACCGCACTCTGACAGGTTGGGGGAACCATCTCTACACTGACCTCACTCTGACAAGTTGGGGAAACACGCTCTACACTGACCTCACTCTGACAGGTTGGAAGGGCAATCTCTACACTAACCTCACTCTGACAAGTTGGGGGAACACTCTCTACACTGACCTCACTCTGAAAGGTTGGGGGAACACTCTCTACACTGACCTCACTCTGAGAGGTTGGGGGACACTCTCTACACTGACCTCACTCTTACAGGTTGTGGGGACACTCCCTACACTGACCTCACTCTGACAGGTTGGTGAAACACTCTCAACACTGACCTCACTCTGACAGATTGGGGGAACACTCTCTACACTGACCTCATTCTGACAGGTTGGGGGACACTCTCTACACTAACCTCACTCTGACAAGTTGGAAGGACAATCTCTACACTGACCTCACTCTGACAAATTGGGGGAACACTCTCTACACTGACCTCTCTCTGAAAAGTTGGAAGGACAATCTCTACACTGACCTCACTCTGACAGGTTGGGGGAACACTTTCTACACTGACCTCACTCTGACAGGATGAGGGGACACTCTCTACACTGACCTCACTCTGACAGGTTGGGGGGTTAGATCCCAGATGGGCAACCACTCAGCCAAAATCATTTTCTTCTACTGGTGTTTAGTTCTGGATGCAGTTTAAGATCCCCTAACTCTGTCAGAAGGGACTAGTTACCACCCAGATCCCAGAGAGAAAACGTGGAACTAATGTCTTTTATGCTGATTTAAGACACTGTCCCTGATACTCAAGAAAACAGCCAAGAAGTGGCTCGTTGAAGATAGAATATATCTATATAGTTTTGGCTGTACTTGGTATCACCAGAAGTGAGAAAGGAGGAGTTAAGACATGCAACGTAATCTGGTTACTTATGACTGCATAGGCAAGATACCTCCCGGACATAGATTCCCACTTCTGGACAATATGTGCGAACCCCCACTAAATGATACAATAATGTGTGTACTTGATTACGCTACACAAACATTTATAAACATTTAGAATTATACAGACAACTGAGTTTAAAATACAACAACTGTGTTTATTATTGCTATTGATGATCATATGATGATGATGATTATATTATGGTATACGTAACTCATCTGGCTGAAAAGCTCAGAAGCACATAGGTCATGCTTCCCCCAGTGAGACGCAGTTCACTGTCAGATTGAAGGAGTCCAAATTGGTCCCTTCACAAGGCTAAGTCACTTCCGGATATGGGTTGTTGACTGTCCATTGCTCCTAAGAGATCTGGAATGAAACGAACGGAGATGGGTAGTATCTACGTCTACACATCTCAAACACATATGTCTATACATTCATATAAACATACATTCAAGTCATAATATATGATGGTATGATGATAGATGATGGCATGTTACATAAACATATATCAGTTCTAAATAAATAAATATATATGTATATATTAATAAAACTATTTAGAACATCTATAGCTCAAAACATACATATTCATATACATTTGTGTAATGGAGTGTTTCCCATATAAGTTCACCTCACTTACTCTTTCCCTTTCTGATTCATTCATACTGTCTTGTCTGAAGGGCTGGTCGCACAGTCCTGTCGAACATTAAATGCCTTCCCTGAATCTGTCTGGGATATTGAATGTCCTAAGTCATGTCTGTCCTCATGCAGACATCATGCAGACAAGGTGAACTGGTGCCATTCCTCAAACCAAGTGGTTTCACCACAATCTTGGTAGGCACTCAAAGTGTTGGTCCAAATAATCAACGTTAATTTGGACGCTATCAAGAGACTGGGAGCTCTCAGGAATTTCTCCTAAGTAGTCAGTCTCCCCAATGTTTAACATCATACAGGATGAATCTAAATGTATCTCCTGTACATGCATAAGCCACACGCTCATGTAGCTTGGATAATGGATTTCTCCAAATTATCACATACAACAAATCAGACAACCAAGTGGTGAATGAAAGAAGAAAATAGTTCTCAGTGAAATCGTAAAGCTAGAACTGGAACATTAAGTACAAAGAAAATCCACCAGTGTAAAGTTTGGGAGAATATGCAGAACACGAAACTACACAAGCCTTCAGACTAGCAGACAACTAATCAGAGTAATGGTCTTACCTGGGTTATAGCTAGGAAATCCTGTCATACGACTTCGTACAGAAGTCCAACAGAACGAAATGTTAATATTTCTCCAGTAGGTATCCTAAGAATGCTATTGTGAATTTGCGTCTGAAGTCTTGCTGGCCATGCATGTCGTTTTATTCTATTCAATTCCTGGCTAGTTTCCAGGTTGGTTAATTAATATGTCCAAGTTCCTGTTAGCTCCACCTATTTTTCATGTAGGACGATTTACCTAGATGGATTAAGTGCCAAATTCTTTTCACCCCTCCTCCTTTCCTGTGAAGGGTAGTTTCATGTGTCAATCAAATTGACCGATGCCCCCCACGCCTGAAACAATGAAACCTGCTTTGGCGGCAATGCAATTGCGTCATTACATTCCAATAGGCTGGTAACACCAGCCTTCCCGGTTGCTGGCATGAATGTGTCAGCCATGTGTTTCTACTTTGCCCCGTAGTATTGCGGAGAGGTGTTAAGCATCTGGTCCTAATTGCTCCTTTGTGGTGGCAATTACAGACGTCCCGGCTCCACAAAGTCTGGACTTTTAGATAGGTGTTAGGCCTGCATTAAATTGCCGTCTTTGGATCCCACGGGGTTTTCCCCTGAGTAGCACTGCCATGTATTATTTCAGACGGGTCTGGCTGACCCTCTTGATTCTAAACTAACACGTCAATCTCAACTGACTGGCTCCGCGATGTCTGGTTGATCAGAACATCAAAGGGAAAATCTCTTAGATGTAGAGACCAGACGTTGCTTTGATCTACCAATGTAGTAAAAATGATAGTGCGGGCTCTAAGTGACTCTGTATTTTTCTCTTACGTTTTTATCCTCTTCTGGGGAACGTTTATTCTTTTAGAGACTTTTAGAAAAATATTGTGGGCTCTGTAATTCCTTGAAAACTTGTGTAATTATGATGCTGCCGGGCTGTCCCGCCACATAGCTCTCCAATTTAAGTAGGTTCATTAATGAAGCCTATAACAGAGCCTCGGCAGCATTCAAGAATGTATCTAAGTTCTCTCCGTTCTCCAACTGCCTCCCAGTCTGGGTTCCCAATATTCTTTGTGGCAGTGGGATGTTCTATGAGTCAAAAGAAATATCCCATGTCCATTCTCCCAGGATAAATCTTGCAAATCTTTGCTCCTGGTGTTGTGTCGGATTTCCGGGCTATTGCTCGGTAATGTCCTGTCCTCTGGAGGTTTTACTTTTTCCCAGCCGGGAAATTGCAAAATGTATAACAAGATTCTCCTGCGCCGCAGAGAGACTGCTATTGTCCACTCAATTTCTGGCCCTTGTCCTATAAGCAGAGGAAGTGCCATCAGTGTTTTCTTAAAAGAATTGGTCGCAGTAATGTTGCTCCATTTTCTTTTTCTCCGTCGGCCAAAGATCATAATAAAATCCTTTAATCTCCTCCTTTTGGCAGGAAATTTGCTAAACATCATAATTTTATGATGTGCATTCAACTCATACTTGCCTCTTTCTTGGTAGGATGTCAGTTTACTACCTCTTGATTTAAGAGTTTTCTTCCTTCGATAATTATTTATCCAGGTGCGTTCCTCTTCAACAGAGTTCCATTTTGAATCTGTGTTTGAAAGTATAAGGCTAGTAGAAGTTGTCCAGCTTTGAGAAATCATGTTGTTCCCCAAGAACTGTGAATTTGTATCACTCCTTGTAGAAGTATACATAAACAGCTGTTCTCCCCATCCAACATTGGTTGAAGTGAAAGGTAAACAAGGTCCTGAGTGTTGAGTATACCAACCGCTCCGGTTTTGTTCCGCTGCAGAGTCCATCATTTGTGATCCCCTGTTAGCTTCAGCTGTGTTGATGATAGGCATTACCTTCATCCTGTCCAAAGAAGTATTTTCTTCTTTGTTGTTAGCAGACATGTTTATCGTCCCTGAATCAGAGTCCGTGGTATAACCTACATGAATGCTTTGTGTATCTTGAGTTTCGTTTTCGAAAGACTCCAAGATACTGACATCGTAAGAATTCTCCTCCGTGTCTTGTTTGTCCTCCATGGCTGGGCTCTCTTGTGCCAAGTCCAATTGAGGTATTCTCTCCCTGGTCTGGTTTTCTTGTTCCAAATCCGATAGAAGTGAATGTTGTGGGATGTCATTTTCAATGCCATATCCCACCTGAGATAAGTAATTCAAACTGATAATTATTTCATCTTGTGTGGCCACACCGTGAGAAACAATGGAATCCTGTTTTACATCCATTCCGGTCTCAGTTGAATTCATTTCCACTCCTAGTTTCTCTGAACTGAAGGGAATAAAAGAGTCGGGTAAGGTCTCGCCTTCGATCTCTTTAATAGTTTTCCTCAGGTCCTCCTCCTCCTGGATTTTTCTCCTTTGGGAAGTCTTAGGAAGCTCCTGAGATTGCTGGGTTGCCAAGCCAGCTAATCCGCTTTCATTGCGGTGTAAACATTTATCACGTTTGTGACTGTTTACCGAACGCTTGGTACATTTATTCCTATTCCGTTTATTTTTAATATTTTTAGGAATAGGCGAGGGAAGCATCTGCCTTTCTGTGCGCAAGTTTTTGTTTTTCTGAGCCATGGGGATTTGCGAAGGAATGCATGCCTCTTCTTTGTGACGGTCAGCTTCCCCGCTTTCTATCAGAGTTTCGGCTTGAATGATTGGCTTTTCCTCAATCGAGCTGGTAGATTCCTCCACGTTCAGTATTTCAATTTGCTTCTTCTTCATCTCATCTTCTTCAGCTTTGTGACGCATATCTGCTTCTAATTCTGCAACTCTTTTCATCATCTGCTCATCTTCTTTGTCCCACCAATCCATTTCTTCTCTAATAAATAGTTCTAGCTTCTCTCCTACTAAGCCGAGCCTTATGCCCCATCCTCTAGCGGACTCTAAGAAATCTGTGCGTGCATCCATGATCTCTTCTCAGCTTAAACTCAGGTAAGTAATTATATTATTACCCTACAGAGAGCTAGTCAGATTTATGCTAGAGCAGGATAGTGACAAGAGGAACAGACACTGCTATGAGAATGATAGTAGTGAATTTGAGTGAGAAAGTTGATGCAAAGCAGTCCGTCATACACTGAATTAACTAAGCATTATCAAATTATTCATGATTAAATCAAATGATAAAGCATGTAATCAAAATAATCATCAAGTAAATCATCAATAAACTAATTAATATCACTAATTAATGTGATTATTAATTCTACAGTGGTGAATGATGTAAATTAACTCATATGATATTATCCGTTATTAACTTTTTAACAAGTTATTTAAATTCTACAAACTTCCCTAGAAACAAATTCCTAAGTTAATACTTAGCAAATGTAATGGGTGAAGAATGAAAGAATGGTTTATGAAAATCAATAGTCTAGAATTTATTCTCTGATTCTATCATGGATGAGAAGTCCTGTGTCAAAATCTTGCCTACAATCAAGCAAGCTATTACATTAGAAATAAATTATAACTAACTAATGCTGCTAAGAATGTAAGTGAGAATGACCTAGGTTCTATCCATGGGCAAGACCGGAATAATACCAGACTAACAGATTTGAAATAGGTTCGTTCCTTGCGAGCGAACCAAGTTTTCTAGGGTTTACTCCCGTATTCTATAGCGGGCGAGCAGACCAATAGGCTCTAGGGTTTACTCCCGGATTCTATAGCGGACGAGCCGTCCCAATATGTCACCAACTGGCTGGGGTTAGATCCCAGATGGGCAACCACTCAGCCAAAATCATTTTCTTCTACTGGTGTTTAGTTCTGGATGCAGTTTAAGATCCCCTAACTCTGTCAGAAGGGACTAGTTACCACCCAGATCCCAGAGAGAAAACGTGGAACTAATGTCTTTTATGCTGATTTAAGACACTGTCCCTGATACTCAAGAAAACAGCCAAGAAGTGGCTCGTTGAAGATAGAATATATCTATATAGTTTTGGCTGTACTTGGTATCACCAGAAGTGAGAAAGGAGGAGTTAAGACATGCAACGTAATCTGGTTACTTATGACTGCATAGGCAAGATACCTCCCGGACATAGATTCCCACTTCTGGACAATATGTGCGAACCCCCACTAAATGATACAATAATGTGTGTACTTGATTACGCTACACAAACATTTATAAACATTTAGAATTATACAGACAACTGAGTTTAAAATACAACAACTGTGTTTATTATTGCTATTGATGATCATATGATGATGATGATTATATTATGGTATACGTAACTCATCTGGCTGAAAAGCTCAGAAGCACATAGGTCATGCTTCCCCCAGTGAGACGCAGTTCACTGTCAGATTGAAGGAGTCCAAATTGGTCCCTTCACAAGGCTAAGTCACTTCCGGATATGGGTTGTTGACTGTCCATTGCTCCTAAGAGATCTGGAATGAAACGAACGGAGATGGGTAGTATCTACGTCTACACATCTCAAACACATATGTCTATACATTCATATAAACATACATTCAAGTCATAATATATGATGGTATGATGATAGATGATGGCATGTTACATAAACATATATCAGTTCTAAATAAATAAATATATATGTATATATTAATAAAACTATTTAGAACATCTATAGCTCAAAACATACATATTCATATACATTTGTGTAATGGAGTGTTTCCCATATAAGTTCACCTCACTTACTCTTTCCCTTTCTGATTCATTCATACTGTCTTGTCTGAAGGGCTGGTCGCACAGTCCTGTCGAACATTAAATGCCTTCCCTGAATCTGTCTGGGATATTGAATGTCCTAAGTCATGTCTGTCCTCATGCAGACATCATGCAGACAAGGTGAACTGGTGCCATTCCTCAAACCAAGTGGTTTCACCACAATCTTGGTAGGCACTCAAAGTGTTGGTCCAAATAATCAACGTTAATTTGGACGCTATCAAGAGACTGGGAGCTCTCAGGAATTTCTCCTAAGTAGTCAGTCTCCCCAATGTTTAACATCATACAGGATGAATCTAAATGTATCTCCTGTACATGCATAAGCCACACGCTCATGTAGCTTGGATAATGGATTTCTCCAAATTATCACATACAACAAATCAGACAACCAAGTGGTGAATGAAAGAAGAAAATAGTTCTCAGTGAAATCGTAAAGCTAGAACTGGAACATTAAGTACAAAGAAAATCCACCAGTGTAAAGTTTGGGAGAATATGCAGAACACGAAACTACACAAGCCTTCAGACTAGCAGACAACTAATCAGAGTAATGGTCTTACCTGGGTTATAGCTAGGAAATCCTGTCATACGACTTCGTACAGAAGTCCAACAGAACGAAATGTTAATATTTCTCCAGTAGGTATCCTAAGAATGCTATTGTGAATTTGCGTCTGAAGTCTTGCTGGCCATGCATGTCGTTTTATTCTATTCAATTCCTGGCTAGTTTCCAGGTTGGTTAATTAATATGTCCAAGTTCCTGTTAGCTCCACCTATTTTTCATGTAGGACGATTTACCTAGATGGATTAAGTGCCAAATTCTTTTCACCCCTCCTCCTTTCCTGTGAAGGGTAGTTTCATGTGTCAATCAAATTGACCGATGCCCCCCACGCCTGAAACAATGAAACCTGCTTTGGCGGCAATGCAATTGCGTCATTACATTCCAATAGGCTGGTAACACCAGCCTTCCCGGTTGCTGGCATGAATGTGTCAGCCATGTGTTTCTACTTTGCCCCGTAGTATTGCGGAGAGGTGTTAAGCATCTGGTCCTAATTGCTCCTTTGTGGTGGCAATTACAGACGTCCCGGCTCCACAAAGTCTGGACTTTTAGATAGGTGTTAGGCCTGCATTAAATTGCCGTCTTTGGATCCCACGGGGTTTTCCCCTGAGTAGCACTGCCATGTATTATTTCAGACGGGTCTGGCTGACCCTCTTGATTCTAAACTAACACGTCAATCTCAACTGACTGGCTCCGCGATGTCTGGTTGATCAGAACATCAAAGGGAAAATCTCTTAGATGTAGAGACCAGACGTTGCTTTGATCTACCAATGTAGTAAAAATGATAGTGCGGGCTCTAAGTGACTCTGTATTTTTCTCTTACGTTTTTATCCTCTTCTGGGGAACGTTTATTCTTTTAGAGACTTTTAGAAAAATATTGTGGGCTCTGTAATTCCTTGAAAACTTGTGTAATTATGATGCTGCCGGGCTGTCCCGCCACAGTGAAACACTCTCAACACTGACCTCACTCTGACAGATTGGGGGAACACTCTCTACACTGACCTCATTCTGACAGGTTGGGGGACACTCTCTACACTAACCTCACTCTGACAAGTTGGAAGGACAATCTCTACACTGACCTCACTCTGACAAATTGGGGGAACACTCTCTACACTGACCTCTCTCTGAAAAGTTGGAAGGACAATCTCTACACTGACCTCACTCTGACAGGTTGGGGGAACACTTTCTACACTGACCTCACTCTGACAGGATGAGGGGACACTCTCTACACTGACCTCACTCTGACAGGTTGGGGGGACACTCCCTACACTGACCTCACTCTGACAGATTGGGGGAACACTCTCTACACTGACCTCACTCTGACAGATTAGGAAACCACTCTCTACACTGACCTCACTCCGACAGATTGGGGGAACACTGTCTACACTGACCTCACTCTGACAGGTTGGGGGAACACTCTCTACAATGACCTCACTCTGACAGGTTGGGGGAACACTATCAACACTGACCTCACTCTGACAGATTAGGGGAACACTCTCAACACTGACCTCACTCTGACAGGTTGGGGTAACACTCTCTTGGGGTAACACTCTCTACAATGACCTCACTCTGACAGTTTGGGGGAACACACTCAACACTGACCTCACTCTGACAGATTGGGGGAACACTCTCTACTCTGACCTCACTCTGACAGGTTGGGGGAACACTCTCTACAATGACCTCACTCTGACAGGTTGGGGGGACACTCTCTACACTGACCGCACTCTGACAGGTTGAGGGAACCATCACTACACTGACCTCACTCTGACAGGTTGGGGGAACACTCTCTACACTGACCTCACTCTGACAGGTTGAAAGGGCAATCTCTAAACTGAACTCACTCTGACAGGTTGGGGGAACACTCCCTACACTGACCTCACTCTGACAGGTTGGGGGGACTATCTCTACACTGACCTCACTTTGACAGGTTGGGGGAACAATCTCTAGACTGACCTCACTCTGACAGGTTGGAAGGACAATCTCTACACTGACCTCACTCTGACAGGTTGGGGGAACACTCTCTACACTGACCTCACTCTGACAGGTTGGAAGGACAATCTCTACACTGACCTCACTCTGACAGGTTGGGGGAATACTCTCTACACTGACCTCAATCTGACAGGTTGGGGGGACACTCTCTACACTGACCTCACTCTGACAGATTAGGGGGACAATATCTACACTGACCTCACATTGACAGATTGGGGGAACACTCTCTACACTGACCTCACTCTGAAAGGTTGGAAGGACAATCTCTACACTGACCTCACTCTGACAAGTTGGAAGGACAATCTCTACACTGACCTCACTCTGACAGATTGGGGAAACACTCTCTACACTGACCTCATTCTGAAAGGTTGGAAGGACAATCTCTACACTGACCTCACTCTGACAAGTTGGAAGGACAATCTCTAAACTGACCTCACTCTGACAGATTGGGTGAACACTCTCTACACTGACCTCACTCTGACAAGTTGGAAGGACAATCTCTACACTGACCTCACTCTGACAGGTTGGGGGAACACTCTCTACACTGACCTCACTCTGACAGGTTGGGGGGACACTCTCTACGCTGACCTCACTCTGACAGATTGGGGGAACACTCTCTACACTGACCTCACTCTGACAGATTGGGGGAACACTCTCGACACTGACCTCACTTTGACAGATTGAGGGAACACTCTCTACACTGACCTCACTCTGACAGGTTGGGGGAACACTCTAAACACTGACCTCACTCTGACAAATTGGGGGAACACTCTCTACACTGACCTCACTCTGACAGGTTGGGGGAACACTCTCTACAATGACCTCACTCTGACAGGTTGGGGGAACACTATCAACACTGACCTCACTCTGACAGATTAGGGGAACACTCTCAACACTGACCTCACTCTGACAGGTTGGGGTAACACTCTCTTGGGGTAACACTCTCTACAATGACCTCACTCTGACAGTTTGGGGGAACACTCTCAACACTGACCTCACTCTGACAGATTGGGGGAACACTCTCTACTCTGACCTCACTCTGACAGGTTGGGGGAACACTCTCTACAATGACCTCACTCTGACAGGTTGGGGGGACACTCTCTAAACTGACCGCACTCTGACAGGTTGAGGGAACCATCACTACACTGACCTCACTCTGACAGGTTGGGGGAACACTCTCTACACTGACCCCACTCTGACAGGTTGAAAGGGCAATCTCTAAACTGAACTCACTCTGACAGGTTGGGGGAACACTCCCTACACTGACCTCACTCTGACAGGTTGGGGGGACTATCTCTACACTGACCTCACTTTGACAGGTTGGGGGAACAATCTCTAGACTGACCTCACTCTGACAGGTTGGAAGGACAATCTCTACACTGACCTCACTCTGACAGGTTGGGGGAACACTCTCTACACTGACCTCACTCTGACAGGTTGGAAGGACAATCTCTACACTGACCTCACTCTGACAGGTTGGGGGAATACTCTCTACACTGACCTCAATCTGACAGGTTGGGGGGACACTCTCTACACTGACCTCACTCTGACAGATTAGGGGGACAATATCTACACTGACCTCACATTGACAGATTGGGGGAACACTCTCTACACTGACCTCACTCTGAAAGGTTGGAAGGACAATCTTTACACTGACCTCACTCTGACAAGTTGGAAGGACAATCTCTACACTGACCTCACTCTGACAGATTGGGGAAACACTCTCTACACTGACCTCATTCTGAAAGGTTGGAAGGACAATCTCTACACTGACCTCACTCTGACAAGTTGGAAGGACAATCTCTAAACTGACCTCACTCTGACAGATTGGGTGAACACTCTCTACACTGACCTCACTCTGACAAGTTGGAAGGACAATCTCTACACTGACCTCACTCTGACAGGTTGGGGGAACACTCTCTACGCTGACCTCACTCTGACAGATTGGGGGAACACTCTCTACACTGACCTCACTCTGACAGATTGGGGGAACACTCTCGACACTGACCTCACTTTGACAGATTGAGGGAACACTCTCTACACTGACCTCACTCTGACAGGTTGGGGGAACACTCTAAACACTGACCTCACTCTGACAAATTGGGGGAACACTCTCTACACTGACCTCACTCTGACAGGTTGGGGGAACACTCTCTACACTGACCTTACTCTGACAAGTTGGGAAGACACTCTCTACACTGACCGCACTCTGACAGGTTGGGGGAACCATCTCTACACTGACCTCACTCTGACAGGTTGGGGAACACTCTCTACACTGACCTCACTCTGACAGGTTTGAAGGGCAATCTCTACACTGACCTCACTCTGACAAGTTGGAAGGACAATCTCTACACTGACCTCACTCTGACAGGTTGGAGGAACACTCTCTACACTGACCTCACTCTGACAGATTGGGGGAACAATCTCTGCACTGACCTCATTCTCACAGGTTGGTGGAACACTCTCTACACTGACCTCACTCTGAAAGGTTAAGGGAACAATCTCTACACTGATCTCACTCTGACAGTTTGGGGGATATTCTCTACACTGACCTCACTCTGACAGATTGGGGGAACAATCTCTACACTGACCTCACTCTGACAAGTTGGAAGGACAATCTCTACACTGACCTCACTCTGACAGATTGGGGAAACACTCTCTACACTGACATCACTCTGAAAGGTTGGAAGGACAATCTCTACACTGACCTCACTCTGACAAGTTGGAAGGACAATATCTACACTGACCTCACTCTGACAAGTTGGAAGGACAATCTCTACACTGACCTCACTATGACAGGTTGGGGGAACACTCTCTACACTGACCTCACTCTGACAAGTTGGGGGGACACTCTCTACACTGACCTCACTCTGACAGGTTGGGGGAACACTCTCTACACTGACCTCACTCTGACAGATTGGGGGAACACTCTCGACACTGACCTCACTCTGACAGATTAGGAAACCACTCTCTACACTGACCTCACTCTGACAGGTTGGGGGAACACTGTCTACACTGACCTCACTCTGACAAGTTGGGGGAACACTCTCTACAATGACCTCACTCTGACAGGTTGGGGGAACACTCTCAACACTGACCTCACTCTGACAGATTGGGGGAACACTCTCGACACTGACCTCACTTTGACAGATTGAGGGAACACTCTCTACACTGACCTCACTCTGACAGGTTGGGGGAACACTCTCAACACTGACCTCACTCTGACAGATTGGGGGAACACTCTCTACACTGACCTCACTCTGACAGGTTGGGGGAACACTCTCTACACTGACCTTACTCTGACAAGTTGGGAAGACACTCTCTACACTGACCGCACTCTGACAGGTTGGGGGAACCATCTCTACACTGACCTCACTCTGACAGGTTCGGGGAACACTCTCTACACTGACCTCACTCTGACAGGTTGGAAGGGCAATCTCTACACTGACCTCACTCTGACAAGTTGGAAGGACAATCTCTACACTGACCTCACTCTGACAGGTTGGAGGAACACTCTCTACACTGACCTCACTCTGACAGATTGGGGGAACAATCTCTGCACTGACCTCATTCTCACAGGTTGGTGGAACACTCTCTACACTGACCTCACTCTGAAAGGTTAAGGGAACAATCTCTACACTGATCTCACTCTGACAGTTTGGGGGAACAATCTCTACACTGACCTCACTCTGACAAGTTGGAAGGACATTCTCTACACTGACCTCACTCTGACAGATTGGGGAAACACTCTCTACACTGACATCACTCTGAAAGGTTGGAAGGACAATCTCTACACTGACCTCACTCTGACAAGTTGGAAGGACAATATCTACACTGACCTCACTCTGACAAGTTGGAAGGACAATCTCTACACTGACCTCACTATGACAGGTTGGGGGAACACTCTCTACACTGACCTCACTCTGACAGGTTGGGGGGACACTCTCTACACTGACATCACTCTGAAAGGTTGGAAGGACAATCTCTACACTGACCTCACTCTGACAAGTTGGAAGGACAATATCTACACTGACCTCACTCTGACAAGTTGGAAGGACAATCTCTACACTGACCTCACTATGACAGGTTGGGGGAACACTCTCTACACTGACCTCACTCTGACAGGTTGGGGGGACACTCTCTACACTGACCTCACTCTGACAGGTTGGGGGAACACTCTCTACACTGACCTCACTCTGACAGATTGGGGGAACACTCTCGACACTGACCTCACTCTGACAGATTAGGAAACCACTCTCTACACTGACCTCACTCTGACAGGTTGGTGGAACACTGTCTACACTGACCTCACTCTGACAAGTTGGGGGAACACTCTCTACAATGACCTCACTCTGACAGGTTGGGGGAACACTCTCAACACTGACCTCACTCTGACAGATTGGGGGAACACTCTCGACACTGACCTCACTTTGACAGATTGAGGGAACACTCTCTACACTGACCTCACTCTGACAGGTTGGGGGAACACTCTCAACACTGACCTCACTCTGACAGATTGGGGGAACACTCTCTACACTGACCTCACTCTGACAGGTTGGGGGAACACTCTCTACACTGACATCACTCTGACAGATTGGGGAAACACTCTCTACACTGACCTCACTCTGAAAGGTTAAGGGAACAATCTCTACACTGATCTCACTCTGACAGTTTGGGGGAACAATCTCTACACTGACCTCACTCTGACAAGTTGGAAGGACAATCTCTACACTGACCTCACTCTGACAGATTGGGGAAACACTCTCTACACTGACATCACTCTGAAAGGTTGGAAGGACAATCTCTACACTGACCTCACTCTGACAAGTTGGAAGGACAATATCTACACTGACCTCACTCTGACAAGTTGGAAGGACAATCTCTACACTGACCTCACTATGACAGGTTGGGGGAACACTCTCTACACTGACCTCACTCTGACAGATTGGGGAAACACTCTCTACACTGACATCACTCTGAAAGGTTGGAAGGACAATCTCTACACTGACCTCACTCTGACAAGTTGGAAGGACAATATCTACACTGACCTCACTCTGACAAGTTGGAAGGACAATCTCTACACTGACCTCACTCTGACAGATTGGGGAAACACTCTCTACACTGACATCACTCTGAAAGGTTGGAAGGACAATCTCTACACTGACCTCACTCTGACAAGTTGGAAGGACAATATCTACACTGACCTCACTCTGACAAGTTGGAAGGACAATCTCTACACTGACCTCACTATGACAGGTTGGGGGAACACTCTCTACACTGACCTCACTCTGACAAGTTGGGGGGACACTCTCTACACTGACCTCACTCTGACAGGTTGGGGGAACACTCTCTACACTGACCTCACTCTGACAGATTGGGGGAACACTCTCGACACTGACCTCACTCTGACAGATTAGGAAACCACTCTCTACACTGACCTCACTCTGACAGGTTGGGGGAACACTGTCTACACTGACCTCACTCTGACAAGTTGGGGGAACACTCTCTACAATGACCTCACTCTGACAGGTTGGGGGAACACTCTCAACACTGACCTCACTCTGACAGATTGGGGGAACACTCTCGACACTGACCTCACTTTGACAGATTGAGGGAACACTCTCTACACTGACCTCACTCTGACAGGTTGGGAGAACACTCTCAACACTGACCTCACTCTGACAGATTGGGGGAACACTCTCTACACTGACCTCACTCTGACAGGTTGGGGGAACACTCTCTACACTGACCTTACTCTGACAAGTTGGGAAGACACTCTCTACACTGACCGCACTCTGACAGGTTGGGGGAACCATCTCTACACTGACCTCACTCTGACAGGTTGGGGGAACACTCTCTACACTGACCTCACTCTGACAGGTTGGAAGGGCAATCTCTACACTGACCTCAGTCTGACAAGTTGGAAGGACAATCTCTACACTGACCTCACTCTGACAGGTTGGAGGAACACTCTCTACACTGACCTCACTCTGACAGATTGGGGGAACAATCTCTGCACTGACCTCATTCTCACAGGTTGGTGGAACACTCTCTACACTGACCTCACTCTGAAAGGTTAAGGGAACAATCTCTACACTGATCTCACTCTGACAGTTTGGGGGAACAATCTCTACACTGACCTCACTCTGACAAGTTGGAAGGACAATCTCTACACTGACCTCACTCTGACAGATTGGGGAAACACTCTCTACACTGACATCACTCTGAAAGGTTGGAAGGACAATCTCTACACTGACCTCACTCTGACAAGTTGGAAGGACAATATCTACACTGACCTCACTCTGACAAGTTGGAAGGACAATCTCTACACTGACCTCACTATGACAGGTTGGGGGAACACTCTCTACACTGACCTCACTCTGACAGATTAGGGAAACACTCTCTACACTGACCTCACTCTGACAAGTTGGAAGGACAATATCTACACTGACCTCACTCTGACAAGTTGGAAGGACAATCTCTACACTGACCTCACTATGACAGGTTGGGGGAACACTCTCTACACTGACCTCACTCTGACAGGTTGGGGGGACACTCTCTACACTGACCTCACTCTGACAGGTTGGGGGAACACTCTCTACACTGACCTCACTCTGACAGATTGGGGGAACACTCTCGACACTGACCTCACTCTGACAGATTAGGAAACCACTCTCTACACTGACCTCACTCTGACAGGTTGGTGGAACACTGTCTACACTGACCTCACTCTGACAAGTTGGGGGAACACTCTCTACAATGACCTCACTCTGACAGGTTGGGGGAACACTCTCAACACTGACCTCACTCTGACAGATTGGGGGAACACTCTCGACACTGACCTCACTTTGACAGATTGAGGGAACACTCTCTACACTGACCTCACTCTGACAGGTTGGGGGAACACTCTCAACACTGACCTCACTCTGACAGATTGGGGGAACACTCTCTACACTGACCTCACTCTGACAGGTTGGGGGAACACTCTCTACACTGACCTTACTCTGACAAGTTGGGAAGACACTCTCTACACTGACTGCACTCTGACAGGTTGGGGGAACCATCTCTACACTGACCTCACTCTGACAGGTTGGGGGAACACTCTCTACACTGACCTCACTCTGACAGGTTGGAAGGGCAATCTCTACACTGACCTCACTCTGACAAGTTGGAAGGACAATCTCTACACTGACCTCACTCTGACAGGTTGGAGGAACACTCTCTACACTGACCTCACTCTGACAGATTGGGGGAACAATCTCTGCACTGACCTCATTCTCACAGGTTGGTGGAACACTCTCTACACTGACCTCACTCTGAAAGGTTAAGGGAACAATCTCTACACTGATCTCACTCTGACAGTTTGGGGGATATTCTCTACACTGACCTCACTCTGACAGATTGGGGGAACAATCTCTACACTGACCTCACTCTGACAAGTTGGAAGGACAATCTCTACACTGACCTCACTCTGACAGATTGGGGAAACACTCTCTACACTGACATCACTCTGAAAGGTTGGAAGGACAATCTCTACACTGACCTCACTCTGACAAGTTGGAAGGACAATATCTACACTGACCTCACTCTGACAAGTTGGAAGGACAATCTCTACACTGACCTCACTATGACAGGTTGGGGGAACACTCTCTACACTGACCTCACTCTGACAGGTTGGGGGGACACTCTCTACACTGACCTCACTCTGACAGGTTGGGGGAACACTCTCTACACTGACCTCACTCTGACAGATTGGGGGAACACTCTCGACACTGACCTCACTCTGACAGATTAGGAAACCACTCTCTACACTGACCTCACTCTGACAGATTGGTGGAACACTGTCTACACTGACCTCACTCTGACAAGTTGGGGGAACACTCTCTACAATGACCTCACTCTGACAGGTTGGGGGAACACTCTCAACACTGACCTCACTCTGACAGATTGGGGGAACACTCTCGACACTGACCTCACTTTGACAGATTGAGGGAACACTCTCTACACTGACCTCACTCTGACAGGTTGGGGGAACACTCTCAACACTGACCTCACTCTGACAGATTGGGGGAACACTCTCTACACTGACCTCACTCTGACAGGTTGGGGGAACACTCTCTACACTGACCTTACTCTGACAAGTTGGGAAGACACTCTCTACACTGACTGCACTCTGACAGGTTGGGGGAACCATCTCTACACTGACCTCACTCTGACAGGTTGGGGGAACACTCTCTACACTGACCTCACTCTGACAGGTTGGAAGAGCAATCTCTACACTGACCTCACTCTGACAAGTTGGAAGGACAATCTCTACACTGACCTCACTCTGACAGGTTGGAGGAACACTCTCTACACTGACCTCACTCTGACAGATTGGGGGAACAATCTCTGCACTGACCTCATTCTCACAGGTTGGTGGAACACTCTCTACACTGACCTCACTCTGACAGGTTGAAAGGGCAATCTCTACACTGACCTCACTCTGACAAGTTGGAAGGATATTCTCTACACTGACCTCACTCTGACAGATTGGGGGAACATTCTCTACATTTACCTCACTCTGACAGGTTGGGGGAACACTCTCTACACTCACCTCACTCTGACAGGTTGGGGGAACACTCTCTACACTGAACTCACTCTGACAGGTTGGGGGAACACTCTCTACACTGACCTCACTCTGACAGGTTGGGTGGACTATCTCTACACTGACCTCACTATGACAAGTTGAAAGGACAATCTCTACACTGACCTTACTCTGACAGGTTGTAAGGACAATCTCTACACTGACCTCACTCTGACAGGTTGGAAGGACAATCTCTACACTGACCTCACTCTGACAGGTTGGAAGGACAATCTCTACACTGACTTCACTCTGACAGGATGGGGGGACACTCTCTACACTGACCTCACTCTGACAGGTTGAGGGGACAATCTCTACACTGACCTCACTCTGACAGGTTGGGGGAACACTCTCTACACTGACCTCACTCTGACAAGTTGGAAGGACAATCTCTACACTGACCTCACTCTGAAAGGTTGGAAGGGCAATCTCTACACTGACCTCACTCTGACAGGTTGGAAGGACAATCTCTACACTGACCTCACTCTAACAGGTTTGAAGGACAATCTCTACACTGACCTCACTCTGACAGGTTGGAAAGACAATCTCTACACTGACCTCACTCTAACAGGTTGGCGCAACAATCTCTACACTGATCTCACTCTGACAAGTTGGGGGATATTCTCTACACTGACATCACTCTGACAGATTGGGGGAACAATCTCAACACTGACATCACTCTGACAAGTTGGAAGGACAATCTCTACACTGACCTCACTCTGACAGGTTGGGAGAACACTCTCTACACTGACCTCACTCTGACAGGTTGGGGGGACACTCTCTACACTGACCTCACTCTGACAGGTTGGGGGAACACTCTCTACACTGACCTCACTCTGACAGATTGGGGGAACACTCTCGACACTGACCTCACTTTGACAGATTGAGGGAACACTCTCTACACTGACCTCACTCTGACAGGTTGGGGGAACACTCTCAACACTGACCTCACTCTGACAGATTGGGGGAACACTCTCTACACTGACCTCACTCTGACAGGTTGGGGGAACACTCTCTACACTGACCTTACTCTGACAAGTTGGGAAGACACTCTCTACACTGACCGCACTCTGACAGGTTGGGGGAACCATCTCTACACTGACCTCACTCTGACAGGGTGGGGGAACACTCTCTACACTGACCTCACTCTGACAGGTTGGAAGGGCAATCTCTACACTGACCTCACTCTGACAAGTTGGAAGGACAATCTCTACACTGACCTCACTCTGACAGGTTGGAGGAACACTCTCTACACTGACCTCACTCTGACAGATTGGGGGAACAATCTCTGCACTGACCTCATTCTCACAGGTTGGTGGAACACTCTCTACACTGACCTCACTCTGAAAGTTTGGGGGAACAATCTCTACACTGATCTCACTCTGACAGGTTGGGGGATATTCTCTACACTGACCTCACTCTGACAGATTGGGGGAACAATCTCTACACTGACCTCACTCTGACAAGTTGGAAGGACAATCTCTACACTGACCTCACTCTGACAGATTGGGGAAACACTCTCTACACTGACCTCACTCTGAAAGGTTGGAAGGACAATCTCTACACTGACCTCACTCTGACAAGTTGGAAGGACAATATCTACACTGACCTCACTCTGACAGATTGGGTGAACACTCTCTACACTGACCTCACTCTGACAAGTTGGAATGACAATCTCTACACTGACCTCACTCTGAGAGGTTGGGGGAACACTCTCTACACTGACCTCACTCTGACAGGTTGGGGGGACACTCTCTACACTGACCTCACTCTGACAGGTTGGGGGAACACTCTCTACACTGACCTCACTCTGACAGATTGGGGGAACACTCTCGACACTGACCTCACTTTGACAGATTGAGGGAACACTCTCTACACTGACCTCACTCTAATAGGTTGGGGGAACACTCTCAACACTGACCTCACTCTGACAGATTGGGGGAACACTCTCTACACTGACCTCACTCTGACAGGTTGGGTGAACACTCTCTACACTGACCTTACTCTGACAAGTTGGGAAGACACTCTCTACACTGACCGCACTCTGACAGGTTGGGGGAACCATCTCTACACTGACCTCACTCTGACAGGTTGGGGGAACACTCTCTACACTGACCTCACTCTGAAAGGTTGGAAGGGCAATCTCTACACTGACCTCACTCTGACAAGTTGGAAGGACAATCTCTACACTGACCTCACTCTGACAGGTTGGAGGAACACTCTCTACACTGACTTCAATCTGACAGATTGGGGGAACAATCTCTGCACTGACCTCATTCTCACAGGTTGGGGGGACACTCTCTACACTGACCTCACTCTGACAAGTTGGAAGCACAATCTCTACACTGATCTCACTCTGACGGGTTGTAAGGACAATCTCTACACTGACCTCACTCTGACAATTTGGAAGGACAATCTCTACACTGACCTCACTCTGACAGGTTGGGGGAACACTCTCTACACTGACATCACTCTGACAGATTGGGGAAACACTCTCTACACTGACCTCACTCTGAAAGGTTAAGGGAACAATCTCTACACTGATCTCACTCTGACAGTTTGGGGGAACAATCTCTACACTGACCTCACTCTGACAAGTTGGAAGGACAATCTCTACACTGACCTCACTCTGACAGATTGGGGAAACACTCTCTACACTGACATCACTCTGAAAGGTTGGAAGGACAATCTCTACACTGACCTCACTCTGACAAGTTGGAAGGACAATATCTACACTGACCTCACTCTGACAAGTTGGAAGGACAATCTCTACACTGACCTCACTATGACAGGTTGGGGGAACACTCTCTACACTGACCTCACTCTGACAGATTGGGGAAACACTCTCTACACTGACATCACTCTGAAAGGTTGGAAGGACAATCTCTACACTGACCTCACTCTGACAAGTTGGAAGGACAATATCTACACTGACCTCACTCTGACAAGTTGGAAGGACAATCTCTACACTGACCTCACTCTGACAGATTGGGGAAACACTCTCTACACTGACATCACTCTGAAAGGTTGGAAGGACAATCTCTACACTGACCTCACTCTGACAAGTTGGAAGGACAATATCTACACTGACCTCACTCTGACAAGTTGGAAGGACAATCTCTACACTGACCTCACTATGACAGGTTGGGGGAACACTCTCTACACTGACCTCACTCTGACAAGTTGGGGGGACACTCTCTACACTGACCTCACTCTGACAGGTTGGGGGAACACTCTCTACACTGACCTCACTCTGACAGATTGGGGGAACACTCTCGACACTGACCTCACTCTGACAGATTAGGAAACCACTCTCTACACTGACCTCACTCTGACAGGTTGGGGGAACACTGTCTACACTGACCTCACTCTGACAAGTTGGGGGAACACTCTCTACAATGACCTCACTCTGACAGGTTGGGGGAACACTCTCAACACTGACCTCACTCTGACAGATTGGGGGAACACTCTCGACACTGACCTCACTTTGACAGATTGAGGGAACACTCTCTACACTGACCTCACTCTGACAGGTTGGGGGAACACTCTCAACACTGACCTCACTCTGACAGATTGGGGGAACACTCTCTACACTGACCTCACTCTGACAGGTTGGGGGAACACTCTCTACACTGACCTTACTCTGACAAGTTGGGAAGACACTCTCTACACTGACCGCACTCTGACAGGTTGGGGGAACCATCTCTACACTGACCTCACTCTGACAGGTTGGGGGAACACTCTCTACACTGACCTCACTCTGAAAGGTTGGAAGGGCAATCTCTACACTGACCTCACTCTGACAAGTTGGAAGGACAATCTCTACACTGACCTCACTCTGACAGGTTGGAGGAACACTCTCTACACTGACTTCAATCTGACAGATTGGGGGAACAATCTCTGCACTGACCTCATTCTCACAGGTTGGGGGGACACTCTCTACACTGACCTCACTCTGACAAGTTGGAAGCACAATCTCTACACTGATCTCACTCTGACGGGTTGTAAGGACAATCTCTACACTGACCTCACTCTGACAATTTGGAAGGACAATCTCTACACTGACCTCACTCTGACAGGTTGGGGGAACACTCTCTACACTGACATCACTCTGACAGATTGGGGAAACACTCTCTACACTGACCTCACTCTGAAAGGTTAAGGGAACAATCTCTACACTGATCTCACTCTGACAGTTTGGGGGAACAATCTCTACACTGACCTCACTCTGACAAGTTGGAAGGACAATCTCTACACTGACCTCACTCTGACAGATTGGGGAAACACTCTCTACACTGACATCACTCTGAAAGGTTGGAAGGACAATCTCTACACTGACCTCACTCTGACAAGTTGGAAGGACAATATCTACACTGACCTCACTCTGACAAGTTGGAAGGACAATCTCTACACTGACCTCACTATGACAGGTTGGGGGAACACTCTCTACACTGACCTCACTCTGACAGATTGGGGAAACACTCTCTACACTGACATCACTCTGAAAGGTTGGAAGGACAATCTCTACACTGACCTCACTCTGACAAGTTGGAAGGACAATATCTACACTGACCTCACTCTGACAAGTTGGAAGGACAATCTCTACACTGACCTCACTCTGACAGATTGGGGAAACACTCTCTACACTGACATCACTCTGAAAGGTTGGAAGGACAATCTCTACACTGACCTCACTCTGACAAGTTGGAAGGACAATATCTACACTGACCTCACTCTGACAAGTTGGAAGGACAATCTCTACACTGACCTCACTATGACAGGTTGGGGGAACACTCTCTACACTGACCTCACTCTGACAAGTTGGGGGGACACTCTCTACACTGACCTCACTCTGACAGGTTGGGGGAACACTCTCTACACTGACCTCACTCTGACAGATTGGGGGAACACTCTCGACACTGACCTCACTCTGACAGATTAGGAAACCACTCTCTACACTGACCTCACTCTGACAGGTTGGGGGAACACTGTCTACACTGACCTCACTCTGACAAGTTGGGGGAACACTCTCTACAATGACCTCACTCTGACAGGTTGGGGGAACACTCTCAACACTGACCTCACTCTGACAGATTGGGGGAACACTCTCGACACTGACCTCACTTTGACAGATTGAGGGAACACTCTCTACACTGACCTCACTCTGACAGGTTGGGGGAACACTCTCAACACTGACCTCACTCTGACAGATTGGGGGAACACTCTCTACACTGACCTCACTCTGACAGGTTGGGGGAACACTCTCTACACTGACCTTACTCTGACAAGTTGGGAAGACACTCTCTACACTGACCGCACTCTGACAGGTTGGGGGAACCATCTCTACACTGACCTCACTCTGACAGGTTGGGGGAACACTCTCTACACTGACCTCACTCTGACAGGTTGGAAGGGCAATCTCTACACTGACCTCACTCTGACAAGTTGGAAGGACAATCTCTACACTGACCTCACTCTGACAGGTTGGAGGAACACTCTCTACACTGACCTCACTCTGACAGATTGGGGGAACAATCTCTGCACTGACCTCATTCTCACAGGTTGGTGGAACACTCTCTACACTGACCTCACTCTGAAAGGTTAAGGGAACAATCTCTACACTGATCTCACTCTGACAGTTTGGGGGAACAATCTCTAAACTGACCTCACTCTGACAAGTTGGAAGGACAATCTCTACACTGACCTCACTCTGACAGATTGGGGAAACACTCTCTACACTGACATCACTCTGAAAGGTTGGAAGGACAATCTCTACACTGACCTCACTCTGACAAGTTGGAAGGACAATATCTACACTGACCTCACTCTGACAAGTTGGAAGGACAATCTCTACACTGACCTCACTATGACAGGTTGGGGGAACACTCTCTACACTGACCTCACTCTGACAGATTGGGGAAACACTCTCTACACTGACATCACTCTGAAAGGTTGGAAGGACAATCTCTACACTGACCTCACTCTGACAAGTTGGAAGGACAATATCTACACTGACCTCACTCTGACAAGTTGGAAGGACAATCTCTACACTGACCTCACTATGACAGGTTGGGGGAACACTCTCTACACTGACCTCACTCTGACAGGTTGGGGGGACACTCTCTACACTGACCTCACTCTGACAGGTTGGGGGAACACTCTCTACACTGACCTCACTCTGACAGATTGGGGGAACACTCTCGACACTGACCTCACTCTGACAGATTAGGAAACCACTCTCTACACTGACCTCACTCTGACAGGTTGGTGGAACACTGTCTACACTGACCTCACTCTGACAAGTTGGGGGAACACTCTCTACAATGACCTCACTCTGACAGGTTGGGGGAACACTCTCAACACTGACCTCACTCTGACAGATTGGGGGAACACTCTCGACACTGACCTCACTTTGACAGATTGAGGGAACACTCTCTACACTGACCTCACTCTGACAGGTTGGGGGAACACTCTCAACACTGACCTCACTCTGACAGATTGGGGGAACACTCTCTACACTGACCTCACTCTGACAGGTTGGGGGAACACTCTCTACACTGACCTTACTCTGACAAGTTGGGAAGACACTCTCTACACTGACTGCACTCTGACAGGTTGGGGGAACCATCTCTACACTGACCTCACTCTGACAGGTTGGGGGAACACTCTCTACACTGACCTCACTCTGACAGGTTGGAAGGGCAATCTCTACACTGACCTCACTCTGACAAGTTGGAAGGACAATCTCTACACTGACCTCACTCTGACAGGTTGGAGGAACACTCTCTACACTGACCTCACTCTGACAGATTGGGGGAACAATCTCTGCACTGACCTCATTCTCACAGGTTGGTGGAACACTCTCTACACTGACCTCACTCTGAAAGGTTAAGGGAACAATCTCTACACTGATCTCACTCTGACAGTTTGGGGGATATTCTCTACACTGACCTCACTCTAACAGATTGGGGGAACAATCTCTACACTGACCTCACTCTGACAAGTTGGAAGGACTATCTCTACACTGACCTCACTCTGACAGATTGGGGAAACACTCTCTACACTGACATCACTCTGAAAGGTTGGAAGGACAATCTCTACACTGACCTCACTCTGACAAGTTGGAAGGACAATATCTACACTGACCTCACTCTGACAAGTTGGAAGGACAATCTCTACACTGACCTCACTATGACAGGTTGGGGGAACACTCTCTACACTGACATCACTCTGACAGGTTGGGGGGACACTCTCTACACTGACCTCACTCTGACAGGTTGGGGGAACACTCTCTACACTGACCTCACTCTGACAGATTGGGGGAACACTCTCGACACTGACCTCACTCTGACAGATTAGGAAACCACTCTCTACACTGACCTCACTCTGACAGGTTGGTGGAACACTGTCTACACTGACCTCACTCTGACAAGTTGGGGGAACACTCTCAATAATGACCTCACTCTGACAGGTTGGGGGAACACTCTCAACACTGACCTCACTCTGACAGATTGGGGGAACACTCTCGACACTGACCTCACTTTGACAGATTGAGGGAACACTCTCTACACTGACCTCACTCTGACAGGTTGGGGGAACACTCTCAACACTGACCTCACTCTGACAGATTGGGGGAACACTCTCTACACTGACCTCACTCTGACAGGTTGGGGGAACACTCTCTACACTGACCTTACTCTGACAAGTTGGGAAGACACTCTCTACACTGACTGCACTCTGACAGGTTGGGGGAACCATCTCTACACTGACCTCACTCTGACAGGTTGGGGGAACACTCTCTACACTGACCTCACTCTGACAGGTTGGAAGGGCAATCTCTACACTGACCTCACTCTGACAAGTTGGAAGGACAATCTCTACACTGACCTCACTCTGACAGGTTGGAGGAACACTCTCTACACTGACCTCACTCTGACAGATTGGGGGAACAATCTCTGCACTGACCTCATTCTCACAGGTTGGTGGAACACTCTCTACACTGACCTCACTCTGACAGGTTGAAATGGTAATCTCTACACTGACCTCACTCTGACAAGTTGGAAGGATATTCTCTACACTGACCTCACTCTGACAGATTGGGGGAACATTCTCTACATTTACCTCACTCTGACAGGTTGGGGGAACACTCTCTACACTCACCTCACTCTGACAGGTTGGGGGAACACTCTCTACACTGAACTCACTCTGACAGGTTGGGGGAACACTCTCTACACTGACCTCACTCTGACAGGTTGGGTGGACTATCTCTACACTGACCTCACTATGACAAGTTGAAAGGACAATCTCTACACTGACCTTACTCTGACAGGTTGTAAGGACAATCTCTACACTGACCTCACTCTGACAGGTTGGAAGGACAATCTCTACACTGACCTCACTCTGACAGGTTGGAAGGACAATCTCTACACTGACTTCACTCTGACAGGATGGGGGGACACTCTCTACACTGACCTCACTCTGACAGGTTGAGGGGACAATCTCTACACTGACCTCACTCTGACAGGTTGGGGGAACACTCTCTACACTGACCTCACTCTGACAAGTTGGAAGGACAATCTCTACACTGACCTCACTCTGAAAGGTTGGAAGGGCAATCTCTACACTGACCTCACTCTGACAGGTTGGAAGGACAATCTCTACACTGACCTCACTCTAACAGGTTTGAAGGACAATCTCTACACTGACCTCACTCTGACAGGTTGGAAAGACAATCTCTACACTGACCTCACTCTAACAGGTTGGCGCAACAATCTCTACACTGATCTCACTCTGACAAGTTGGGGGATATTCTCTACACTGACATCACTCTGACAGATTGGGGGAACAATCTCAACACTGACATCACTCTGACAAGTTGGAAAGACAATCACTACACTGACCTCACTCTTACAGGTTGGGAGAACACTCTCTACACTGACCTCACTCTGACAGGTTGGGGGGACACTCTCTACACTGACCTCACTCTGACAGGTTGGGGGAACACTCTCTACACTGACCTCACTCTGACAGATTGGGGGAACACTCTCGACACTGACCTCACTTTGACAGATTGAGGGAACACTCTCTACACTGACCTCACTCTGACAGGTTGGGGGAACACTCTCAACACTGACCTCACTCTGACAGATTGGGGGAACACTCTCTACACTGACCTCACTCTGACAGGTTTGGGGAACACTCTCTACACTGACCTTACTCTGACAAGTTGGGAAGACACTCTCTACACTGACCGCACTCTGACAGGTTGGGGGAACCATCTCTACACTGACCTCACTCTGACAGGGTGGGGGAACACTCTCTACACTGACCTCACTCTGACAGGTTGGAAGGGCAATCTCTACACTGACCTCACTCTGACAAGTTGGAAGGACAATCTCTACACTGACCTCACTCTGACAGGTTGGAGGAACACTCTCTACACTGACCTCACTCTGACAGATTGGGGGAACAATCTCTGCACTGGCCTCATTCTCACAGGTTGGTGGAACACTCTCTACACTGACCTCACTCTGAAAGTTTGGGGGAACAATCTCTACACTGATCTCACTCTGACAGGTTGGGGGATATTCTCTACACTGACCTCACTCTGACAGATTGGGGGAACAATCTCTACACTGACCTCACTCTGACAAGTTGGAAGGACAATCTCTACACTGACCTCACTCTGACAGATTGGGGAAACACTCTCTACACTGACCTCACTCTGAAAGGTTGGAAGGACAATCTCTACACTGACCTCACTCTGACAAGTTGGAAGGACAATATCTACACTGACCTCACTCTGACAGATTGGGTGAACACTCTCTACACTGACCTCACTCTGACAAGTTGGAAGGACAATCTCTACACTGACCTCACTCTGAGAGGTTGGGGGAACACTCTCTACACTGACCTCACTCTGACAGGTTGGGGGGACACTCTCTACACTGACCTCACTCTGACAGGTTGGGGGAACACTCTCTACACTGACCTCACTCTGACAGATTGGGGGAACACTCTCGACACTGACCTCACTTTGACAGATTGAGGGAACACTCTCTACACTGACCTCACTCTAATAGGTTGGGGGAACACTCTCAACACTGACCTCACTCTGACAGATTGGGGGAACACTCTCTACACTGACCTCACTCTGACAGGTTGGGGGAACACTCTCTACACTGACCTTACTCTGACAAGTTGGGAAGACACTCTCTACACTGACCGCACTCTGACAGGTTGGGGGAACCATCTCTACACTGACCTCACTCTGACAGGTTGGGGGAACACTCTCTACACTGACCTCACTCTGAAAGGTTGGAAGGGCAATCTCTACACTGACCTCACTCTGACAAGTTGGAAGGACAATCTCTACACTGACCTCACTCTGACAGGTTGGAGGAACACTCTCTACACTGACTTCAATCTGACAGATTGGGGGAACAATCTCTGCACTGACCTCATTCTCACAGGTTGGGGGGACACTCTCTACACTGACCTCACTCTGACAAGTTGGAAGCACAATCTCTACACTGATCTCACTCTGACGGGTTGTAAGGACAATCTCTACACTGACCTCACTCTGACAATTTGGAAGGACAATCTCTACACTGACCTCACTCTGACAGGTTGGAAGGACAATCTCTACACTGACCTCACTCTGAGAGGTTGGGGGGCCAATCTCTACACTGACCTCACTCTTACAGGTTGGGGGAGCACTCTCTACACTGACCTCACTCTGTCAAGTTGGAAGGACAATCTCTACAATGACATCAATCTGAAAGGTTTGGGGGACACTCTCTACATTGACCTCACTCTGACAAGTTGGAAGGAAAATCTCTACACTGACCTCACTCTGACAGGTTGGAAGGACAATCTCTACACTGACCTCACTCTGACAGGTTGGAAGGACAATCTCTACACTGACCTCACTCTGACAGGTTGGAAGGACAATCTCTACACTGACCTGACTCTGACAGGTTAGGGGGACAATCCCTACACTGACCTCACTCTGAATGGTTGGGGGGACAATCTCTACACTGACCTCACTATGACAAGTTGAAAGGACAATCTCTACACTGACCTCACTCTGACAGTTTGGAAGGACAATCTTTACACTGACCTCACTCTTACAGGTTGGGGGGACAATCTCTACACTGACCTCACTCTGAGAGGTTGGGGGAACACTCTCTACACTGACCTCACTCTGACAAGTTGGAAGGACAATCTCTACACTGACCTCACTCTTAAAGGTTGGGGGGACATTCTCTACACTGACCTCACTCTGACAAGTTGAAAGGACAATCTCTACACTGACCTCACTCTGACAGGTTGGGGGAACACTCTCTACACTGACCTCACTCTGACAGGTTGGGGGGACACTCTCTACACTGACCTCACTCTGACAGGTTGGGGGAACACTCTCTACACTGACCTCACACTGACAGATTGAGGGAACACTCTCTACACTGACCTCACTCTAACAGGTTTGAAGGACAATCTCTACACTGACCTCACTCTGACAGGTTGGAAAGACAATCTCTACACTGACATCACTCAAACAGGTTGGCGCAACAATCTCTACACTGATCTCACTCTGACAGGTTGAGGGATATTCTCTACACTGACCTCACTCTGACAGATTGGGGGAACAATCTCTACACTGACCTCACTCTGACAAATTGGAAGGACATTCTCTACACTAACCTCACTCTGACAGATTGGGGAAATACTCTCTACACTGACCTCACTCTGAAAGGTTGGTAGGACAATCTCTACACTGACCTCACTCTGACAAGTTGGAAGGACAATCTCTACACTGACCTCACTCTGACAGATTGGGTGAACACTCTCTACACTGACCTCACTCTGACAAGTTGGAAGGACAATCTCTACATTGACCTCACTCTGACAGGTTGGGGGGACACTCTCTACACTGACCTCACTCTGACAGGTTGGGGGAACACTCTCTACACTGACCTCACTCTGACAGATTGGGGGAACACTCTCGACACTGACCTCACTTTGACAGATTGAGGGAACACTCTCTACACTGACCTCACTCTGACAGGTTGGGGGAACACTCTCAACACTGACCTCACTCTAACAGATTGGGGGAACACTCTCTAAACTGACCTCACTCTGACAGGTCTGTTGAACACTCTCTACACTGACCTTACTCTGACAAGTTGGGAAGACACTCTCTACACTGACCGCAATCTGACAGGTTGGGGGAACCATCTCGACACTGACCTCACTCTGACAGGTTGGGGGAACACTCTCTACACTGACCTCACTCTGACAGGTTGGAAGGGCAATCTCTACACTGCCCTCACTCTGACAAGTTGGAAGGACAATCTCTACACTGACCTCACTCTGACAGGTTGGAGGAACACTCTCTACACTGACCTCACTCTGACAGATTGGGGGTACAATCTCTGCACTGACCTCATTCTCACAGGTTGGTGGAACACTCTCTACACTGACCTTACTCTGACAGGTTGAAAGGGCAATCTCTACACTGACCTCACTCTGACAAGTTGGAAGGACATTCTCTACACTGACCTCATTCTGACAGATTGGGGGAACATTCTCTACATTGACCTCACTCTGACAGGTTGGGGGAACACTCTCTACACTGACCTCACTCTGACAGGTTGGGGGAACACTCTCTACACTGAACTCACTCTGACAGGTTGGGGGAACACTCTCTACACTGACCTCACTCTGACAGGTTGGGGGGACTATCTCTACACTGACCTCACTATGACAAGTTGAAAGGACAATCTCTACACTGACCTCACTCTGACAGTTTGGAAGGACAATCTTTACACTGACCTCACTCTTACAGGTTGGGGGGACAATCTCTACACTGACCTCACTCTGAGAAGTTGGGGGAACACTCTCTACACTGACCTCACTCTGACAAGTTGGAAGGACAATCTCTACACTGACCTCACTCTTAAAGGTTGGTGGGACATTCTCTACACTGACCTCACTCTGACAAGTTGAAAGGACAATCTCTACACTGAACTCACTCTGACAGGTTGGAAGGACAATCTCTACACTGAAATCTCTCTGACAGGTTGGAAGGACAATCTCTACACTGACCTCACTCTGACAGGATGGGGGGACACTCTCTACACTGACCTCACTCTGACAGGTTGAGGGGACAATCTCTACACTGACCTCACTCTGACAGGTTGCGGGAACACTCTCTACACTGACCTCACTCTGACAAGTTAGAAGGACAATCTCTACACTGACCTCACTCTGAAATGTTGGAAGGGCAATATCTACACTGACTACACTCTGACAGGTTGGAAGGACAATCTCTACACTGACCTCACTCTAACAGGTTTGAAGGACAATCTCTACACTGACCTCACTCTGACAGGTTGGAAAGACAATCTCTACACTGACCTCACTCTAACAGGTTGGCGCAACAATCTCTGCACTGACCTCATTCTCACAGGTTGGGGAGACACTCTCTACACTGACCTCACTCTGACAAGTTGGAAGCACAATCTCTACACTGATCTCACTCTGACGGGTTGTAAGGACAATCTCTACACTGACCTCACTCTGACAGTTTGGAAGGACAATCTCTACACTGACCTCACTCTGACAGGTTGGAAGGACAATCTCTACACTGACCTCACTCTGAGAGGGTGGGGGGGGGGGCAATCTCTACACTGACCTCACTCTGACAGGTTGGAAGGACAATCTCTACACTGACCTCACTCTGAAAGGTTGGAAGGACAATCTCTACACTGACCTCCCTCTGACAGGTTGGAAGGACAATCTCTACACTGACCTGACTCTGACAGGTTGGGGGGACAATCCCTACACTGACCTCACTCTGAATGGTTGGGGGGACAATCTCTACACTGACCTCACTATGACAAGTTGAAAGGACAATCTCTACACTGACCTCACTCTGACAGTTTGGAAGGACAATATTTACACTGACCTCACTCTTACAGGTTGGAGGAACAATCTCTACACTGACCTCACTCTGACAGATTGGGGGAACAATCTCTGCACTGACCTCATTCTCACAGGTTGGGGGGACACTCTCTACACTGACCTTACTCTGACAAGTTGGAAGCACAATCTCTACACTGATCTCACTCTGACGGGTTGTAAGGACCATCTCTACACTGACCTCACTCTGACAGTTTGGAAGGACAATCTCTACACTGACCTCACACTGACAGGTTGGAAGGACAATCTCTACACTGACCTCACTCTGAGAGGTTGGGGGGACAATCTCTACACTGACATCACTCTGACAGGTTGGGGGAGCACTCTCTACACTGACCTCACTCTGTCAAGTTGGAAGGACAATCTCTACAATGACCTCAATCTGAAAGGTTTAGGGGACACTCTCTACATTGACCTCACTCTGACAAGTTGGAAGGAAAATCTCTACACTGACCTCACTCTGACAGGTTGGAAGGACAATCTCTACACTGACCTCACTCTGACAAGTTGGAAGCACAATCTCTACACTGATCTCACTCTGACGGGTTGTAAGGACAATCTCTACACTGACCTCACTCTGACAGTTTGGAAGGACAATATTTACACTGACCTCACTCTTACAGGTTGGAGGGACAATCTCTACACTGACCTCACTCTGAGAGGTTGGGGGAACACTCTCTACACTGACCTCACTCTGAGAAGTTGGAAGGACAATCTCTACACTGACCTCACTCTTAAAGGTTGGGGGGACATTCTCTACACTGACCTCACTCTGACAAGTTGAAAGGACAATCTCTACACTGACCTTACTCTGACATGTTGTAAGGACAATCTCTACACTGACCTCACTCTGACAGGTTGGAAGGACAATCTCTACACTGACCTAACTCTGACAGGTTGGAAGGACAATCTATACACTGACCTCACTCTGACAGGATGGGGGGACACTCTCTACACTGACCTCACTCTGACAGGTTGAGGGGACAATCTCTACACTGACCTCACTCTGACAGGTTGGGGGAACACTCTCTACACTGACCTCACTCTGACAAGTTGGAAGGACAATCTCTACACTGACCTCACTCTGAAAGGTTGGAAGGGCAATCTCTACACTGACCTAGCTCTGACAGGTTGGAAGGACAATCTCTACACTGACCTCACTCTAACAGGTTTGAAGGACAATCTCTACACTGACCTCACTCTGACAGGTTGGAAAGACAATCTCTACACTGACATCACTCAAACAGGTTGGCGCAACAATCTCTACACTGATCTCACTCTGACAGGTTGAGGGATATTCTCTACACTGACCTCACTCTGACAGATTGGGGGAACAATCTCTACACTGACCTCACTCTGACAAATTGGAAGGACATTCTCTACACTAACCTCACTCTGACAGATTGGGGAAATACTCTCTACACTGACCTCACTCTGAAAGGTTGGAAGGACAATCTCTACACTGACCTCACTCTGACAAGTTGGAAGGACAATCTCTACACTGACCTCACTCTGACAGATTGGGTGAACACTCTCTACACTGACCTCACTCTGACAAGTTGGAAGGACAATCTCTACATTGACCTCACTCTGACAGGTTGGGGGGACACTCTCTACACTGACCTCACTCTGACAGGTTGGGGGAACACTCTCTACACTGACCTCACTCTGACAGATTGGGGGAACACTCTCGACACTGACCTCACTTTGACAGATTGAGGGAACACTCTCTACACTGACCTCACTCTGACAGGTTGGGGGAACACTCTCAACACTGACCTCACTCTAACAGATTGGGGGAACACTCTCTAAACTGACCTCACTCTGACAGGTCTGTTGAACACTCTCTACACTGACCTTACTCTGACAAGTTGGGAAGACACTCTCTACACTGACCGCAATCTGACAGGTTGGGGGAACCATCTCGACACTGACCTCACTCTGACAGGTTGGGGGAACACTCTCTACACTGACCTCACTCTGACAGGTTGGAAGGGCAATCTCTACACTGCCCTCACTCTGACAAGTTGGAAGGACAATCTCTACACTGACCTCACTCTGACAGGTTGGAGGAACACTCTCTACACTGACCTCACTCTGACAGATTGGGGGTACAATCTCTGCACTGACCTCATTCTCACAGGTTGGTGGAACACTCTCTACACTGACCTTACTCTGACAGGTTGAAAGGGCAATCTCTACACTGACCTCACTCTGACAAGTTGGAAGGACATTCTCTACACTGACCTCATTCTGACAGATTGGGGGAACATTCTCTACATTGACCTCACTCTGACAGGTTGGGGGAACACTCTCTACACTGACCTCACTCTGACAGGTTGGGGGAACACTCTCTACACTGAACTCACTCTGACAGGTTGGGGGAACACTCTCTACACTGACCTCACTCTGACAGGTTGGGGGGACTATCTCTACACTGACCTCACTATGACAAGTTGAAAGGACAATCTCTACACTGACCTCACTCTGACAGTTTGGAAGGACAATCTTTACACTGACCTCACTCTTACAGGTTGGGGGGACAATCTCTACACTGACCTCACTCTGAGAAGTTGGGGGAACACTCTCTACACTGACCTCACTCTGACAAGTTGGAAGGACAATCTCTACACTGACCTCACTCTTAAAGGTTGGTGGGACATTCTCTACACTGACCTCACTCTGACAAGTTGAAAGGACAATCTCTACACTGAACTCACTCTGACAGGTTGGAAGGACAATCTCTACACTGAAATCTCTCTGACAGGTTGGAAGGACAATCTCTACACTGACCTCACTCTGACAGGATGGGGGGACACTCTCTACACTGACCTCACTCTGACAGGTTGAGGGGACAATCTCTACACTGACCTCACTCTGACAGGTTGCGGGAACACTCTCTACACTGACCTCACTCTGACAAGTTAGAAGGACAATCTCTACACTGACCTCACTCTGAAATGTTGGAAGGGCAATATCTACACTGACTACACTCTGACAGGTTGGAAGGACAATCTCTACACTGACCTCACTCTAACAGGTTTGAAGGACAATCTCTACACTGACCTCACTCTGACAGGTTGGAAAGACAATCTCTACACTGACCTCACTCTAACAGGTTGGCGCAACAATCTCTGCACTGACCTCATTCTCACAGGTTGGGGAGACACTCTCTACACTGACCTCACTCTGACAAGTTGGAAGCACAATCTCTACACTGATCTCACTCTGACGGGTTGTAAGGACAATCTCTACACTGACCTCACTCTGACAGTTTGGAAGGACAATCTCTACACTGACCTCACTCTGACAGGTTGGAAGGACAATCTCTACACTGACCTCACTCTGAGAGGGTGGGGGGGGGCAATCTCTACACTGACCTCACTCTGACAGGTTGGAAGGACAATCTCTACACTGACCTCACTCTGAAAGGTTGGAAGGACAATCTCTACACTGACCTCACTCTGACAGGTTGGAAGGACAATCTCTACACTGACCTGACTCTGACAGGTTGGGGGGACAATCCCTACACTGACCTCACTCTGAATGGTTGGGGGGACAATCTCTACACTGACCTCACTATGACAAGTTGAAAGGACAATCTCTACACTGACCTCACTCTGACAGTTTGGAAGGACAATATTTACACTGACCTCACTCTTACAGGTTGGGGGGACAATCTCTACACTGACCTCACTCTGACAAGTTGGAAGGACAATCTCTACACTGAACTCACTCTTAAAGATTGGGGGGACATTCTCTACACTGACCTCACTCTGACAAGTTGAAAGGACAATCTCTACACTGACCTTACTCTGACATGTTGTAAGGACAATCTCTACACTGACCTCACTCTGACAGGTTGGAAGGACAATCTCTACACTGACCTCACTCTGACAGGTTGGAAGGACAATCTCTACACTGACCTCACCCTGACAGGATGGGGGGGACACTCTCTACACTGACCTCACTCTGACAGGTTGAGGGGACAATCTCTACACTGACCTCACTGTGACAGGTTGGGGGAACACTCTCTACACTGACCTCACTCTGACAAGTTGGAAGGACAATCTCTACACTGACCTCACTCTGAAAGGTTGGAAGGGCAATCTCTACACTGACCTAGCTCTGACAGGTTGGAAGGACAATCTCTACACTGACCTCACTCTAACAGGTTTGAAGGACGATCTCTACACTGACCTCACTCTGACAGGTTGGAAAGACAATCTCTACACTGACCTCACTCTAACAGGTTGGCGCAACAATCTCTACACTGATCTCACTCTGACAGGTTGAGGGATATTCTCTACACTGACCTCACTCTGACAGATTGGGGGAACAATCTCTACACTGACCTCACTCTGACAAATTGGAAGGACAATCTCTACACTGACCTCACTCTGACAGATTGGGGAAACACTCTCTACACTGACCTTACTCTGAAAGGTTGGAAGGACAATCACTACACTGACCTCACTCTGACAAGTTGGAAGGACAATTTCTACACTGACCTCACTCTGACAGATTGGGTGAACACTCTCTACACTGACCTCACTCTGACAAGTTGGAAGGACAATCTCTACATTGACCTCACTCTGACAGGTTGCGGGGACACTCTCTACACTGACCTCACTCTGACAGGTTGGGGGAACACTCTCTACACTGACCTCACTCTGACAGATTGGGGGAACAGTCTCGACACTGACCTCACTTTGACAGATTGAGGGAACACTCTCTACACTGACCTCACTCTGACAGGTTGGGGGAACACTCTCAACACTGACGACCTCACTCTGACAGATTGGGGGAACACTCTCTACACTGACCTAACTCTGACAGGTTTGTTGAACACTCTCTACACTGACCTTATTCTGACAAGTTGGGAAGACACTCTCTACACTGACCGCACTCTGACAGGTTGGGGGAACCATCTCGACACTGACCTCACTCTGACAGGTTGGGGGAACACTCTCTACACTGACCTCACTCTGACAGGTTGGAAGGGCAATCTCTACACTGACCTCACTCTGACAAGTTGGAAGGACAATCTCTACACTGACCTCACTCTGACAGGTTGGAGGAAGACTCTCTACACTGACCTCACTCTGACAGATTGGGGATACAATCTCTGCACTGACCTCATTCTCACAGGTTGGTGGAACACTCTCTACACTGACCTTACTCTGACAGGTTGAAAGGGCAATCTCTACACTGACCTCACTCTGACAAGTTGGAAGGACATTCTCTACACTGACCTCACTCTGACAGATTGGGGGAACATTCTCTACATTGACCTCACTCTGACAGGTTGGGGGAACACTCTCTACACTGACCTCACTCTGACAGGTTGGGGGAACACTCTCTACACTGAACTCACTCTGACAGGTTGGGGGAACACTCTCTACACTGACCTCACTCTGACAGGTTGGGGGGACTATCTCTACACTGACCTCACTATGACAAGTTGAAAGGACAATCTCAACAATGACCTCACTCTGACAGTTTGAAAGGACAATCTTTACACTGACCTCACTCTTACAGGTTGGGGGGACAATCTCTACACTGACCTCACTCTGAGAAGTTGGGGGAACACTCTCTACACTGACCTCACTCTGACAAGTTGGAAGGACAATCTCTACACTGACCTCACTCTTAAAGGTTGGTGGGACATTCTCTACACTGACCTCACTCTGACAGGTTGGAGGAACACTCTCTACACTGACCTCACTCTGACAGATTGGGGGTACAATCTCTGCACTGACCTCATTCTCACAGGTTGGTGGAACACTCTCTACACTGACCTTACTCTGACAGGTTGAAAGGGCAATCTCTACACTGACCTCACTCTGACAAGTTGGAAGGACATTCTCTACACTGACCTCATTCTGACAGATTGGGGGAACATTCTCTACATTGACCTCACTCTGACAGGTTGGGGGAACACCCTCTACACTGACCTCACTCTGACAGGTTGGGGGAACACTCTCTACACTGAACTCACTCTGACAGGTTGGGGGAACACTCTCTACACTGACCTCACTCTGACAGGTTGGGGGGACTATCTCTACACTGACCTCACTATGACAAGTTGAAAGGACAATCTCTACACTGACCTCACTCTGACAGTTTGGAAGGACAATCTTTACACTGACCTCACTCTTACAGGTTGGGGGGACAATCTCTACACTGACCTCACTCTGAGAAGTTGGGGGAACACTCTCTACACTGACCTCACTCTGACAAGTTGGAAGGACAATCTCTACACTGACCTCACTCTTAAAGGTTGGTGGGACATTCTCTACACTGACCTCACTCTGACAAGTTGAAAGGACAATCTCTACACTGAACTCACTCTGACAGGTTGGAAGGACAATCTCTACACTGAAATCTCTCTGACAGGTTGGAAGGACAATCTCTACACTGACCTCACTCTGACAGGATGGGGGGACACTCTCTACACTGACCTCACTCTGACAGGTTGAGGGGACAATCTCTACACTGACCTCACTCTGACAGGTTGCGGGAACACTCTCTACACTGACCTCACTCTGACAAGTTAGAAGGACAATCTCTACACTGACCTCACTCTGAAATGTTGGAAGGGCAATATCTACACTGACTACACTCTGACAGGTTGGAAGGACAATCTCTACACTGACCTCACTCTAACAGGTTTGAAGGACAATCTCTACACTGACCTCACTCTGACAGGTTGGAAAGACAATCTCTACACTGACCTCACTCTAACAGGTTGGCGCAACAATCTCTGCACTGACCTCATTCTCACAGGTTGGGGGGACACTCTCTACACTGACCTCACTCTGACAAGTTGGAAGCACAATCTCTACACTGATCTCACTCTGACGGGTTGTAAGGACAATCTCTACACTGACCTCACTCTGACAGTTTGGAAGGACAATCTCTACACTGACCTCACTCTGACAGGTTGGAAGGACAATCTCTACACTGACCTCACTCTGAGAGGTTGGGGGGACAATCTCTACACTGACCTCACACTGACAGGTTGGAAGGACAATCTCTACACTGACCTCACTCTGAAAGGTTGGAAGGACAATCTCTACACTGACCTCACTCTGACAGGTTGGAAGGACAATCTCTACACTGACCTGACTCTGACAGGTTGGGGGGACAATCCCTACACTGACCTCACTCTGAATGGTTGGGGGGACAATCTCTACACTGACCTCACTATGACAAGTTGAAAGGACAATCTCTACACTGACCTCACTCTGACAGTTTGGAAGGACAATATTTACACTGACCTCACTCTTACAGGTTGGGGGGACAATCTCTACACTGACCTCACTCTGACAAGTTGGAAGGACAATCTCTACACTGAACTCACTCTTAAAGATTGGGGGGACATTCTCTACACTGACCTCACTCTGACAAGTTGAAAGGACAATCTCTACACTGACCTTACTCTGACATGTTGTAAGGACAATCTCTACACTGACCTCACTCTGACAGGTTGGAAGGACAATCTCTACACTGACCTCACTCTGACAGGTTGGAAGGACAATCTCTACACTGACCTCACCCTGACAGGATGGGGGGGACACTCTCTACACTGACCTCACTCTGACAGGTTGAGGGGACAATCTCTACACTGACCTCACTGTGACAGGTTGGGGGAACACTCTCTACACTGACCTCACTCTGACAAGTTGGAAGGACAATCTCTACACTGACCTCACTCTGAAAGGTTGGAAGGGCAATCTCTACACTGACCTAGCTCTGACAGGTTGGAAGGACAATCTCTACACTGACCTCACTCTAACAGGTTTGAAGGACGATCTCTACACTGACCTCACTCTGACAGGTTGGAAAGACAATCTCTACACTGACCTCACTCTAACAGGTTGGCGCAACAATCTCTACACTGATCTCACTCTGACAGGTTGAGGGATATTCTCTACACTGACCTCACTCTGACAGATTGGGGGAACAATCTCTACACTGACCTCACTCTGACAAATTGGAAGGACAATCTCTACACTGACCTCACTCTGACAGATTGGGGAAACACTCTCTACACTGACCTTACTCTGAAAGGTTGGAAGGACAATCACTACACTGACCTCACTCTGACAAGTTGGAAGGACAATTTCTACACTGACCTCACTCTGACAGATTGGGTGAACACTCTCTACACTGACCTCACTCTGACAAGTTGGAAGGACAATCTCTACATTGACCTCACTCTGACAGGTTGCGGGGACACTCTCTACACTGACCTCACTCTGACAGGTTGGGGGAACACTCTCTACACTGACCTCACTCTGACAGATTGGGGGAACAGTCTCGACACTGACCTCACTTTGACAGATTGAGGGAACACTCTCTACACTGACCTCACTCTGACAGGTTGGGGGAACACTCTCAACACTGACGACCTCACTCTGACAGATTGGGGGAACACTCTCTACACTGACCTAACTCTGACAGGTTTGTTGAACACTCTCTACACTGACCTTATTCTGACAAGTTGGGAAGACACTCTCTACACTGACCGCACTCTGACAGGTTGGGGGAACCATCTCGACACTGACCTCACTCTGACAGGTTGGGGGAACACTCTCTACACTGACCTCACTCTGACAGGTTGGAAGGGCAATCTCTACACTGACCTCACTCTGACAAGTTGGAAGGACAATCTCTACACTGACCTCACTCTGACAGGTTGGAGGAAGACTCTCTACACTGACCTCACTCTGACAGATTGGGGATACAATCTCTGCACTGACCTCATTCTCACAGGTTGGTGGAACACTCTCTACACTGACCTTACTCTGACAGGTTGAAAGGGCAATCTCTACACTGACCTCACTCTGACAAGTTGGAAGGACATTCTCTACACTGACCTCACTCTGACAGATTGGGGGAACATTCTCTACATTGACCTCACTCTGACAGGTTGGGGGAACACTCTCTACACTGACCTCACTCTGACAGGTTGGGGGAACACTCTCTACACTGAACTCACTCTGACAGGTTGGGGGAACACTCTCTACACTGACCTCACTCTGACAGGTTGGGGGGACTATCTCTACACTGACCTCACTATGACAAGTTGAAAGGACAATCTCAACAATGACCTCACTCTGACAGTTTGAAAGGACAATCTTTACACTGACCTCACTCTTACAGGTTGGGGGGACAATCTCTACACTGACCTCACTCTGAGAAGTTGGGGGAACACTCTCTACACTGACCTCACTCTGACAAGTTGGAAGGACAATCTCTACACTGACCTCACTCTTAAAGGTTGGTGGGACATTCTCTACACTGACCTCACTCTGACAGGTTGGAGGAACACTCTCTACACTGACCTCACTCTGACAGATTGGGGGTACAATCTCTGCACTGACCTCATTCTCACAGGTTGGTGGAACACTCTCTACACTGACCTTACTCTGACAGGTTGAAAGGGCAATCTCTACACTGACCTCACTCTGACAAGTTGGAAGGACATTCTCTACACTGACCTCATTCTGACAGATTGGGGGAACATTCTCTACATTGACCTCACTCTGACAGGTTGGGGGAACACCCTCTACACTGACCTCACTCTGACAGGTTGGGGGAACACTCTCTACACTGAACTCACTCTGACAGGTTGGGGGAACACTCTCTACACTGACCTCACTCTGACAGGTTGGGGGGACTATCTCTACACTGACCTCACTATGACAAGTTGAAAGGACAATCTCTACACTGACCTCACTCTGACAGTTTGGAAGGACAATCTTTACACTGACCTCACTCTTACAGGTTGGGGGGACAATCTCTACACTGACCTCACTCTGAGAAGTTGGGGGAACACTCTCTACACTGACCTCACTCTGACAAGTTGGAAGGACAATCTCTACACTGACCTCACTCTTAAAGGTTGGTGGGACATTCTCTACACTGACCTCACTCTGACAAGTTGAAAGGACAATCTCTACACTGAACTCACTCTGACAGGTTGGAAGGACAATCTCTACACTGAAATCTCTCTGACAGGTTGGAAGGACAATCTCTACACTGACCTCACTCTGACAGGATGGGGGGACACTCTCTACACTGACCTCACTCTGACAGGTTGAGGGGACAATCTCTACACTGACCTCACTCTGACAGGTTGCGGGAACACTCTCTACACTGACCTCACTCTGACAAGTTAGAAGGACAATCTCTACACTGACCTCACTCTGAAATGTTGGAAGGGCAATATCTACACTGACTACACTCTGACAGGTTGGAAGGACAATCTCTACACTGACCTCACTCTAACAGGTTTGAAGGACAATCTCTACACTGACCTCACTCTGACAGGTTGGAAAGACAATCTCTACACTGACCTCACTCTAACAGGTTGGCGCAACAATCTCTGCACTGACCTCATTCTCACAGGTTGGGGGGACACTCTCTACACTGACCTCACTCTGACAAGTTGGAAGCACAATCTCTACACTGATCTCACTCTGACGGGTTGTAAGGACAATCTCTACACTGACCTCACTCTGACAGTTTGGAAGGACAATCTCTACACTGACCTCACTCTGACAGGTTGGAAGGACAATCTCTACACTGACCTCACTCTGAGAGGTTGGGGGGACAATCTCTACACTGACCTCACACTGACAGGTTGGAAGGACAATCTCTACACTGACCTCACTCTGAAAGGTTGGAAGGACAATCTCTACACTGACCTCACTCTGACAGGTTGGAAGGACAATCTCTACACTGACCTGACTCTGACAGGTTGGGGGGACAATCCCTACACTGACCTCACTCTGAATGGTTGGGGGGACAATCTCTACACTGACCTCACTATGACAAGTTGAAAGGACAATCTCTACACTGACCTCACTCTGACAGTTTGGAAGGACAATATTTACACTGACCTCACTCTTACAGGTTGGGGGGACAATCTCTACACTGACCTCACTCTGACAAGTTGGAAGGACAATCTCTACACTGAACTCACTCTTAAAGATTGGGGGGACATTCTCTACACTGACCTCACTCTGACAAGTTGAAAGGACAATCTCTACACTGACCTTACTCTGACATGTTGTAAGGACAATCTCTACACTGACCTCACTCTGACAGGTTGGAAGGACAATCTCTACACTGACCTCACTCTGACAGGTTGGAAGGACAATCTCTACACTGACCTCACCCTGACAGGATGGGGGGGGGGACACTCTCTACACTGACCTCACTCTGACAGGTTGAGGGGACAATCTCTACACTGACCTCACTGTGACAGGTTGGGGGAACACTCTCTACACTGACCTCACTCTGACAAGTTGGAAGGACAATCTCTACACTGACCTCACTCTGAAAGGTTGGAAGGGCAATCTCTACACTGACCTAGCTCTGACAGGTTGGAAGGACAATCTCTACACTGACCTCACTCTAACAGGTTTGAAGGACAATCTCTACACTGACCTCACTCTAACAGGTTGGCGCAACAATCTCTACACTGATCTCACTCTGACAGGTTGAGGGATATTCTCTACACTGACCTCACTCTGACAGATTGGGGGAACAATCTCTACACTGACCTCACTCTGACAAATTGGAAGGACAATCTCTACACTGACCTCACTCTGACAGATTGGAAGGACAATCTCTACACTGACCTCACTCTGACAGTTTGGGGAAACACTCTCTACACTGACCTTACTCTGAAAGGTTGGAAGGACAATCACTACACTGACCTCACTCTGACAAGTTGGAAGGACAATTTCTACACTGACCTCACTCTGACAGATTGGGTGAACACTCTCTACACTGACCTCACTCTGACAAGTTGGAAGGACAATCTCTACATTGACCTCACTCTGACAGGTTGCGGGGACACTCTCTACACTGACCTCACTCTGACAGGTTGGGGGAACACTCTCTACACTGACCTCACTCTGACAGATTGGGGGAACAGTCTCGACACTGACCTCACTTTGACAGATTGAGGGAACACTCTCTACACTGACCTCACTCTGACAGGTTGGGGGAACACTCTCAACACTGACGACCTCACTCTGACAGATTGGGGGAACACTCTCTACACTGACCTAACTCTGACAGGTTTGTTGAACACTCTCTACACTGACCTTATTCTGACAAGTTGGGAAGACACTCTCTACACTGACCGCACTCTGACAGGTTGGGGGAACCATCTCGACACTGACCTCACTCTGACAGGTTGGGGGAACACTCTCTACACTGACCTCACTCTGACAGGTTGGAAGGGCAATCTCTACACTGACCTCACTCTGACAAGTTGGAAGGACAATCTCTACACTGACCTCACTCTGACAGGTTGGAGGAAGACTCTCTACACTGACCTCACTCTGACAGATTGGGGATACAATCTCTGCACTGACCTCATTCTCACAGGTTGGTGGAACACTCTCTACACTGACCTTACTCTGACAGGTTGAAAGGGCAATCTCTACACTGACCTCACTCTGACAAGTTGGAAGGACATTCTCTACACTGACCTCACTCTGACAGATTGGGGGAACATTCTCTACATTGACCTCACTCTGACAGGTTGGGGGAACACTCTCTACACTGACCTCACTCTGACAGGTTGGGGGAACACTCTCTACACTGAACTCACTCTGACAGGTTGGGGGAACACTCTCTACACTGACCTCACTCTGACAGGTTGGGGGGACTATCTCTACACTGACCTCACTATGACAAGTTGAAAGGACAATCTCTACACTGACCTCACTCTGACAGTTTGGAAGGACAATCTTTACACTGACCTCACTCTTACAGGTTGGGGGGACAATCTCTACACTGACCTCACTCTGAGAAGTTGGGGGAACACTCTCTACACTGACCTCCCTCTGACAAGTTGGAAGGACAATCTCTACACTGACCTCACTCTTAAAGGTTGGTGGGACATTCTCTACACTGACCTCACTCTGACAAGTTGAAAGGACAATCTCTACACTGAACTCACTCTGACAGGTTGGAAGGACAATCTCTACACTGAAATCTCTCTGACAGGTTGGAAGGACAATCTCTACACTGACCTCACTCTGACAGGATGGGGGGACACTCTCTACACTGACCTCACTCTGACAGGTTGAGGGGACAATCTCTACACTGACCTCACTCTGACAGGTTGGGGGAACACTCTCTACACTGACCTCACTCTGACAAGTTAGAAGGACAATCTCTACACTGACCTCACTCTGAAATGTTGGAAGGGCAATATCTACACTGACTACACTCTGACAGGTTGGAAGGACAATCTCTACACTGACCTCACTCTAACAGGTTTGAAGGACAATCTCTACACTGACCTCACTCTGACAGGTTGGAAAGACAATCTCTACACTGACCTCACTCTAACAGGTTGGCGCAACAATCTCTGCACTGACCTCATTCTCACAGGATGGGGGGACACTCTCTACACTGACCTCACTCTGACAAGTTGGAAGCACAATCTCTACACTGATCTCACTCTGACGGGTTGTAAGGACAATCTCTACACTGACCTCACTCTGACAGTTTGGAAGGACAATCTCTACACTGACCTCACTCTGACAGGTTGGAAGGACAATCTCTACACTGACCTCACTCTGAGAGGTTGGGGGGACAATCTCTACACTGACCTCACCCTGACAGGTTGGAAGGACAATCTCTACACTGACCTCACTCTGAAAGGTTGGAAGGACAATCTCTACACTGACCTCACTCTGACAGGTTGGAAGGACAATCTCTACACTGACCTGACACTGACAGGTTGGGGGGACAATCCCTACACTGACCTCACTCTGAATGGTTGGGGGGACAATCTCTACACTGACCTCACTATGACAAGTTGAAAGGACAATCTCTACACTGACCTCACTCTGACAGTTTGGAAGGACAATATTTACACTGACCTCACTCTTACAGGTTGGGGGGACAATCTCTACACTGACCTCACTCTGAGAGGTTAGGGGAACACTCTCTACACTGACCTCACTCTGACAAGTTGGAAGGACAATCTCTACACTGACCTCACTCTTAAAGATTGGGGGGACATTCTCTACACTGACCTCACTCTGACAAGTTGAAAGGACAATCTCTACACTGACCTTACTCTGACATGTTGTAAGGACAATCTCTACACTGACCTCACTCTGACAGGTTGGAAGGACAATCTCTACACTGACCTCACTCTGACAGGTTGGAAGGACAATCTCTACACTGACCTCACCCTGACAGGATGGGGGGACACTCTCTACACTGACCTCACTCTGACAGGTTGAGGGGACAATCTCTACACTGACCTCACTCTGACAAGTTGGAAGGACAATCTCTACACTGACCTCACTCTGAAAGGTTGGAAGGGCAATCTCTACACTGACCTAGCTCTGACAGGTTGGAAGGACAATCTCTACACTGACCTCACTCTAACAGGTTTGAAGGACAATCTCTACACTGACCTCACTCTGACAGGTTGGAAAGACAATCTCTACACTGACCTCACTCTAACAGGTTGGCGCAACAATCTCTACACTGATCTCACTCTGACAGGTTGAGGGATATTCTCTACACTGACCTCACTCTGACAGATTGGGGGAACAATCTCTACACTGACCTCACTCTGACAAATTGGAAGGACAATCTCTACACTGACCTCACTCTGACAGATTGGGGAAACACTCTCTACACTGACCTTACTCTGAATGGTTGGAAGGACAATCACTACACTGACCTCACTCTGACAAGTTGGAAGGACAATTTCTACACTGACCTCACTCTGACAGATTGGGTGAACACTCTCTACACTGACCTCACTCTGACAAGTTGGAAGGACAATCTCTACATTGACCTCACTCTGACAGGTTGCGGGGACACTCTCTACACTGACCTCACTCTGACAGGTTGGGGGAACACTCTCTACACTGACCTCACTCTGACAGATTGGGGGAACAGTCTCGACACTGACCTCACTTTGACAGATTGAGGGAACACTCTCTACACTGACCTCACTCTGACAGGTTGGGGGAACACTCTCAACACTGACGACCTCACTCTGACAGATTGGGGGAACACTCTCTACACTGACCTAACTCTGACAGGTTTGTTGAACACTCTCTACACTGACCTTATTCTGACAAGTTGGGAAGACACTCTCTACACTGACCGCACTCTGACAGGTTGGGGGAACCATCTCGACACTGACCTCACTCTGACAGGTTGGGGGAACACTCTCTACACTGACCTCACTCTGACAGGTTGGAAGGGCAATCTCTACACTGACCTCACTCTGACAAGTTGGAAGGACAATCTCTACACTGACCTCACTCTGACAGGTTGGAGGAACACTCTCTACACTGACCTCACTCTGACAGTTTGGGGGAACAATCTCTGCACTGACCTCATTCTCCCAGGTTGGTGGAACACTCTCTACACTGACCTCACTCTGACAGGTTGAAAGGGCAATCTCTACACTGACCTCACTCTGACAAGTTGGAAGGACATTCTCTACACTGACCTCACTCTGACAAGTTGGGAAGACACTCTCTACACTGACCGCACTCTGACAGGTTGGGGGAACCATCTCTACACTGACCTCACTCTGACAGGTTGGGGGAACACTCTCTACACTGACCTCACTCTGACAGGTTGGAAGGGCAATCTCTACACTGACCTCACTCTGACAAGTTGGAAGGACAATCTCTACACTGACCTCACACTGACAGGTTGGAGGAACACTCTCTACACTGACCTCACTCTGACAGATTGGGGGAACAATCTCTGCACTGACCTCATTCTCACAGGTTGGTGGAACACTCTCTACACTGACCTCACTCTGAAAGGTAGGGGGAACAATCTCTACACTGATCTCACTCTGACAGGTTGGGGGATATTCTCTACACTGACCTCACTCTGACAGATTGGGGGAACAATCTCTACACTGACCTCACTCTGACAAGTTGGAAGGACAATCTCTACACTGACCTCACTCTGACAGATTGGGGAAACACTCTCTACACTGACCTCACTCTGAAAGGTTGGAAGGACAATCTCTACACTGACCTCACTCTGACAAGTTGGAAGGACAATATCTACACTGACCTCACTCTGACAGATTGGGTGAACAATCTCTACACTGACCTCACTCTGACAAATTGGAAGGACAATCTCTACACTGACCTCACTCTGACAGGTTGGGGGAACACTCTCTACACTGACCTCACTCTGACAGGTTGGGGGGACGCTCTCTACACTGACCTCACTCTGACAGGTTGGGGGAACACTCTCTACACTGACCTCACTCTGACAGATTGGGGGAACACTCTCGACACTGACCTCACTTTGACAGATTGAGGGAACACTCTCTACACTGACCTCACTCTGACAGGTTGGGGGAACACTCTCAACACTGACCTCACACTGACAGATTAGGGGAACACTCTCTACACTGACCTCACTCTGACAGGTTGGGGGAACACTCTCTACACCGACCTTACTATGACAAGTTGGGAAGACACTCTCTACACTGACCGCACTCTGACAGGTTGGGGGAACCATCTCTACACTGACCTCACTCTAACAGGTTGGGGGAACACTCTCAACACTGACCTCACTCTGACAGATTGGAGGAACACTCTCTACACTGACCTCACTCTGACAGATTGGGGGAACAATCTCTGCACTGACCTAATTCTCATAGGTTGGTGGAACACTCTCTACACTGACCTCACTCTGAAAGGGTGGGGGAACACTCTCTACACTGACCTCACTCTGAGAGGTTGGGGGACACTCTCTACACTGACCTCACTCTGACAGGTTGGGGGGACACTCCCTACACTGACCTCACTCTGACAGGTTGGGGGAACACTCTCAACACTGATCTCACTCTGACAGATTGGGGGAACACTCTCTACACTGACCTCACTCTGACAGGTTGGGGGACACTCTCTACACTAACCTCACTCTGACAAGTTGGAAGGAGATTCTATACACTGACCTCACTCTGACAGATTTGAGGAACACTCTCTACACTGACCTCTCTCTGACAAGTTGGAAGGACAATCTTTACACTGACCTCACTGTGACAGGTTGTGGGAACACTCTCTACACTGACCTCACTCTGACAAGTTGGAAGGATAATCTCTACACTGACCTCACTATGACAGGTTGGGGGAACACTCTCTACACTGACCTCACTCTGACAGGTTAGGGGGACACTCTCTACATTGACCTCGCTCTGACAGGTTGGGGGAACACACTCTAAACTGACCTTACTCTGACAGATTGGGGGAACACTCTCTACACTGACCTCACTCTGACAGATTGGGGGAACACTGTCTACACTGACCTCACTCTGACAGGTTGGGGGAACACTCTCAACACTGACCTCACTCTGACAGATTGGGGGAACACTCTCCACACTGACCTTACTCTGACAGGTTGGCGGAACACTTTCTACACTGACCTTACTCTCACAAGTTAAGGGGGGACACTCTCTACACTGACCGCACTCTGACAGGTTGGGGGGACACTCCCTACACTGACCTCACTCTGACAGGTTGGGGGAACACTCTCAACACTGACCTCACTCTGACAAGTTGGAAGGACAATCTCTACACTGACCTCACTCTGAGAAATTGGGGGAACACTCTCTACACTGACCTCTCTCTGAAAAGTTGGAAGGACAATCTCTACACTCACCTCACTCTGACAGGTTGGGGGAACACTTTCTACACTGACCTCACTCTGACAGGTTGAGGGGACACTCTCTACACTGACCTCACTCTGACAGGTTGGGGGGACACTCCCTACACTGACCTCACTCTGACAGGTTGGGGGAACACTTTCTACACTGACCTCACTCTGACAGGTTGAGGGGACACTCTCTACACCGACCTCACCCTGACAGGTTAGGGAGACACTCCCTACACTGACCTCACTTTGACAGATTGGGGGAACACTCTCTACACTGACCTCACTCTGACAGATTGGGGGAACACTGTCTACACTGACCTCACTCTGACAGGTTGGGGGAACACTCTCAACACTGACCTCACTCTGACAGATTAGGGGAACAATCTCAACACTGACCTCACTCTGACAGGTTGGGGTAACACTCTCTACAATGACCTCACTCTGACAGGTTCGGGGAACACTCTCAACACTGACCTCACTCTGACAGATTGGGGGAACACTCTCTACTCTGACCTCACTCTGACAGGTTGCTGGAACACTCTCTACAATGACCTCACTCTGACAGGTTGGGGGGACACTCTCTACACTGACCGCACTCTGACAGGTTGAGGGAACCATCTCTACACTGACCTCACTCTGACAGGTTGGGGGAACACTCTCTACACTAACCTCACTCTGACAGGTTGAAAGGGCAATCTCTACACTGACCTCACTCTGACAAGTTGGAAGGACATTCTCTACACTGACCTCACTCTGACAGATTGGGGGAACATTCTCTACATTGACCTCACTCTAACAGGTTGGGGGAACACTCTCTACACTGACCTCACTCTGACAGGTTGGGGGGACTATCTCTACACTGACCTCACTCTGACAGGTTGGGGGAACAATCTCTAGACTGACCTCACTCTGACAGGTTGGAAGGACAATCTCTACACTGACCTCACTCTGACAGGTTGGGGGAACACTCTCTACACTGACCTCACTCTGACAGGTTGGAAGGACAATCTCTACACTGATCTCACTCTGACAGATTGGGGGAACACTCTCTACACTGACCTCACTCTGACAGGTTGGGGGACACTCTCTACACTAACCTCACTCTGACAAGTTGGAAGGACAATCTCTACACTGACCTCACTCTGACAAATTGGGGGAACACTCTCTACACTGACCTCACTCTGACAGGTTGGGGGAACACTCTCTTCACTGACCTCACTCTGACAGGTAGGGGGGACACTCTCTACATTGACCTCACTCTGACAGGTTGGGGGAACACACTCTACACTGACCTCACTCTGACAGATTGGGGGAACACTCTCTACACTGACCTCACTCTGACAGATTGGGGGAACACTGTCTACACTGACCTCACTCTGACAGGTTTGGGGAACACTCTCAACACTGACCTCACTCTGACAGGTTGGGGGAACACTCTCTACACTGACCGTACTCTGACAAGTTAAGGGGGGACACTCTCTACACTGACCGCACTCTGACAGGTTGGGGGAACACTCTCTACACTGACCTCACTCTGAAAGGTTGGGGGAACACTCTCTACACTGACCTCACTCTGAGAGGTTGGGGGACTTTCTCTACACTGACCTCACTCTTACAGGTTGTGGGGACACTCCCTACACTGACCTCACTCTGACAGGTTGGGGGACACTCTCAACACTGACCTCACTCTGACAGATTGGGGGAACACTCTCTACACTGACCTCATTCTGACAGGTTGGGGGACACTCTCTACACTAACCTCACTCTGACAAGTTGGAAGGACAATCTCTACACTGACCTCACTCTGACAAATTGGGGGAACACTCTCTACACTGACCTCTCTCTGAAAAGTTGGAAGGACAATCTCTACACTGACCTCACTCTGACAGGTTGGGGGAACATTTTCTACACTGACCTCACTCTGACAGGATGAGGGGACACTCTCTACACTGACCTCACTCTGACAGGTTGGGGGGACACTCCCTACACTGACCTCACTCTGACAGATTGGGGGAACACTCTCTACACTGACCTCACTCTGACAGATTAGGAAACCACTCTCTACACTGACCTCACTCCGACAGATTGGGGGAACACTGTCTACACTGACCTCACTCTGACAGGTTGGGGGAACACTCTCTACAATGACCTCACTCTGACAGGTTGGGGGAACACTATCAACACTGACCTCACTCTGACAGATTAGGGGAACACTCTCAACACTGACCTCACTCTGACAGGTTGGGGTAACACTCTCTTGGGGTAACACTCTCTACAATGACCTCACTCTGACAGTTTGGGGGAACACTCTCAACACTGACCTCACTCTGACAGATTGGGGGAACACTCTCTACTCTGACCTCACTCTGACAGGTTGGGGGAACACTCTCTACAATGACCTCACTCTGACAGGTTGGGGGGACACTCTCTACACTGACCGCACTCTGACAGGTTGAGGGAACCATCACTACACTGACCTCACTCTGACAGGTTGGGGGAACACTCTCTACACTGACCTCACTCTGACAGATTGAAAGGGCAATCTCTAAACTGAACTCACTCTGACAGGTTGGGGGAACACTCCCTACACTGACCTCACTCTGACAGGTTGGGGGGACTATCTCTACACTGACCTCACTCTGACAGGTTGGGGGAACAATCTCTAGACTGACCTCACTCTGACAGGTTGGAAGGACAATCTCTACACTGACCTCACTCTGACAGGTTGGGGGAACACTCTCTACACTGACCTCACTCTGACAGGTTGGAAGGACAATCTCTACACTGACCTCACTCTGACAGGTTGGGGGAATACTCTCTACACTGACCTCAATCTGACAGGTTGGGGGGACACTCTCTACACTGACCTCACTCTGACAGATTAGGGGGACAATATCTACACTGACCTCACAATGACAGATTGGGGGAACACTCTCTACACTGACCTCACTCTGAAAGGTTGGAAGGACAATCTCTACACTGACCTCACTCTGACAAGTTGGAAGGACAATCTCTACACTGACCTCACTCTGACAGATTGGGGAAACACTCTCTACACTGACCTCACTCTGAAAGGTTGGAAGGACAATCTCTACACTGACCTCACTCTGACAAGTTGGAAGGACAATCTCTAAACTGACCTCACTCTGACAGATTGGGTGAACACTCTCTACACTGACCTCACTCTGACAAGTTGGAAGGACAATCTCTACACTGACCTCACTCTGACAGGTTGGGGGAACACTCTCTACACTGACCTCACTCTGACAGGTTGGGGGGACACTCTCTACGCTGACCTCACTCTGACAGATTGGGGGAACACTCTCTACACTGACCTCACTCTGACAGATTGGGGGAACACTCTCGACACTGACCTCACTTTGACAGATTGAGGGAACACTCTCTACACTGATCTCACTCTGACAGGTTGGGGGAACACTCTAAACACTGACCTCACTCTGACAAATTGGGGGAACACTCTCTACACTGACCTCACTCTGACAGGTTGGGGGAACACTCTCAACACTGACCTTACTCTGACAAGTTGGGAAGACACTCTCTACACTGACCTCACTCTGACAGATTGGGGGTACAATCTCTGCACTGACCTCATTCTCACAGGTTGGTGGAACACTCTCTACACTGACCTTACTCTGACAGGTTGAAAGGGCAATCTCTACACTGACCTCACTCTGACAAGTTGGAAGGACATTCTCTACACTGACCTCACTCTGACAGATTGGGGGAACATTCTCTACATTGACCTCACTCTGGCAGGTTGGGGGAACACTCTCTACACTGACCTCACTCTGACAGGTTGGGGGAACACTCTCTACACTGAACTCACTCTGACAGGTTGGGGGAACACTCTCTACACTGACCTCACTCTGACAGGTTGGGGGGACTATCTCTACACTGACCTCACTATGACAAGTTGAAAGGACAATCTCTACACTGACCTCACTCTGACAGTTTGGAAGGACAATCTTTACACTGACCTCACTCTTACAGGTTGGGGGGACAATCTCTACATTGACCTCACTCTGAGAAGTTGGGGGAACACTCTCTACACTGACCTCACTCTGACAAGTTGGAAGGACAATCTCTACACTGACCTCACTCTTAAAGGTTGGTGGGACATTCTCTACACTGACCTCACTCTGACAAGTTGAAAGGACAATCTCTACACTGAACTCACTCTGACAGGTTGGAAGGACAATCTCTACACTGAAATCTCTCTGACAGGTTGGAAGGACAATCTCTACACTGACCTCACTCTGACAGGATGGGGGGACACTCTCTACACTGACCTCACTCTGACAGGTTGAGGGGACAATCTCTACACTGACCTCACTCTGACAGGTTGCGGGAACACTCTCTACACTGACCTCACTCTGACAAGTTAGAAGGACAATCTCTACACTGACCTCACTCTGAAATGTTGGAAGGGCAATATCTACACTGACTACACTCTGACAGGTTGGAAGGACAATCTCTACACTGACCTCACTCTAACAGGTTTGAAGGACAATCTCTACACTGACCTCACTCTGACAGGTTGGAAAGACAATCTCTACACTGACCTCACTCTAACAGGTTGGCGCAACAATCTCTGCACTGACCTCATTCTCACAGGTTGGGGGGACACTCTCTACACTGACCTCACTCTGACAAGTTGGAAGCACAATCTCTACACTGATCTCACTCTGACGGGTTGTAAGGACAATCTCTACACTGACCTCACTCTGACAGTTTGGAAGGACAATCTCTACACTGACCTCACTCTGACAGGTTGGAAGGACAATCTCTACACTGACCTCACTCTGAGAGGTTGTGGGGACAATCTCTACACTGACCTCACTCTGACAGGATGAAATTACAATCTCTACACTGACCTCACTCTGAAAGGTTGGAAGGACAATCTCTACACTGACCTCACTCTGACAGGTTGGAAGGACAATCTCTACACTGACCTGACTCTGACAGGTTGGGGGGACAATCCCTACACTGACCTCACTCTGAATGGTTGGGGGGACAATCTCTACACTGACCTCACTATGACAAGTTGAAAGGACAATCTCTACACTGACCTCACTCTGACAGTTTGGAAGGACAATATTTACACTGACCTCACTCTTACAGGTTGGGGGGACAATCTCTACACTGACCTCACTCTGAGAGGTTAGGGGAACACTCTCTACACTGACCTCACTCTGACAAGTTGGAAGGACAATCTCTACACTGACCTCACTCTTAAAGATTGGGGGGACATTCTCTACACTGACCTCACTCTGACAAGTTGAAAGGACAATCTCTACACTGACCTTACTCTGACATGTTGTAAGGACAATCTCTACACTGACCTCACTCTGACAGGTTGGAAGGACAATCTCTACACTGACCTCACTCTGACAGGTTGGAAGGACAATCTCTACACTGACCTCACCCTGACAGGATGGGGGGACACTCTCTACACTGACCTCACTCTGACAGGTTGAGGGGACAATCTCTACACTGACCTCACTGTGACAGGTTGGGGGAACACTCTCTACACTGACCTCACTCTGACAAGTTGGAAGGACAATCTCTACACTGACCTCACTCTGAAAGGTTGGAAGGGCAATCTCTACACTGACCTAGCTCTGACAGGTTGGAAGGACAATCTCTACACTGACCTCACTCTAAAAGGTTTGAAGGACAATCTCTACACTGACCTCACTCTGACAGGTTGGAAAGACAATCTCTACACTGACCTCACTCTAACAGGTTGGCGCAACAATCTCTACACTGATCTCACTCTGACAGGTTGAGGGATATTCTCTACACTGACCTCACTCTGACAGATTGGGGGAACAATCTCTACACTGACCTCACTCTGACAAATTGGAAGGACAATCTCTACACTGACCTCACTCTGACAGATTGGGGAAACACTCTCTACACTGACCTTACTCTGAAAGGTTGGAAGGACAATCACTACACTGACCTCACTCTGACAAGTTGGAAGGACAATTTCTACACTGACCTCACTCTGACAGATTGGGTGAACACTCTCTACACTGACCTCACTCTGACAAGTTGGAAGGACAATCTCTACATTGACCTCACTCTGACAGGTTGCGGGGACACTCTCTACACTGACCTCACTCTGACAGGTTAGGGGAACACTCTCTACAATGACCTCACTCTGACAGATTTGGGGAACAGTCTCGACACTGACCTCACTTTGACAGATTGAGGGAACACTCTCTACACTGACCTCACTCTGACAGGTTGGGGGAACACTCTCAACACTGACGACCTCACTCTGACAGATTGGGGGAACACTCTCTACACTGACCTAACTCTGACAGGTTTGTTGAACACTCTCTACACTGACCTTATTCTGACAAGTTGGGAAGACACTCTCTACACTGACCGCACTCTGACAGGTTGGGGGAACCATCTCGACACTGACCTCACTCTGACAGGTTGGGGGAACACTCTCTACACTGACCTCACTCTGACAGGTTGGAAGGGCAATCTCTACACTGACCTCACTCTGACAAGTTGGAAGGACAATCTCTACACTGACCTCACTCTGACAGGTTGGAGGAAGACTCTCTACACTGACCTCACTCTGACAGATTGGGGATACAATCTCTGCACTGACCTCATTCTCACAGGTTGGTGGAACACTCTCTACACTGACCTTACTCTGACAGGTTGAAAGGGCAATCTCTACACTGACCTCACTCTGACAAGTTGGAAGGACATTCTCTACACTGACCTCACTCTGACAGATTGGGGGAACATTCTCTACATTGACCTCACTCTGACAGGTTGGGGGAACACTCTCTACACTGACCTCACTCTGACAGGTTGGGGGAACACTCTCTACACTGAACTCACTCTGACAGGTTGGGGGAACACTCTCTACACTGACCTCACTCTGACAGGTTGGGGGGACTATCTCTACACTGACCTCACTATGACAAGTTGAAAGGACAATCTCTACACTGACCTCACTCTGACAGTTTGGAAGGACAATCTTTACACTGACCTCACTCTTACAGGTTGGGGGGACAATCTCTACACTGACCTCACTCTGAGAAGTTGGGGGAACACTCTCTACACTGACCTCACTCTGACAAGTTGGAAGGACAATCTCTACACTGACCTCACTCTTAAAGGTTGGTGGGACATTCTCTACACTGACCTCACTCTGACAAGTTGAAAGTACAATCTCTACACTGAACTCACTCTGACAGGTTGGAAGGACAATCTCTACACTGAAATCTCTCTGACAGGTTGGAAGGACAATCTCTACACTGACCTCACTCTGACAGGATGGGGGGACACTCTCTACACTGACCTCACTCTGACAGGTTGAGGGGACAATCTCTACACTGACCTCACTCTGACAGGTTGGGGGAACACTCTCTACACTGACCTCACTCTGACAAGTTAGAAGGACAATCTCTACACTGACCTCACTCTGAAATGTTGGAAGGGCAATATCTACACTGACTACACTCTGACAGGTTGGAAGGACAATCTCTACACTGACCTCACTCTAACAGGTTTGAAGGACAATCTCTACACTGACCTCACTCTGACAGGTTGGAAAGACAATCTCTACACTGACCTCACTCTAACAGGTTGGCGCAACAATCTCTGCACTGACCTCATTCTCACAGGTTGGGGGGACACTCTCTACACTGACCTCACTCTGACAAGTTGGAAGCACAATCTCTACACTGATCTCACTCTGACGGGTTGTAAGGACAATCTCTACACTGACCTCACTCTGACAGTTTGGAAGGACAATCTCTACACTGACCTCACTCTGACAGGTTGGAAGGACAATCTCTACACTGACCTCACTTTGAGAGGTTGGGGGGACAATCTCTACACTGACCTCACTCTGACAAGTTGGGGGAACACTCTCTACACTGACCTCACTCTGAAAGGTTGGAAGGACAATCTCTACACTGACCTCACTCTGACAGGTTGGAAGGACAATCTCTACACTGACCTGACTCTGACAGGTTGGGGGGACAATCCCTACACTGACCTCACTCTGAATGGTTGGGGGGACAATCTCTACACTGACCTCACTATGACAAGTTGAAAGGACAATCTCTACACTGACCTCACTCTGACAGTTTGGAAGGACAATATTTACACTGACCTCACTCTTACAGGTTGGGGGGACAATCTCTACACTGACCTCACTCTGAGAGGTTAGGGGAACACTCTCTACACTGACCTCACTCTGACAAGTTGGAAGGACAATCGCTACACTGACCTCACTCTTAAAGATTGGGGGGACATTCTCTACACTGACCTCACTCTGACAAGTTGAAAGGACAATCTCTACACTGACCTTACTCTGACATGTTGTAAGGACAATCTCTACACTGACCTCACTCTGACAGGTTGGAAGGACAATCTCTACACTGACCTCACTCTGTCAGGTTGGAAGGACAATCTCTACACTGACCTCACCCTGACAGGATGGGGGGACACTCTCTACACTGACCTCACTCTGACAGGTTGAGGGGACAATCTCTACACTGACCTCACTGTGACAGGTTGGGGGAACACTCTCTACACTGACCTCACTCTGACAAGTTGGAAGGACAATCTCTACACTGACCTCACTCTGAAAGGTTGGAAGGGCAATCTCTACACTGACCTAGCTCTGACAGGTTGGAAGGACAATCTCTACACTGACCTCACTCTAACAGGTTTGAAGGACAATCTCTACACTGACCTCACTCTGACAGGTTGGAAAGACAATCTCTACACTGACCTCACTCTAACAGGTTGGCGCAACAATCTCTACACTGATCTCACTCTGACAGGTTGAGGGATATTCTCTACACTGACCTCACTCTGACAGATTGGGGGAACAATCTCTACACTGACCTCACTCTGACAAATTGGAAGGACAATCTCTACACTGACCTCACTCTGACAGATTGGGGAAACACTCTCTACACTGACCTTACTCTGAAAGGTTGGAAGGACAATCACTACACTGACCTCACTCTGACAAGTTGGAAGGACAATTTCTACACTGACCTCACTCTGACAGATTGGGTGAACACTCTCTACACTGACCTCACTCTGACAAGTTGGAAGGACAATCTCTACATTGACCTCACTCTGACAGGTTGCGGGGACACTCTCTACACTGACCTCACTCTGACAGGTTGGGGGAACACTCTCTACACTGACCTCACTCTGACAGATTGGGGGAACAGTCTCGACACTGACTTCACTTTGACAGATTGAGGGAACACTCTCTACACTGACCTCACTCTGACAGGTTGGGGGAACACTCTCAACACTGACGACCTCACTCTGACAGATTGGGGGAACACTCTCTACACTGACCTAACTCTGACAGGTTTGTTGAACACTCTCTACACTGACCTTATTCTGACAAGTTGGGAAGACACTCTCTACACTGACCGCACTCTGACAGGTTGGGGGAACCATCTCGACACTGACCTCACTCTGACAGGTTGGGGGAACACTCTCTACACTGACCTCACTCTGACAGGTTGGAAGTGCAATCTCTACACTGACCTCACTCTGACAAGTTGGAAGGACAATCTCTACTCTGACCTCACTCTGACAGGTTGGAGGAACACTCTCTACACTGACCTCACTCTGACAGTTTGGGGGAACAATCTCTGCACTGACCTCATTCTCCCAGGTTGGTGGAACACTCTCTACACTGATCTCACTCTGACAGGTTGAAAGGGCAATCTCTACACTGACCTCACTCTGACAAGTTGGAAGGACATTCTCTACACTGACCTCACTCTGACAGATTGGGGGAACATTCTCTACATTGACCTCACTCTAACAGGTTGGGGGAACACTCTCTACACTGACCTCACTCTGACAGGTTGGGGGAACACTCTCTACACTGACCTCACTCTGACAGGTTTGGGGAACACTCTCGACACTGACCTCACTTTGACAGATTGAGGGAACACTCTCTACACTGACCTCACTCTGACAGGTTGGGGGAACACTCTCAACACTGATCTCACTCTGACAGATTGGGGGAACACTCTCTACACTGACCTCACTCTGACAGGTTGGAGGAACACTCTCTACACTGACCTTACTCTGACAAGTTGGGAAGACACTCTCTACACTGACCGCACTCTGACAGGTTGGGGGAACCATCTCTACACTGACCTCACTCTGACAGGTTGGGGGAACACTCTCTACACTGACCTCACTCTGACAGGTTGGAAGGGCAATCTCTACACTGACCTCACTCTGACAAGTTGGAAGGACAATCTCTACACTGACCTCACACTGACAGGTTGGAGGAACACTCTCTACACTGACCTCACTCTGACAGATTGGGGGAACAATCTCTGCACTGACCTCATTCTCACAGGTTGGTGGAACACTCTCTACACTGACCTCACTCTGAAAGGTAGGGGGAACAATCTCTACACTGATCTCACTCTGACAGGTTGGGGGATATTCTCTACACTGACCTCACTCTGACAGATTGGGGGAACAATCTCTACACTGACCTCACTCTGACAAGTTGGAAGGACAATCTCTACACTGACCTCACTCTGACAGATTGGGGAAACACTCTCTACACTGACCTCACTCTGAAAGGTTGGAAGGACAATCTCTACACTGACCTCACTCTGACAAGTTGGAAGGACAATATCTACACTGACCTCACTCTGACAGGTTGGGGGAACACTCTCTACACTGACCTCACTCTGACAGGTTGGGGGAACACTCTCTACACTGACCTCACTCTGACAGATTGGGGGAACACTCTCGACACTGACCTCACTTTGACAGATTGAGGGAACACTCTCTACACTGACCTCACTCTGACAGGTTGGGGGAACACTCTCAACACTGACCTCACACTGACAGATTAGGGGAACACTCTCTACACTGACCTCACTCTGACAGGTTGGGGGAACACTCTCTACACCGACCTTACTATGACAAGTTGGGAAGACACTCTCTACACTGACCGCACTCTGACAGGTTGGGGGAGCCATCTCTACACTGACCTCACTCTGACAGGTTGGGGGAACACTCTCAACACTGACCTCACTCTGACAGATTGGAGGAACACTCTCTACACTGACCTCACTCTGACAGATTGGGGGAACAATCTCTGCACTGACCTAATTCTCATAGGTTGGTGGAACACTCTCTACACTGACCTCACTCTGAAAGGGTGGGGGAACACTCTCTACACTGACCTCACTCTGAGAGGTTGGGGGACACTCTCTACACTGACCTCACTCTGACAGGTTGGGGGGACACTCCCTACACTGACCTCACTCTGACAGGTTGGGGGAACACTCTCAACACTGATCTCACTCTGACAGATTGGGGGAACACTCTCTACACTGACCTCACTCTGACAGGTTGGGGGACACTCTCTACACTAACCTCACTCTGACAAGTTGGAAGGAGATTCTATACACTGACCTCCTTCTGACAGATTTGAGGAACACTCTCTACACTGACCTCTCTCTGACAAGTTGGAAGGACAATCTTTACACTGACCTCACTGTGACAGGTTGGGGGAACACTCTCTACACTGACCTCACTCTGACAAGTTGGAAGGATAATCTCTACACTGACCTCACTATGACAGGTTGGGGGAACACTCTCTACACTGACCTCACTCTGACAGGTTAGGGGGACACTCTCTACATTGACCTCGCTCTGACAGGTTGGGGGAACACACTCTACACTGACCTTACTCTGACAGATTGGGGGAACACTCTCTACACTGACCTCACTCTGACAGATTGGGGGAACACTGTCTACACTGACCTCACTCTGACAGGTTGGGGGAACACTCTCAACACTGACCTCACTCTGACAGATTGGGGGAACACTCTCCACACTGACCTTACTCTGACAGGTTGGCGGAACACTTTCTACACTGACCTTACTCTCACAAGTTAAGGGGGGACACTCTCTACACTGACCGCACTCTGACAGGTTGGGGGGACACTCCCTACACTGACCTCACTCTGACAGGTTGGGGGAACACTCTCAACACTGACCTCACTCTGACAGATTGGGGGAACACTCTCTACACTGACCTCACTCTGACAGGTTGGGGGACACTCTCTACACTAATCTCACTCTGACAAGTTGGAAGGACAATCTCTACACTGACCTCACTCTGAGAAATTGGGGGAACACTCTCTACACTGACCTCTCTCTGAAAAGTTGGAAGGACAATCTCTACACTGACCTCACTCTGACAGGTTGGGGGAACACTTTCTACACTGACCTCACTCTGACAGGTTGAGGGGACACTCTCTACACTGACCTCACTCTGACAGGTTGGGGGGACACTCCCTACACTGACCTCACTCTGACAGGTTGGGGGAACACTTTCTACACTGACCTCACTCTGACAGGTTGAGGGGACACTCTCTACACCGACCTCACCCTGACAGGTTAGGGAGACACTCCCTACACTGACCTCACTTTGACAGATTGGGGGAACACTCTCTACACTGACCTCACTCTGACAGATTAGGAAACCACTCTCTACACTGACCTCACTCTGACAGATTGGGGGAACACTGTCTACACTGACCTCACTCTGACAGGTTGGGGGAACACTCTCAACACTGACCTCACTCTGACAGATTAGGGGAACAATCTCAACACTGACCTCACTCTGACAGGTTGGGGTAACACTCTCTACAATGACCTCACTCTGACAGGTTCGGGGAACACTCTCAACACTGACCTCACTCTGACAGATTGGGGGAACACTCTCTACTCTGACCTCACTCTGACAGGTTGCTGGAACACTCTCTACAATGACCTCACTCTGACAGGTTGGGGGGGGGGGACACTCTCTACACTGACCGCACTCTGACAGGTTGAGGGAACCATCTCTACACTAACCTCACTCTGAAAGGTTGAAAGGGCAATCTCTACACTGACCTCACTCTGACAAGTTGGAAGGACATTCTCTACACTGACCTCACTCTGACAGATTGGGGGAACATTCTCTACATTGACCCCACTCTAACAGGTTGGGGGAACACTCTCTACACTGACCTCACTCTGACAGGTTGGGGGGACTATCTCTACACTGACCTCACTCTGACAGGTTGGGGGAACAATCTCTAGACTGACCTCACTCTGACAGGTTGGAAGGACAATCTCTACACTGACCTCACTCTGACAGGTTGGGGGAACACTCTCTACACTGACCTCACTCTGACAGGTTGAAAGGACAATCTCTACACTGATCTCACTCTGACAGATTGGGGGAACACTCTCTACACTGACCTCACTCTGACAGGTTGGGGGACACTCTCTACACTAACCTCACTCTGACAAGTTGGAAGGACAATCTCTACACTGACCTCACTCTGATAAATTGGGGGAACACTCTCTACACTGACCTCACTCTGACAGGTTGGGGGAACACTCTCTTCACTGACCTCACTCTGACAGGTAGGGGGGACACTCTCTACATTGACCTCACTCTGACAGGTTGGGGGAACACACTCTACACTGACCTCACTCTGACAGATTGGGGGAACACTCTCTACACTGACCTCACTCTGACAGATTGGGGGAACACTGTCTACACTGACCTCACTCTGACAGGTTTGGGGAACACTCTCAACACTGACCTCACTCTGACAGATTGGGGGAACACTCTCTACACTGACCTCACTCTGACAGGTTGGGGGAACACTCTCTACACTGACCGTACTCTGACAAGTTAAGGAGGGACACTCTCTACACTGACCGCACTCTGACAGGTTGGGGGAACCATCTCTACACTGACCTCACTCTGACAAGTTGGGGAAACACTCTCTACACTGACCTCACTCTGACAGGTTGGAAGGGCAATCTCTACACTAACCTCACTCTGACAAGTTGGGGGAACACTCTCTACACTGACCTCACTCTGAAAGGTTGGGGGAACACTCTCTACACTGACCTCACTCTGAGAGGTTGGGGGACACTCTCTACACTGACCTCACTCTTACAGGTTGTGGGGACACTCCCTACACTGACCTCACTCTGACAGGTTGGGGGACACTCTCAACACTGACCTCACTCTGACAGATTGGGGGAACACTCTCTACACTGACCTCATTCTGACAGGTTGGGGGACACTCTCTACACTAACCTCACTCTGACAAGTTGGAAGGACAATCTCTACACTGACCTCACTCTGACAAATTGGGGGAACACTCTCTACACTGACCTCTCTCTGAAAAGTTGGAAGGACAATCTCTACACTGACCTCACTCTGACAGGTTGGGGGAACACTTTCTACACTGACCTCACTCTGACAGGATGAGGGGACACTCTCTACACTGACCTCACTCTGACAGGTTGGGGGGACACTCCCTACACTGACCTCACTCTGACAGATTGGGGGAACACTCTCTACACTGACCTCACTCTGACAGATTAGGAAACCACTCTCTACACTGACCTCACTCCGACAGATTGGGGGAACACTGTCTACACTGACCTCACTCTGACAGGTTGGGGGAACACTCTCTACAATGACCTCACTCTGACAGGTTGGGGGAACACTATCAACACTGACCTCACTCTGACAGATTAGGGGAACACTCTCAACACTGACCTCACTCTGACAGGTTGGGGTAACACTCTCTTGGGGTAACACTCTCTACAATGACCTCACTCTGACAGTTTGGGGGAACACTCTCAACACTGACCTCACTCTGACAGATTGGGGGAACACTCTCTACTCTGACCTCACTCTGACAGGTTGGGGGAACACTCTCTACAATGACCTCACTCTGACAGGTTGGGGGGACACTCTCTACACTGACCGCACTCTGACAGGTTGAGGGAACCATCACTACACTGACCTCACTCTGACAGGTTGGGGGAACACTCTCTACACTGACCTCACTCTGACAGGTTGAAAGGGCAATCTCTAAACTGAACTCACTCTGACAGGTTGGGGGAACACTCCCTACACTGACCTCACTCTGACAGGTTGGGGGGACTATCTCTACACTGACCTCACTCTGACAGGTTGGGGGAACAATCTCTAGACTGACCTCACTCTGACAGGTTGGAAGGACAATCTCTACACTGACCTCACTCTGACAGGTTGGGGGAACACTCTCTACACTGACCTCACTCTGACAGGTTGGAAGGACAATCTCTACACTGACCTCACTCTGACAGGTTGGGGGAATACTCTCTACACTGACCTCAATCTGACAGGTTGGGGGGACACTCTCTACACTGACCTCACTCTGACAGATTAGGGGGACAATATCTACACTGACCTCACAATGACAGATTGGGGGAACACTCTCTACACTGACCTCACTCTGAAAGGTTGGAAGGACAATCTCTACACTGACCTCACTCTGACAAGTTGGAAGGACAATCTCTACACTGACCTCACTCTGACAGATTGGGGAAACACTCTCTACACTGACCTCACTCTGAAAGGTTGGAAGGACAATCTCTACACTGACCTCACTCTGACAAGTTGGAAGGACAATCTCTAAACTGACCTCACTCTGACAGATTGGGTGAACACTCTCTACACTGACCTCACTCTGACAAGTTGGAAGGACAATCTCTACACTGACCTCACTCTGACATGTTGGGGGAACACTCTCTACACTGACCTCACTCTGACAGGTTGGGGGGACACTCTCTACGCTGACCTCACTCTGACAGATTGGGGGAACACTCTCTACACTGACCTTACTCTGACAGATTGGGGGAACACTCTCGACACTGACCTCACTTTGACAGATTGAGGGAACACTCTCTACACTGACCTCACTCTGACAGGTTGGGGGAACACTCTAAACACTGACCTCACTCTGACAAATTGGGGAAACACTCTCTACACTGACCTCACTCTGACAGGTTGGGGGAACACTCTCTACACTGACCTTACTCTGACAAGTTGGGAAGACACTCTCTACACTGACCGCACTCTGACAGGTTGGGGGAACCATCTCTACACTGACCTCACTCTGACAGGTTGGGGGAACACTCTCTACACTGACCTCACTCTGACAGGTTTGAAGGGCAATCTCTACACTGACCTCACTCTGACAAGTTGGAAGGACAATCTCTACACTGACCTCACTCTGACAGGTTGGAGGAACACTCTCTACACTGACCTCACTCTGACAGATTGGGGGAACAATCTCTGCACTGACCTCATTCTCACAGGTTGGTGGAACACTCTCTACACTGACCTCACTCTGAAAGGTTAAGGGAACAATCTCTACACTGATCTCACTCTGACAGTTTGGGGGATATTCTCTACACTGACCTCACTCTGACAGATTGGGGGAACAATCTCTACACTGACCTCACTCTGACAAGTTGGAAGGACAATCTCTACACTGACCTCACTCTGACAGATTGGGGAAACACTCTCTACACTGACATCACTCTGAAAGGTTGGAAGGACAATCTCTACACTGACCTCACTCTGACAAGTTGGAAGGACAATATCTACACTGACCTCACTCTGACAAGTTGGAAGGACAATCTCTACACTGACCTCACTATGACAGGTTGGGGGAACACTCTCTACACTGACCTCACTCTGACAGGTTGGGGGGACACTCTCTACACTGACCTCACTCTGACAGGTTGGGGGAACACTCTCTACACTGACCTCACTCTGACAGATTGGGGGAACACTCTCGACACTGACCTCACTCTGACAGATTAGGAAACCACTCTCTACACTGACCTCACTCTGACAGGTTGGGAGAACACTCTCAACACTGACCTCACTCTGACAGATTAGGGGAACACTCTCAACACTCACCTCACTCTGACAGGTTGGGGTAACACTCTCTACAATGACCTCACTCTGACAGATTGGGGGAACACTCTCTACTCTGACCTCACTCTGACAGGTTGGGGGAACACTCTCGACACTGACCTCACTCTGACAGATTAGGAAACCACTCTCTACACTGACCTCACACTGACAGGTTGGGGGAACACTGTCTACACTGACCTCACTCTGACAAGTTGGGGGAACACTCTCTACAATGACCTCACTCTGACAGGTTGGGAGAACACTCTCAACACTGACCTCGCTCTGACAGTTTAGGGGAACACTCTCAAAACTGACCTCACTCTGACAGGTTGGGGGAACACTCTCAACACTGACCTCACTCTGACAGATTGGGGGAACACTCTCTACTCTGACCTCACTCTGACAGGTTGCGGGAACACTCTCTACAATGACCTCACTCTGACAGGTTGGGGGGACACTCTCTACACTGACCGCACTCTGACAGGTTGAGGAAACCATCTCTACACTGACCTCACTCTGACAGGTTGGGGGAACACTCTCTACACTGACCTCACTCTGACAGGTTGAAAGGGCAATCTCTACACTGACCTCACTCTGACAAGTTGGAAAGACATTCTCTACACTGACCTCACTCTGACAGATTGGGGGAACATTCTCTACATTGACCTCACTCTGACAGGTTGGGGGAACACTCTCTACAATGACCTCACTCTGACAGATTGGGGGAACACTCTCTACTCTGACCTCACTCTGACAGATTGGGGGAACACTCTCGACACTGACCTCACTCTGACAGATTAGGAAACCACTCTCTACACTGACCTCACTCTGACAGGTTGGGGGAACACTGTCTACACTGACCTCACTCTGACAAGTTGGGGGAACACTCTCTACAATGACCTCACTCTGACAGGTTGGGAGAACACTCTCAACACTGACCTCACTCTGACAGATTAGGGGAACACTCTCAACACTGACCTCACTCTGACAGGTTGGGGGAACACTCTCAACACTGACCTCACTCTGACAGATTGGGGGAACACTCTCTACTCTGACCTCACTCTGACAGGTTGGGGGAACACTCTCTACAATGACCTCACTCTGACAGGTTGGGGGGACACTCTTTACACTGACCGCACTCTGACAGGTTGAGGGAACCATCTCTACACTGACCTCACTCTGACAGGTTGGGGGAACACTCTCGACACTGACCTCACTTTGACAGATTGAGGGAACACTCTCTACACTGACCTCACTCTGACAGGTTGGGGGAACACTCTAAACACTGACCTCACTCTGACAAATTGGGGGAACACTCTCTACATTGACCTCACTCTGACAGGTTGGGGGAACACTCTCTACACTGACCTTACTCTGACAAGTTGGGAAGACACTCTCTACACTGACCGCACTCTGACAGGTTGGGGGAACCATCTCTACACTGACCTCACTCTGACAGGTTGGGGGAACACTCTCTACACTGACCTCACTCTGACAGGTTTGAAGGGCAATCTCTACACTGACCTCACTCTGACAAGTTGGAAGGACAATCTCTACACTGACCTCACTCTGACAGGTTGGAGGAACACTCTCTACACTGACCTCACTCTGACAGATTGGGGGAACAATCTCTGCACTGACCTCATTCTCACAGGTTGGTGGAACACTCTCTACACTGACCTCACTCTGAAAGGTTAAGGGAACAATCTCTACACTGATCTCACTCTGACAGTTTGGGGGATATTCTCTACACTGACCTGACTCTGACAGATTGGGGGAACAATCTCTACACTGACCTCACTCTGACAGGTTGGAAGGACAATCTCTACACTGACCTCACTCTGACAGATTGGGGAAACACTCTCTACACTGACATCACTCTGAAAGGTTGGAAGGACAATCTCTACACTGACCTCACTCTGACAAGTTGGAAGGACAATATCTACACTGACCTCACTCTGACAGATTGGGTGAACACTCTCTACACTGACCTCACTCTGACAAGTTGGAAGGACAATCTCTACACTGACCTCACTATGACAGGTTGGGCTAACACTCTCTACACTGACCTCACTCTGACAGGTTGGGGGGACACTCTCGACACTGACCTCACTCTGACAGATTAGGAAACCACTCTCTACACTGACCTCACTCTGACAGGTTGGGGGAACACTGTCTACACTGACCTCACTCTGACAAGTTGGGGGAACACTCTCTACAATGACCTCACTCTGACAGGTTGGGAGTACACTCTCAACACTGACCTCACTCTGACAGATTAGGGGAACACTCTCAACACTGACCTCACTCTGACAGGTTGGGGTAACACTCTCTACAATGACCTCACTCTGACAGATTGGGGGAACACTCTCTACTCTCACCTCACTCTGACAGGTTGGGGGAACACTCTCGACACTGACCTCACTCTGACAGATTAGGAAACCACTCTCTACACTGACCTCACACTGACAGGTTGGGGGAACACTGTCTACACTGACCTCAGTCTGACAAGTTGGGGGAACACTCTCTACAATGACCTCACTCTGACAGGTTGGGAGAACACTCTCAACACTGACCTCACTCTGACAGATTAGGGGAACACTCTCAACACTGACCTCACTCTGACAGGTTGGGGGAACACTCTCAACACTGACCTCACTCTGACAGATTGGGGGAACACTCTCTACTCTGTCCTCACTCTGACAGGTTGGGGGAACACTCTCTACAATGACCTCACTCTGACAGGTTGTTGGGACACTCTCTACACTGACCGCACTCTGACAGGTTGAGGGAACCATCTCTACACTGACCTCACTCTGACAGGTTGGGGGAACACTCTCTACACTGACCTCACTCTGACAGGTTGAAAGGGCAATCTCTACACTGACCTCACTCTGACAAGTTGGAAAGACATTCTCTACACTGACCTCACTCTGACAGATTGGGGGAACATTCTCTACATTGACCTCACTCTGACAGGTTGGGGGAACACTCTCTACAATGACCTCACTCTGACAGATTGGGGGAACACTCTCTACTCTGACCTCACTCTGACAGATTGGGGGAACACTCTCGACACTGACCTCACTCTGACAGATTAGGAAACCACTCTCTACACTGACCTCACTCTGACAGGTTGGGGGAACACTGTCTACACTGACCTCACTCTGACAAGTTGGGGGAACACTCTCTACAATGACCTCACTCTGACAGGTTGGGAGAACACTCTCAACACTGACCTCACTCTCACAGATTAGGGGAACACTCTCAACACTGACCTCACTCTGACAGGTTGGGGGAACACTCTCAACACTGACCTCACTCTGACAGATTGGGGGAACACTCTCTACTCTGACCTCACTCTGACAGGTTGGGGGAACACTCTCTACAATGACCTCACTCTGACAGGTTGGGGGGACACTCTCTACACTGACCGCACTCTGACAGGTTGAGGGAACCATCTCTACACTGACCTCACTCTGACAGGTTGGGGGAACACTCTCTACACTGACCTCACTCTGAAAGGTTGAAAGGGCAATCTCTACACTGACCTTACTCTGACAAGTTGGAAAGACATTCTCTACACTGACCTCACTCTGACAGATTGGGGGAACATTCTCTACATTGACCTCACTCTGACAGGTTGGGGGAACACTCTCTACACTGACCTCACTCTGACAGGTTGGGGGAACACTCTCTACACTGAACTCACTCTGACAGGTTGGGGGAACACTCTCTACACTGACCTCACTCTGACAGGTTGTGGGGACTATCTCTACACTGACCTCACTCTGACAGGTTGGGGGAACAATCTCTAGACTGACCTTACTCTGACAGGTTGGAGGGACACTCCCTACACTGACCTCACTCTGACAGATTGGAGGAACACTCTCTACACTGACCTCTCTCTGACAAGTTGGAAGGACAATCTTTACACTGACCTCACTCTGACAGGTTGGGGGAACACTCTCTACACTGACCTCACTCTGACAAGTTGGAAGGACAATCTCTACACTGACCTCACTCTGACAGGTTGGGGGAACACTCTCTACACTGACCTCACTCTGACAGATTGGGGGAACACTGTCTACACTGACCTCACTCTTACAGGTTGGGGGAACACTCTCTACAATGACCTCACTCTGACAGGTTGGGGGAACACTCTCAACACTGACCTCACTCTGACAGATTTGGGGAACACTCTCTACAATGACCTCACTCTGACAGGTTGGGGGAACACTCTCTATACTAACCTCACTCTGACAAGTTGGAAGGACAATCTCTACACTGACCTCACTCTGACAAGTTGGGGGAACACTCTCTACACTGACCTCACTCTGACAAGTTGGAAGGACAATCTCTACACTGACCTCACTCTGAAAGGTTGGAAGGGCAATCTCTACACTGACCTCACTCTTACAGGTTGTGGGGACACTCCCTACACTCACCTCACTCTGACAGGTTGGGGTAACACTCTCTACAATGACCTCACTCTGACAGATTGGGGGAACACTCTCTACTCTGACCTCACTCTGACAGGTTGGGGGAACACTCTCGACACTGACCTCACTCTGACAGATTAGGAAACCACTCTCTACACTGACCTCACACTGACAGGTTTGGGGAACACTGTCTACACTGACCTCACTCTGACAAGTTGGGGGAACACTCTCCACAATGACCTCACTCTGACAGGTTGGGAGAACACTCTCAACACTGACCTCACTCTGACAGATTAGGGGAACACTCTCAACACTGACCTCACTCTGACAGGGTGGGGGAATACTCTCAACACTGACCTCACTCTGACAGATTGGGGGAACACTCTCTACTCTGACCTCACTCTGACAGGTTGGGGGAACACTCTCTACAATGACCTCACTCTGACAGGTTGGGGGGACACTCTCTACACTGACCGCACTCTGAAAGGTTGAGGAAACCATCTCTACACTGACCTCACTCTGACAGGTTGGGGGAACACTCTCTACACTGACCTCACTCTGACAGGTTGAAAGGGCAATCTCTACACTGACCTCACTCTGACAAGTTGGAAAGACATTCTCTACACTGACCTCACTCTGACAGATTGGGGGAACATTCTCTACATTGACCTCACTCTGACAGGTTGGGGGAACACTCTCTACAATGACCTCACTCTGACAGATTGGGGGAACACTCTCTACTCTGACCTCACTCTGACAGATTGGGGGAACACTCTCGACACTGACCTCACTCTGACAGATTAGGAAACCACTCTCTACACTGACCTCACTCTGACAGGTTGGGGGAACACTGTCTACACTGACCTCACTCTGACAAGTTGGGGGAACACTCTCTACAATGACCTCACTCTGACAGGTTGGGAGAACACTCTCAACACTGACCTCACTCTGACAGATTAGGGGAACACTCTCAACACTGACCTCACTCTGACAGGTTGGGGGAACACTCTCAACACTGACCTCACTCTGACAGATTGGGGGAACACTCTCTACTCTGACCTCACTCTGACAGGTTGGGGGAACATTCTCTACAATGACCTCACTCTGACAGGTTGGGGGGACACTCTCTACACTGATCGCACTCTGACAGGTTGAGGGAACCATCTCTACACTGACCTCACTCTGACAGGTTGGGGGAACACTCTCGACACTCACCTCACTTTGACAGATTGAGGGAACACTCTCTACACTGACCTCACTCTGACAGGTTGGGGGAACACTCTAAACACTGACCTCACTCTGACAAATTGGGGGAACACTCTCTACACTGACCTCACTCTGACAGGTTGGGGGAACACTCTCTACACTGACCTTACTCTGACAAGTTGGGAAGACACTCTCTACACTGACCGCACTCTGACAGGTTGGGGGAACCATCTCTACACTGACCTCACTCTGACAGGTTGGGGGAACACTCTTTACACTGACCTCACTCTGACAGGTTTGAAGGGCAATCTCTACACTGACCTCACTCTGACAAGTTGGAAGGACAATCTCTACTCTGTCCTCACTCTGACAGGTTGGGGGAACACTCTCTACAATGACCTCACTCTGACAGGTTGTTGGGACACTCTCTACACTGACCGCACTCTGACAGGTTGAGGGAACCATCTCTACACTGACCTCACTCTGACAGGTTGGGGGAACACTCTCTACACTGACCTCACTCTGACAGGTTGAAAGGGCAATCTCTACACTGACCTCACTCTGACAAGTTGGAAAGACATTCTCTACACTGACCTCACTCTGACAGATTGGGGGAACATTCTCTACATTGACCTCACTCTGACAGGTTGGGGGAACACTCTCTACAATGACCTCACTCTGACAGATTGGGGGAACACTCTCTACTCTGACCTCACTCTGACAGATTGGGGGAACACTCTCGACACTGACCTCACTCTGACAGATTAGGAAACCACTCTCTACACTGACCTCACTCTGACAGGTTGGGGGAACACTGTCTACACTGACCTCACTCTGACAAGTTGGGGGAACACTCTCTACAATGACCTCACTCTGACAGGTTGGGAGAACACTCTCAACACTGACCTCACTCTCACAGATTAGGGGAACACTCTCAACACTGACCTCACTCTGACAGGTTGGGGGAACACTCTCAACACTGACCTCACTCTGACAGATTGGGGGAACACTCTCTACTCTGACCTCACTCTGACAGGTTGGGGGAACACTCTCTACAATGACCTCACTCTGACAGGTTGGGGGGACACTCTCTACACTGACCGCACTCTGACAGGTTGAGGGAACCATCTCTACACTGACCTCACTCTGACAGGTTGGGGGAACACTCTCTACACTGACCTCACTCTGAAAGGTTGAAAGGGCAATCTCTACACTGACCTTACTCTGACAAGTTGGAAAGACATTCTCTACACTGACCTCACTCTGACAGATTGGGGGAACATTCTCTACATTGACCTCACTCTGACAGGTTGGGGGAACACTCTCTACACTGACCTCACTCTGACAGGTTGGGGGAACACTCTCTACACTGAACTCACTCTGACAGGTTGGGGGAACACTCTCTACACTGACCTCACTCTGACAGGTTGTGGGGACTATCTCTACACTGACCTCACTCTGACAGGTTGGGGGAACAATCTCTAGACTGACCTTACTCTGACAGGTTGGAGGGACACTCCCTACACTGACCTCACTCTGACAGATTGGAGGAACACTCTCTACACTGACCTCTCTCTGACAAGTTGGAAGGACAATCTTTACACTGACCTCACTCTGACAGGTTGGGGGAACACTCTCTACACTGACCTCACTCTGACAAGTTGGAAGGACAATCTCTACACTGACCTCACTCTGACAGGTTGGGGGAACACTCTCTACACTGACCTCACTCTGACAGATTGGGGGAACACTGTCTACACTGACCTCACTCTTACAGGTTGGGGGAACACTCTCTACAATGACCTCACTCTGACAGGTTGGGGGAACACTCTCAACACTGACCTCACTCTGACAGATTTGGGGAACACTCTCTACAATGACCTCACTCTGACAGGTTGGGGGAACACTCTCTATACTAACCTCACTCTGACAAGTTGGAAGGACAATCTCTACACTGACCTCACTCTGACAAGTTGGGGGAACACTCTCTACACTGACCTCACTCTGACAAGTTGGAAGGACAATCTCTACACTGACCTCACTCTGAAAGGTTGGAAGGGCAATCTCTACACTGACCTCACTCTTACAGGTTGTGGGGACACTCCCTACACTCACCTCACTCTGACAGGTTGGGGTAACACTCTCTACAATGACCTCACTCTGACAGATTGGGGGAACACTCTCTACTCTGACCTCACTCTGACAGGTTGGGGGAACACTCTCGACACTGACCTCACTCTGACAGATTAGGAAACCACTCTCTACACTGACCTCACACTGACAGGTTTGGGGAACACTGTCTACACTGACCTCACTCTGACAAGTTGGGGGAACACTCTCCACAATGACCTCACTCTGACAGGTTGGGAGAACACTCTCAACACTGACCTCACTCTGACAGATTAGGGGAACACTCTCAACACTGACCTCACTCTGACAGGGTGGGGGAATACTCTCAACACTGACCTCACTCTGACAGATTGGGGGAACACTCTCTACTCTGACCTCACTCTGACAGGTTGGGGGAACACTCTCTACAATGACCTCACTCTGACAGGTTGGGGGGACACTCTCTACACTGACCGCACTCTGAAAGGTTGAGGAAACCATCTCTACACTGACCTCACTCTGACAGGTTGGGGGAACACTCTCTACACTGACCTCACTCTGACAGGTTGAAAGGGCAATCTCTACACTGACCTCACTCTGACAAGTTGGAAAGACATTCTCTACACTGACCTCACTCTGACAGATTGGGGGAACATTCTCTACATTGACCTCACTCTGACAGGTTGGGGGAACACTCTCTACAATGACCTCACTCTGACAGATTGGGGGAACACTCTCTACTCTGACCTCACTCTGACAGATTGGGGGAACACTCTCGACACTGACCTCACTCTGACAGATTAGGAAACCACTCTCTACACTGACCTCACTCTGACAGGTTGGGGGAACACTGTCTACACTGACCTCACTCTGACAAGTTGGGGGAACACTCTCTACAATGACCTCACTCTGACAGGTTGGGAGAACACTCTCAACACTGACCTCACTCTGACAGATTAGGGGAACACTCTCAACACTGACCTCACTCTGACAGGTTGGGGGAACACTCTCAACACTGACCTCACTCTGACAGATTGGGGGAACACTCTCTACTCTGACCTCACTCTGACAGGTTGGGGGAACATTCTCTACAATGACCTCACTCTGACAGGTTGGGGGGACACTCTCTACACTGATCGCACTCTGACAGGTTGAGGGAACCATCTCTACACTGACCTCACTCTGACAGGTTGGGGGAACACTCTCGACACTCACCTCACTTTGACAGATTGAGGGAACACTCTCTACACTGACCTCACTCTGACAGGTTGGGGGAACACTCTAAACACTGACCTCACTCTGACAAATTGGGGGAACACTCTCTACACTGACCTCACTCTGACAGGTTGGGGGAACACTCTCTACACTGACCTTACTCTGACAAGTTGGGAAGACACTCTCTACACTGACCGCACTCTGACAGGTTGGGGGAACCATCTCTACACTGACCTCACTCTGACAGGTTGGGGGAACACTCTTTACACTGACCTCACTCTGACAGGTTTGAAGGGCAATCTCTACACTGACCTCACTCTGACAAGTTGGAAGGACAATCTCTACACTGACCTCACTCTGACAGGTTGGAGGAACACTCTCTACACTGACCTCACTCTGACAGATTGCGGGAACAATCTCTGCACTGACCTCATTCTCACAGGTTGGTGGAACACTCTCTACACTGACCTCACTCTGAAAGGTTAAGGGAACAATCTCTACACTGATCTCACTCTGACAGTTTGGGGGATATGCTCTACACTGACCTCACTCTGACAGATTGGGGGAACAATCTCTACACTGACCTCACTCTGACAAGTTGGAAGGACAATCTCTACACTGACCTCACTCTGACAGATTGGGGAAACACTCTCTACACTGACATCACTCTGAAAGATTGGAAGGACAATCTCTACACTGACCTCACTCTGACAAGTTGGAAGGAAAATATCTACACTGACCTCACTCTGACAGATTGGGTGAACACTCTCTACACTGACCTCACTCTGACAAGTTGGAAGGACAATCTCTACACTGACCTCACTATGACAGGTTGGGCTAACACTCTCTACACTGACCTCACTCTGACAGGTTGGGGGGACACTCTCCACACTGACCTCACTCTGACAGGTTGGGGGAACACTCTCTACACTGACCTCACTCTGACAGATTGGGGGAACACTCTCGACACTGACCTCACTCTGACAGATTAGGAAACCACTCTCTACACTGACCTCACTCTGACAGGTTGGGGGAACACTGTCTACACTGACCTCACTCTGACAAGTTGGGGGAACACTCTCTACAATGACCTCACTCTGACAGGTTGGGAGTACACTCTCAACACTGACCTCACTCTGACAGATTAGGGGAACACTCTCAACACTGACCTCACTCTGACAGGTTGGGGTAACACTCTCTACAATGACCTCACTCTGACAGATTGGGGGAACACTCTCTACTCTGACCTCACTCTGACAGGTTGGGGGAACACTCTCGACACTGACCTCACTCTGACAGATTAGGAAACGACTCTCTACACTGACCTCACACTGACAGGTTGGGGGAACACTGTCTACACTGACCTCACTCTGACAAGTTGGGGGAACACTCTCTACAATGACCTCACTCTGACAGGTTGGGAGAACACTCTCAACACTGACCTCACTCTGACAGATTAGGGGAACACTCTCAACACTGACCTCACTCTGACAGGTTGGGGGAACACTCTCAACACTGACCTCACTCTGACAGATTGGGGGAACACTCTCTACTCTGTCCTCACTCTGACAGGTTGGGGGAACACTCTCTACAATGACCTCACTCTGACAGGTTGGGGGGACACTCTCTACACTGACCGCACTCTGACAGGTTGAGGGAACCATCTCTACACTGACCTCACTCTGACAGGTTGGGGGAACACTCTCTACACTGACCTCACTCTGACAGGTTGAAAGGGCAATCTCTACACTGACCTCACTCTGACAAGTTGGAAAGACATTCTCTACACTGACCTCACTCTGACAGATTGGGGGAACATTCTCTACATTGACCTCACTCTGACAGGTTGGGGGAACACTCTCTACAATGACCTCACTCTGACAGATTGGGGGAACACTCTCTACTCTGACCTCACTCTGACAGATTGGGGGAACACTCTCGACACTGACCTCACTCTGACAGATTAGGAAACCACTCTCTACACTGACCTCACTCTGACAGGTTGGGGGAACACTGTCTACACTGACCTCACTCTGACAAGTTGGGGGAACACTCTCTACAATGACCTCACTCTGACAGGTTGGGAGAACATTCTCAACACTGACCTCACTCTGACAGATTAGGGGAACACTCTCAACACTGACCTCACTCTGACAGGTTGGGGGAACACTCTCAACACTGACCTCACTCTGACAGATTGGGGGAACACTCTCTACTCTGACCTCACTCTGACAGGTTGGGGGAACACTCTCTACAATGACCTCACTCTGACAGGTTGGGGGGACACTCTCTACACTGACCGCACTCTGACAGGTTGAGGGAACCATCTCTACACTGACCTCACTCTGACAGGTTGGGGGAACACTCTCTACACTGACCTCACTCTGAAAGGTTGAAAGGGCAATCTCTACACTGACCTCACTCTGACAAGTTGGAAAGACATTCTCTACACTGACCTCACTCTGACAGATTGGGGGAACATTCTCTACATTGACCTCACTCTGACAGGTTGGGGGAACACTCTCTACACTGACCTCACTCTGACAGGTTGGGGGAACACTCTCTACACTGAACTCACTCTGACAGGTTGGGGGAACACTCTCTACACTGACCTCACTCTGACAGGTTGTGGGGACTATCTCTACACTGACCTCACTCTGACAGGTTGGGGGAACAATCTCTAAACTGACCTTACTCTGACAGGTTGGAGGGACACTCCCTACACTGACCTCACTCTGACAGATTGGAGGAACACTCTCTACACTGACCTCTCTCTGACAAGTTGGAAGGACAATCTTTACACTGACCTCACTCTGACAGGTTGGGGGAACACTCTCTACACTGACCTCACTCTGACAAGTTGGAAGGACAATCTCTACACTGACCTCACTCTGACAGGTTGGGGGAACACTCTCTACACTGACCTCACTATGACAGATTGGGGGAACACTGTCTACACTGACCTCACTCTTACAGGTTGGGGGATCACTCTCTACAATGACCTCACTCTGACAGGTTGGGGGAACACTCTCAACACTGACCTCACTCTGACAGATTTGGGGAACACTCTCTACAATGACTTCACTCTGACAGGTTGGGGGAACACTCTCTACACTGACCTTACTCTGACAAGTTGGGGGGACACTCTCTACACTGACCGCACTCTGACAGGTTGGGGGAACCATCACTACACTGACCTCACTCTGACAAGTTGGGGAAACACTCTCTACACTGACCTCACTCTGACAGGTTGGAAGGGCAATCTCTATACTAACCTCACTCTGACAAGTTGGAAGGACAATCTCTACACTGACCTCACTCTGACAAGTTGGGGGAACACTCTCTACACTGACCTCACTCTGACAAGTTGGAAGGACAATCTCTACACTGACCTCACTCTGAAAGGTTGGAAGGGCAATCTCTACACTGACCTAGCTCTGACAGGTTGGAAGGACAATCTCTACACTGACCTCACTCTGAGAGGTTGGGGGACACTCTCTACACTGACCTCACTCTTACAGGTTGTGGGGACACTCCCTACACTGACCTCACTCTGACAGGTTGGGGGAACACTCTCAACACTGACCTCACTCTGACAGATTGGGGGAACACTCTCTACACTGAACTCACTCTGACAGGTTGGGGGACACTCTCTACACTAACCTCACTCTGAAAAGTTGGAAGGACAATCTCTACACTGACCTCACTCTGACAAATTGGGGGAACACTCTCTACACTGACCTCTCTCTGAAAAGTTGGAAGGACAATCTCTACACTGACCTCACTCTGACAGGTTGGGGGAAGACTTTCTACACTGACCTCACTCTGACAAGTTGAGGGGACACTCTCTACACTGACCTTACTCTGACAGGTTGGGGGACACTCCCTACACTGACCTCACTCTGACAGATTGGGGGAACACTCTCTACACTGACCTCACTCTGACAGATTAGGAAACCACTCTCTACACTGACCTCACTCTGACAGATTGCAGGAACACTGTCTACACTGACCTCACTGTGATAGGCTGGGGGAACACTCTCTACAATGACCTCACTCTGACAGGTTGGGGGAACACTCTCAACACTGACCTCACTCTGACAGATTATGGGAACACTCTCAACACTGACCTCACTCTGACAGGTTGGGGTAACACTCTCTACAATGACCTCACTCTGACAGGTTGGGGGAACACTCTCAACACTGACCTCACTCTGACAGATTGGGGGAACACTCTCTACTCTGACCTCACTCTGACCGGTTGGGGGAACACTCTCTACAATGACCTCACTCTGACAGGTTGAGGGGACACTCTCTACACTGACCTCACTCTGACAGGTTGGGGGGACACTCCCTACACTGACCTCACTCTGACAGATTGGGGGAACACTCTCTACACTGACCTCACTCTGACAGATTAGGAAACCACTCTCTACACTGACCTCACTCTGACAGATTGGGGGAACACTGTCTACACTGACCTCACTCTGACAGGTTGGGGGAAGACTCTCTACAATGACCTCACTCTGACAGGTTGGGGGAACACTCTCAACACTGACCTCACTCTGACAGATTAGGGGAACACTCTCAACACTGACCTCACTCTGACAGGTTGGGGTAACACTCTCTACAATGACCGCACTCCGACAGCTTGGGGGAACCATCTCTACACTGACCTCACTCTGACAAGTTGGGGAAACACTCTCTACACTGACCTCACTCTGACAGGTTGGAAGGGCAATCTCTATACTAACCTCACTCTGACAAGTTGGAAGGACAATCTCTACACTGACCTCACTCTGACAAGTTGGGGGAACACTCTCTACACTGACCTCACTCTGACAGATTGGGGGAACAATCTCTACACTGACCTCACTCTGACAGGTTGGGGAACAATCTCTACACTGACCTCACTCTGAAAGGTTAGGCGAACACTCTCTACACTGATCTCACTCTGAGAGATTGGGGGACACTCTCTACACTGACCTCACTCTTAAAGGTTGTGGGGACACTCCCTACACTGACCTCACTCTGACAGGTTGGGGGAACACTCTCAACACTGACCTCACTCTGACAGATTGGGGGAAAACTCTCTACACTGACCTCACTCTGACAGGTTGGGGGAACACTCTCTACACTGACCTCTCTCTGAAAAGTTGGAAGGACAATCTCTACACTGACCTCACTCTGACAGGTTGGGGGAAGACTTTCTACACTGACCTCACTCTGACAAGTTGAGGGGACACTCTCTACACTGACCTCACTCTGACAGGTTGGGGGGACACTCCCTACACTGACCTCACTCTGACAGATTGGGGGAACACTCTCTACACTGACCTCACTCTGACAGATTAGGAAACCACTCTCTACACTGACCTCACTCTGACAGGTTGGGGGAACACTCTCTACACTAACCTCACTCTGACAAGTTGGAAGGACAATCTCTACCCTGACCTCACTCTGACAAATTGGGGGAACACTCTCTACACTGACCTCTCTCTGAAAAGTTGGAAGGACAATCTCTACACTGACCTCACTCTGACAGGTTGGGGGAAGACTTTATACACTGACCTCACTCTGACAAGTTGAGGGGACACTCTCTACACTGACCTCACTCTGACAGGTTGGGGGGACACTCCCTACACTGACCTCACTCTGACAGATTGGGGGAACACTCTCTACACTGACCTCACTCTGACAGATTAGGAAACCACTCTCTACACTGACCTCACTCTGACAGATTGCAGGAACACTGTCTACACTGACCTCACTCTGACAGGTTGGGGAACACTCTCAACACTGACCTCACTCTGACAGGTTGGGGTAACACTCTCTACAATGACCTCACTCTGACAGGTTGGGGGAACACTCTCAACACTGACCTCACTCTGACAGATTGGGGGAACACTCTCTACTCTGACCTCACTCTGACAGGTTGAGGGAACACTCTCTATAATGACCTCACTCTGACAGGTTGAGGGGACACTCTCTACACTGACCTCACTCTGACAGGTTGGGGGGACACTCCCTACACTGACCTCACTCTGACAGATTGGGGGAACACTCTCTACACTGACCTCACTCTGACAGATTAGGAAACCACTCTCTACACTGACCTCACTCTGACAGATTGGGGGAACACTGTCTACACTGACCTCACTCTGACAGGTTGGGGGAACACTCTCTACAATGACCTCACTCTGACAGGTTGGGGGAACACTCTCAACACTGACCTCACTCTGACAGATTAGGGGAACACTCTCAACACTGACCTCACTCTGACAGGTTGGGGTAACAGTCTCTACAATGACCTCACTCTGACAGTGTGGGGGAACACTCTCAACACTGACCTCACTCTGACAGATTGGGGGAACACTCTCTACTCTGACCTCACTCTGACAGGTTGAGGGAACACTCTCTACAATGACCTCACTCTGACAGGTTGGGGGAACACTCTCTACACTGACCTCACTCTGAGAGGTTGGGGGAACACTCTCTACACTGACCTTACTCTGACAAGTTGGGGGGACACTCTCTACACTGTCCGCACTCTGACAGGTTGGGGGAACCATCTCTACACTGACCTCACTCTGACAAGTTGGGGAAACACTCTCTACACTGACCTCACTCTGACAGGTTGGAAGGGCAATCTCTACACTAACGACCTCACTGTGACAGGTTGGGGGAACACTCTCTACAATGACCTCACTCTAACAGGTTGGGGGAACACTCTCAACACTGACCTCACTCTGACAGATTATGGGAACACTCTCAACACTGACCTCACTCTGACAGGTTGGGGTAACACTCTCTACAATGACCTCACTCTGACAGGTTGGGGGAACACTCTCAACACTGACCTCACTCTGACAGATTGGGAGAACACACTCTACTCTGACCTCACTCTGACAGGTTGGTGGAACACTCTCTACAATGACCTAACTCTGACAGGATGGGGGGACACTCTCTACACTGACCGCACTCTGACAGGTTGAGGGAACCACCTCTACACTGACCTCACTCTGACAGGTTGGGGGAACACTATTTACACTGACCTCACTCTGACAGGTTGAAAGGGCAATCTCTACACTGACCTCACTCTGACAAGTTGGAAGGACATTCTCTACACTGACCTCACTCTGACAGATTGGGGGAACATTCTCTACATTGACCTCACTCTGACAGGTTGAGGGAACACTCTCTACACTGACCTCACTCTGACAGGTTGGGGGAACACTCTCTACAATGAACTCACTCTGACAGGTTGGGGGAACACTCTCTACACTGACCTCACTCTGACAGGTTGGGGGGACTATCTCTACACTGACCTCACTCTGACAGGTTGGGGGAACAATCTCTACACTGACCTTACTCTGACAAGTTGGGGGGACACTCTCTACACTGACCGCACTCTGACAGGTTGGGGGAACCATCTCTACACTGACCTCACTCTGACAAGTTGGGGAAACACTCTCTACACTGACCTCACTCTGACAGGTTGGGGTAACACTCTCTACAATGACCTCACTCTGACAGATTGGGGGAACACTCTCTACTCTGACCTCACTCTGACAGGTTGGGGGAACACTCTCGACACTGACCTCACTCTGACAGATTAGGAAACGACTCTCTACACTGACCTCACACTGACAGGTTGGGGGAACACTGTCTACACTGACCTCACTCTGGCAAGTTGGGGGAACACTCTCTACAATGACCTCACTCTGACAGGTTGGGAGAACACTCTCAACACTGACCTCACTCTGACAGATTAGGGAACACTCTCAACACTGACCTCACTCTGACAGGTTGGGGGAACACTCTCAACACTGACCTCACTCTGACAGATTGGGGGAACACTCTCTACTCTGTCCTCACTCTGACAGGTTGGGGGAACACTCTCTACAATGACCTCACTCTGACAGGTTGGGGGGACACTCTCTACACTGACCGCACTCTGACAGGTTGAGGGAACCATCTCTACACTGACCTCACTCTGACAGGTTGGGGGAACACTCTCTACACTGACCTCACTCTGACAGGTTGAAAGGGCAATCTCTACACTGACCTCACTCTGACAAGTTGGAAAGACATTCTCTACACTGACCTCACTCTGACAGATTGGGGGAACATTCTCTACATTGACCTCACTCTGACAGGTTGGGGGAACACTCTCTACAATGACCTCACTCTGACAGATTGGGGGAACACTCTCTACTCTGACCTCACTCTGACAGATTGGGGGAACACTATCGACACTGACCTCACTCTGACAGATTAGGAAACCACTCTCTACACTGACCTCACTCTGACAGGTTGGGGGAACACTGTCTACACTGACCTCACTCTGACAAGTTGGGGGAACACTCTCTACAATGACCTCACTCTGACAGGTTGGGAGAACACTCTCAACACTGACCTCACTCTGACAGATTAGGGGAACACTCTCAACACTGACCTCACTCTGACAGGTTGGGGGAACACTCTCAACACTGACCTCACTCTGACAGATTGGGGGAACACTCTCTACTCTGACCTCACTCTGACAGGTTGGGGGAACACTCTCTACAATGACCTCACTCTGACAGGTTGGGGGGACACTCTCTACACTGACCGCACTCTGACAGGTTGAGGGAACCATCTCTACACTGACCTCACTCTGACAGGTTGGGGGAACACTCTCTACACTGACCTCACTCTGAAAGGTTGAAAGGGCAATCTCTACACTGACCTCACTCTGACAAGTTGGAAAGACATTCTCTACACTGACCTCACTCTGACAGATTGGGGGAACATTCTCTACATTGACCTCACTCTGACAGGTTGGGGGAACACTCTCTACACTGACCTCACTCTGACAGGTTGGGGGAACACTCTCTACACTGAACTCACTCTGACAGGTTGGGGGAACACTCTCTACACTGACCTCACTCTGACAGGTTGTGGGGACTATCTCTACACTGACCTCACTCTGACAGGTTGGGGGAACAATCTCTAGACTGACCTTACTCTGACAGGTTGGAGGGACACTCCCTACACTGACCTCACTCTGACAGATTGGAGGAACACTCTCTACACTGACCTCTCTCTGACAAGTTGGAAGGACAATCTTTACACTGACCTCACTCTGACAGGTTGGGGGAACACTCTCTACACTGACCTCACTCTGACAAGTTGGAAGGACAATCTCTACACTGACCTCACTCTGACAGGTTGGGGGAACACTCTCTACACTGACCTCACTCTGACAGATTGGGGGAACACTGTCTACACTGACCTCACTCTTTCAGGTTGGGGGATCACTCTCTACAATGACCTCACTCTGACAGGTTGGGGGAACACTCTCAACACTGACCTCACTCTGACAGATTTGGGGAACACTCTCTACAATGACCTCACTCTGACAGGTTGGGGGAACACTCTCTACACTGACCTTACTCTGACAAGTTGGGGGGACACTCTCTACACTGACCGCACTCTGACAGGTTGGGGGAACCATCACTACACTGACCTCACTCTGACAAGTTGGGGAAACACTCTCTACACTGACCTCACTCTGACAGGTTGGAAGGGCAATCTCTATACTAACCTCACTCTGACAAGTTGGAAGGACAATCTCTACACTGACCTCACTCTGACAAGTTGGGGGAACACTCTCTACACTGACCTCACTCTGACAAGTTGGAAGGACAATCTCTACACTGACCTCACTCTGAAAGGTTGGAAGGGCAATCTCTACACTGACCTAGCTCTGACAGGTTGGAAGGACAATCTCTACACTGACCTCACTCTGAGAGGTTGGGGGACACTCTCTACACTGACCTCACTCTTACAGGTTGTGGGGACACTCCCTACACTGACCTCACTCTGACAGGTTGGGGGAACACTCTCAACACTGACCTCACTCTGACAGATTGGGGGAACACTCTCTACACTGAACTCACTCTGACAGGTTGGGGGACACTCTCTACACTAACCTCACTCTGAAAAGTTGGAAGGACAATCTCTACACTGACCTCACTCTGACAAATTGGGGGAACACTCTCTACACTGACCTCTCTCTGAAAAGTTGGAAGGACAATCTCTACACTGACCTCACTCTGACAGGTTGGGGGAAGACTTTCTACACTGACCTCACTCTGACAAGTTGAGGGGACACTCTCTACACTGACCTTACTCTGACAGGTTGGGGGACACTCCCTACACTGACCTCACTCTGACAGATTGGGGGAACACTCTCTACACTGACCTCACTCTGACAGATTAGGAAACCACTCTCTACACTGACCTCACTCTGACAGATTGCAGGAACACTGTCTACACTGACCTCACTGTGATAGGCTGGGGGAACACTCTCTACAATGACCTCACTCTGACAGGTTGGGGGAACACTCTCAACACTGACCTCACTCTGACAGATTATGGGAACACTCTCAACACTGACCTCACTCTGACAGGTTGGGGTAACACTCTCTACAATGACCTCACTCTGACAGGTTGGGGGAACACTCTCAACACTGACCTCACTCTGACAGATTGGAGGAACACTCTCTACTCTGACCTCACTCTGACCGGTTGGGGGAACACTCTCTACAATGACCTCACTCTGACATGTTGAGGGGACACTCTCTACACTGACCTCACTCTGACAGGTTGGGGGGACACTCCCTACACTGACCTCACTCTGACAGATTGGGGGAACACTCTCTACACTGACCTCACTCTGACAGATTAGGAAACCACTCTCTACACTGACCTCACTCTGACAGATTGGGGGAACACTGTCTACACTGACCTCACTCTGACAGGTTGGGGGAAGACTCTCTACAATGACCTCACTCTGACAGGTTGGGGAACACTCTCAACACTGACCTCACTCTGACAGATTAGGGGAACACTCTCAACACTGACCTCACTCTGACAGGTTGGGGTAACACTCTCTACAATGACCGCACTCTGACAGCTTGGGGGAACCATCTCTACACTGACCTCACTCTGACAAGTTGGGGAAACACTCTCTACACTGACCTCACTCTGACAGGTTGGAAGGGCAATCTCTATACTAACCTCACTCTGACAAGTTGGAAGGACAATCTCTACACTGACCTCACTCTGACAAGTTGGGGGAACACTCTCTACACTGACCTCACTCTGACAGATTGGGGGAACAATCTCTACACTGACCTCACTCTGACAGGTTGGGGAACAATCTCTACACTGACCTCACTCTGAAAGGTTAGGGGAACACTCTCTACACTGATCTCACTCTGAGAGGTTGGGGGACACTCTCTACACTGACCTCACTCTTACAGGTTGTGGGGACACTCCCTACACTGACCTCACTCTGACAGGTTGGGGGAACACTCTCAACACTGACCTCACTCTGACAGATTGGGGGAACACTCTCTACACTGACCTCACTCTGACAGGTTGGGGGAACACTCTCTACACTGACCTCTCTCTGAAAAGTTGGAAGGACAATCTCTACACTGACCGCACTCTGACAGGTTGAGGGAACCACCTCTACACTGACCTCACTCTGACAGGTTGGGGGAACACTATCTACACTGACCTCACTCTGACAGGTTGAAAGGGCAATCTCTACACTGACCTCACTCTGACAAGTTGGAAGGACATTCTCTACACTGACCTCACTCTGACAGATTGGGGGAACATTCTCTACATTGACCTCACTCTGACAGGTTGAGGGAACACTCTCTACACTGACCTCACTCTGACAGGTTGGGGGAACACTCTCTACACTGAACTCACTCTGACAGGTTGGGGGAACACTCTCTACACTGACCTCACTCTGACAGGTTGGGGGGACTATCTCTACACTGACCTCACTCTGACAGGTTGGGGGAACAATCTCTACACTGACCTTACTCTGACAAGTTGGGGGGACACTCTCTACACTGACCGCACTCTGACAGGTTGGGGGAACCATCTCTACACTGACCTCACTCTGACAAGTTGGGGAAACACTCTCTACACTGACCTCACTCTGACAGGTTGGGGTAACACTCTCTACAATGACCTCACTCTGACAGATTGGGGGAACACTCTCTACTCTGACCTCACTCTGACAGGTTGGGGGAACACTCTCGACACTGACCTCACTCTGACAGATTAGGAAACGACTCTCTACACTGACCTCACACTGACAGGTTGGGGGAACACTGTCTACACTGACCTCACTCTGGCAAGTTGGGGGAACACTCTCTACAATGACCTCACTCTGACAGGTTGGGAGAACACTCTCAACACTGACCTCACTCTGACAGATTAGGGAACACTCTCAACACTGACCTCACTCTGACAGGTTGGGGGAACACTCTCAACACTGACCTCACTCTGACAGATTGGGGGAACACTCTCTACTCTGTCCTCACTCTGACAGGTTGGGGGAACACTCTCTACAATGACCTCACTCTGACAGGTTGGGGGGACACTCTCTACACTGACCGCACTCTGACAGGTTGAGGGAACCATCTCTACACTGACCTCACTCTGACAGGTTGGGGGAACACTCTCTACACTGACCTCACTCTGACAGGTTGAAAGGGCAATCTCTACACTGACCTCACTCTGACAAGTTGGAAAGACATTCTCTACACTGACCTCACTCTGACAGATTGGGGGAACATTCTCTACATTGACCTCACTCTGACAGGTTGGGGGAACACTCTCTACAATGACCTCACTCTGACAGATTGGGGGAACACTCTCTACTCTGACCTCACTCTGACAGATTGGGGGAACACTATCGACACTGACCTCACTCTGACAGATTAGGAAACCACTCTCTACACTGACCTCACTCTGACAGGTTGGGGGAACACTGTCTACACTGACCTCACTCTGACAAGTTGGGGGAACACTCTCTACAATGACCTCACTCTGACAGGTTGGGAGAACACTCTCAACACTGACCTCACTCTGACAGATTAGGGGAACACTCTCAACACTGACCTCACTCTGACAGGTTGGGGGAACACTCTTAACACTGACCTCACTCTGACAGATTGGGGGAACACTCTCTACTCTGACCTCACTCTGACAGGTTGGGGGAACACTCTCTACAATGACCTCACTCTGACAGGTTGGGGGGACACTCTCTACACTGACCGCACTCTGACAGGTTGAGGGAACCATCTCTACACTGACCTCACTCTGACAGGTTGGGGGAACACTCTCTACACTGACCTCACTCTGAAAGGTTGAAAGGGCAATCTCTACACTGACCTCACTCTGACAAGTTGGAAAGACATTCTCTACACTGACCTCACTCTGACAGATTGGGGGAACATTCTCTACATTGACCTCACTCTGACAGGTTGGGGGAACACTCTCTACACTGACCTCACTCTGACAGGTTGGGGGAACACTCTCTACACTGAACTCACTCTGACAGGTTGGGGGAACACTCTCTACACTGACCTCACTCTGACAGGTTGTGGGGACTATCTCTACACTGACCTCACTCTGACAGGTTGGGGGAACAATCTCTAGACTGACCTTACTCTGACAGGTTGGAGGGACACTCCCTACACTGACCTCACTCTGACAGATTGGAGGAACACTCTCTACACTGACCTCTCTCTGACAAGTTGGAAGGACAATCTTTACACTGACCTCACTCTGACAGGTTGGGGGAACACTCTCTACACTGACCTCACTCTGACAAGTTGGAAGGACAATCTCTACACTGACCTCACTCTGACAGGTTGGGGGAACACTCTCTACACTGACCTCACTCTGACAGATTGGGGGAACACTGTCTACACTGACCTCACTCTTACAGGTTGGGGGATCACTCTCTACAATGACCTCACTCTGACAGGTTGGGGGAACACTCTCAACACTGACCTCACTCTGACAGATTTGGGGAACACTCTCTACAATGACCTCACTCTGACAGGTTGGGGGAACACTCTCTACACTGACCTTACTCTGACAAGTTGGGGGGACACTCTCTACACTGACCGCACTCTGACAGGTTGGGGGAACCATCACTACACTGACCTCACTCTGACAAGTTGGGGAAACACTCTCTACACTGACCTCACTCTGACAGGTTGGAAGGGCAATCTCTATACTAACCTCACTCTGACAAGTTGGAAGGACAATCTCTACACTGACCTCACTCTGACAAGTTGGGGGAACACTCTCTACACTGACCTCACTCTGACAAGTTGGAAGGACAATCTCTACACTGACCTCACTCTGAAAGGTTGGAAGGGCAATCTCTACACTGACCTAGCTCTGACAGGTTGGAAGGACAATCTCTACACTGACCTCACTCTGAGAGGTTGGGGGACACTCTCTACACTGACCTCACTCTTACAGGTTGTGGGGACACTCCCTACTCTGACCTCACTCTGACAGGTTGGGGGAACACTCTCAACACTGACCTCACTCTGACAGATTGGGGGAACACTCTCTACACTGAACTCACTCTGACAGGTTGGGGGACACTCTCTACACTAACCTCACTCTGAAAAGTTGGAAGGACAATCTCTACACTGACCTCACTCTGACAAATTGGGGGAACACTCTCTACACTGACCTCTCTCTGAAAAGTTGGAAGGACAATCTCTACACTGACCTCACTCTGACAGGTTGGGGGAAGACTTTCTACACTGACCTCACTCTGACAAGTTGAGGGGACACTCTCTACACTGACCTTACTCTGACAGGTTGGGGGACACTCCCTACACTGACCTCACTCTGACAGATTGGGGGAACACTCTCTACACTGACCTCACTCTGACAGATTAGGAAACCACTCTCTACACTGACCTCACTCTGACAGATTGCAGGAACACTGTCTACACTGACCTCACTGTGATAGGCTGGGGGAACACTCTCTACAATGACCTCACTCTGACAGGTTGGGGGAACACTCTCAACACTGACCTCACTCTGACAGATTATGGGAACACTCTCAACACTGACCTCACTCTGACAGGTTGGGGTAACACTCTCTACAATGACCTCACTCTGACAGGTTGGGGGAACACTCTCAACACTGACCTCACTCTGACAGATTGGAGGAACACTCTCTACTCTGACCTCACTCTGACCGGTTGGGGGAACACTCTCTACAATGACCTCACTCTGACAGGTTGAGGGGACACTCTCTACACTGACCTCACTCTGACAGGTTGGGGGGACACTCCCTACACTGACCTCACTCTGACAGATTGGGGGAACACTCTCTACACTGACCTCACTCTGACAGATTAGGAAACCACTCTCTACACTGACCTCACTCTGACAGATTGGGGGAACACTGTCTACACTGACCTCACTCTGACAGGTTGGGGGAAGACTCTCTACAATGACCTCACTCTGACAGGTTGGGGAACACTCTCAACACTGACCTCACTCTGACAGATTAGGGGAACACTCTCAACACTGACCTCACTCTGACAGGTTGGGGTAACACTCTCTACAATGACCGCACTCTGACAGCTTGGGGGAACCATCTCTACACTGACCTCACTCTGACAAGTTGGGGAAACACTCTCTACACTGACCTCACTCTGACAGGTTGGAAGGGCAATCTCTATACTAACCTCACTCTGACAAGTTGGAAGGACAATCTCTACACTGACCTCACTCTGACAAGTTGGGGGAACACTCTCTACACTGACCTCACTCTGACAGATTGGGGGAACAATCTCTACACTGACCTCACTCTGACAGGTTGGGGAACAATCTCTACACTGACCTCACTCTGAAAGGTTAGGGGAACACTCTCTACACTGATCTCACTCTGAGAGGTTGGGGGACACTCTCTACACTGACCTCACTCTTACAGGTTGTGGGGACACTCCCTACACTGACCTCACTCTGACAGGTTGGGGGAACACTCTCAACACTGACCTCACTCTGACAGATTGGGGGAACACTCTCTACACTGACCTCACTCTGACAGGTTGGGGGAACACTCTCTACACTGACCTCTCTCTGAAAAGTTGGAAGGACAATCTCTACACTGACCTCACTCTGACAGGTTGGGGGAAGACTTTCTACACTGACCTCACTCTGACAAGTTGAGGGGACACTCTCTACACTGACCTCACTCTGACAGGTTGGGGGGACACTCCCTACACTGACCTCACTCTGACAGATTGGGGGAACACTCTCTACACTGACCTCACTCTGACAGATTAGGAAACCACTCTCTACACTGACCTCACTCTGACAGGTTGGGGGAACACTCTCTACACTAACCTCACTCTGACAAGTTGGAAGGACAATCTCTACACTGACCTCACTCTGACAAATTGGGGGAACACTCTCTACACTGACCTCTCTCTGAAAAGTTGGAAGGACAATCTCTACACTGACCTCACTCTGACAGGTTGGGGGAAGACTTTCTACACTGACCTCACTCTGACAAGTTGAGGGGACACCCTCTACACTGACCGCACTCTGACAGGTTGGGGGGACACTCCCTACACTGACCTCACTCTGACAGATTGGGGGAACACTCTCTACACTGACCTCACTCTGACAGATTAGGAAACCACTCTCTACACTGACCTCACTCTGACAGATTGCAGGAACACTGTCTACACTGTCCTCACTCTAACAGGTTGGGGAACACTCTCAACACTGACCTCACTCTGACAGGTTGGGGTAACACTCTCTACAATGACCTCACTCTGACAGGTTGGGGGAACACTCTCAACACTGACCTCACTCTGACAGATTGGGGGAACACTCTCTACTCTGACCTCACTCTGACAGGTTGAGGGAACACTCTCTATAATGACCTCACTCTGACAGGTTGAGGGGACACTCTCTACACTGACCTCACTCTGACAGGTTGGGGGGACACTCCCTACACTGACCTCACTCTGACAGATTGGGGGAACACTCTCTACACTGACCTCACTCTGACAGATTAGGAAACCACTCTCTACACTGACCTCACTCTGACAGATTGGGGGAACACTGTCTACACTGACCTCACTCTGACAGGTTGGGGGAACACTCTCTACAATGACCTCACTCTGACAGGTTGGGGGAACACTCTCAACACTGACCTCACTCTGACAGATTAGGGGAACACTCTCAACACTGACCTCACTCTGACAGGTTGGGGTAACAGTCTCTACAATGACCTCACTCTGACAGGGTGGGGGAACACTCTCAACACTGACCTCACTCTGACAGATTGGGGGAACACTCTCTACTCTGACCTCACTCTGACAGGTTGAGGGAACACTCTCTACAATGACCTCACTCTGACAGGTTGGGGGAACACTCTCTACACTGACCTCACTCTGAGAGGTTGGGGGAACACTCTCTACACTGACCTTACTCTGACAAGTTGGGGGGACACTCTCTACACTGACCGCACTCTGACAGGTTGGGGGAACCATCTCTACACTGACCTCACTCTGACAAGTTGGGGAAACACTCTCTACACTGACCTCACTCTGACAGGTTGGAAGGGCAATCTCTACACTAACGACCTCACTGTGACAGGTTGGGGGAACACTCTCTACAATGACCTCACTCTAACAGGTTGGGGGAACACTCTCAACACTGACCTCACTCTGACAGATTATGGGAACACTCTCAACACTGACCTCACTCTGACAGGTTGGGGTAACACTCTCTACAATGACCTCACTCTGACAGGTTGGGGGAACACTCTCAACACTGACCTCACTCTGACAGATTGGGAGAACACTCTCTACTCTGACCTCACTCTGACAGGTTGGTGGAACACTCTCTACAATGACCTCACTCTGACAGGATGGGGGGACACTCTCTACACTGACCGCACTCTGACAGGTTGAGGGAACCACCTCTACACTGACCTCACTCTGACAGGTTGGGGGAACACTATCTACACTGACCTCACTCTGACAGGTTGAAAGGGCAATCTCTACACTGACCTCACTCTGACAAGTTGGAAGGACATTCTCTACACTGACCTCACTCTGACAGATTGGGGGAACATTCTCTACATTGACCTCACTCTGACAGGTTGAGGGAACAATCTCTACACTGACCTCACTCTGACAGGTTGGGGGAACACTCTCTACACTGAACTCACTCTGACAGGTTGGGGGAACACTCTCTACACTGACCTCACTCTGACAGGTTGGGGGGACTATCTCTACACTGACCTCACTCTGACAGATTGGGGGAACAATCTCTAAACTGACCTTACTCTGACAAGTTGGGGGGACACTCTCTACACTGACCGCACTCTGACAGGTTGGGGGAACCATCTCTACACTGACCTCACTCTGACAAGTTGGGGAAACACTCTCTACACTGACCTCACTCTGACACGTTGGAAGAGCAATCTCTACACTAAACTTACTCTGACAAGTTGGAAGGACAATCTCTACACTGACCTCACTCTGACAAGTTGGGGGAACACTCTCTACACTGACCTCACTCTGACAGATTGGGGGAACAATCTCTACACTGACCTCACTCTGACAGGTTGGGGAACACTCTCTACACTGACCTCACTCTGAAAGGTTGGGGGAACACTCTCTACACTGACCTCACTCTGAGAGATTGGGGGACACTCTCTACACTGACGTCATTCTTACAGGTTGTGGGGACACTCCCTACACTGACCTCACTCTGACAGGTTGAGGGAACACTCTCAATACTGATCTCACTCTGACAGATTGAGGGGACACTCTCTACACTGACCTCACTCTGACAAGTTGGAAGGACAATCTCTACACTGACCTCACTCTGACAAATTGGGGGAACACTCTCTACACTGACCTCTCTCTGACAGATTGGGGGAACAATCTCTACACTGACCTCACTCTGACAGGTTGGGGAACAATCTCTACACTGACCTCACTCTGACAGGTTGAGGGGACACTCTCTACACTGACCTCACTCTGACAGGTTGGGGGGACACTCCCTACACTGACCTCACTCTGACAGATTGGGGGAACACACTCTACACTGACCTCACTCTGACAGATTGGTGGAACACTGTCTACACTGACCTCACTGTGACTGGTTGGGGGAACACTCTCTACAATGACCTCACTCTGACAGGTTGGGGTAACACTCTCAACACTGACCTCACTCTGACAGATTATGGGAACACTCTCAACACTGACCTCACTCTGAAAGGTTAGGGGAACACTCTCTACACTGACCTCACTCTGAGAGGTTGGGGGACACTCTCTACACTGACCTCACTCTTACAGGTTGTGGGGACACTCCCTACACTGACCTCACTCTGACAGGTTGGGGGAACACTCTCAACACTGACCTCACTCTGACAGATTGGGGGAACACTCTCTACACTGACCTCACTCTGACAGGTTGGGGGACACTCTCTACACTAACCTCACTCTGACAAGTTGGAAGGACAATCTCTACACTGACCTCACTCTGACAAATTGGGGGAACACTCTCTACACTGACCTCTCTCTGAAAAGTTGGAAGGACAATCTCTACACTGACCTCACTCTGACAGGTTGGGGGAAGACTTTCTACACTGACCTCACTCTGACAGGTTGGGGTAACACTCTCTACAATGACCTCACTCTCACAGGTTGGGGGAACACTCTCAACACTGACCTCACTCTGACAGATTGGGGGAACGCTCTCTACACTGACCTCACTCTGACAGATTAGGAAACCACTCTCTACACTGACCTCACTCTTACAGATTGGGGGAACACTGTCTACACTGACCTCACTCTGACAGGTTGGGGGAACACTCTCTACAATGACCTCACTCTGACAGGTTGGGGGAACACTCTCACCACTGACCTCACTCTGACAGATTAGGGGAACACTCTCAACACTGACCTCACTCTGACAGGTTGGGGTAACACTCTCTACAATGACCGCACTCTGACAGGTTGGGGGAACCATCTCTACACTGACCTCACTCTGACAGGTTGGAAGGGCAATCTCTATACTAACCTCACTCTGACAAGTTGGAAGGACAATCTCTACACTGACCTCACTCTGACAAGTTGGGGGAACATTCTCTACACTGACCTCACTCTGACAGATTGGGGGAACAATCTCTACACTGACCTCACTCTGACAGGTTGGGGAACAATCTCTACACTGACCTCACTCTGAAAGGTTAGGGGAACACTCTCTACACTGACCTCACTCTGAGAGGTTGGGGGACACTCTCTACACTGACCTCACTCTTACAGTTTGTGGGGACACTCAATACACTGACCTCACTCTGACAGGTTGGGGGAACACTCTCAACACTGACCTCACTCTGACAGATTGGGGGAACACTCCCTACACTGACCTCACTCTGACAGATTCGGGGAACACTCTCTACACTGACCTCACTCTGACAGATTAGGAAACCACTCTCTACACTGACCTCACTCTGACAGATTGGGGGAACACTGTCTACACTGACCTCACTCTGACAGGTTGGGGGAAGACTCTCTACAATGACCTCACTCTGACAGGTTGGGGGAACACTCTCAACACTGACCTCACTCTGACAGATTAGGGGAACACTCTCAACACTGACCTCACTCTGACAGGTTGGGGTAACACTCTCTACAATGACCTCACTCTGACAGCTTGGGGGAACCATCTCTACACTGACCTCACTCTGACAAGTTGGGGAACAATCTCTACACTGACCTCACTCTGAAAGGTTAGGGGAACACTCTCTACACTGATCTCACTCTGAGAGGTTGGGGGACACTCTCTACACTGACCTCACTCTTACAGGTTGTGGGGACACTCCCTACACTGACCTCACTCTGACAGGTTGGGGGAACACTCTCAACACTGACCTCACTCTGACAGATTGTGGGAACACTCTCTACACTGACCTCACTCTGACAGGTTGGGGAACAATCTCTACACTGACCTCACTCTGAAAGGTTAGGGGAACACTCTCTACACTGATCTCACTCTGAGAGGTTGGGGGACACTCTCTACACTGACCTCACTCTTACAGGTTGTGGGGACACTCCCTACACTGACCTCACTCTGACAGGTTGGGGGAACACTCTCAACACTGACCTCACTCTGACAGATTGTGGGAACACTCTCTACACTGACCTCACTCTGAAAGGTTGGGGGAACAATCTCTACACTGACCTCACTCTGACAGGTTGGGGAACAATCTCTACACTGACCTCACTCTGACAGGTTGAGGGGACACTCTCTACACTGACCTCACTCTGACAGGTTGGGGGGACACTCCCTACACTGACCTCACTCTGACAGATTGGGGGAACACACTCTACACTGACCTCACTCTGACAGATTGGTGGAACACTGTCTACACTGACCTCACTGTGACTGGTTGGGGGAACACTCTCTACAATGACCTCACTCTGACAGGTTGGGGTAACACTCTCAACACTGACCTCACTCTGACAGATTATGGGAACACTCTCAACACTGACCTCACTCTGAAAGGTTAGGGGAACACTCTCTACACTGACCTCACTCTGAGAGGTTGGGGGACACTCTCTACACTGACCTCACTCTTACAGGTTGTGGGGACACTCCCTACACTGACCTCACTCTGACAGGTTGGGGGAACACTCTCAACACTGACCTCACTCTGACAGATTGGGGGAACACTCTCTACACTGACCTCACTCTGACAGGTTGGGGGACACTCTCTACACTAACCTCACTCTGACAAGTTGGAAGGACAATCTCTACACTGACCTCACTCTGACAAATTGGGGGAACACTCTCTACACTGACCTCTCTCTGAAAAGTTGGAAGGACAATCTCTACACTGACCTCACTCTGACAGGTTGGGGGAAGACTTTCTACACTGACCTCACTCTGACAGGTTGGGGTAACACTCTCTACAATGACCTCACTCTCACAGGTTGGGGGAACACTCTCAACACTGACCTCACTCTGACAGATTGGGGGAACGCTCTCTACACTGACCTCACTCTGACAGATTAGGAAACCACTCTCTACACTGACCTCACTCTTACAGATTGGGGGAACACTGTCTACACTGACCTCACTCTGACAGGTTGGGGGAACACTCTCTACAATGACCTCACTCTGACAGGTTGGGGGAACACTCTCACCACTGACCTCACTCTGACAGATTAGGGGAACACTCTCAACACTGACCTCACTCTGACAGGTTGGGGTAACACTCTCTACAATGACCGCACTCTGACAGGTTGGGGGAACCATCTCTACACTGACCTCACTCTGACAGGTTGGAAGGGCAATCTCTATACTAACCTCACTCTGACAAGTTGGAAGGACAATCTCTACACTGACCTCACTCTGACAAGTTGGGGGAACACTCTCTACACTGACCTCACTCTGACAGATTGGGGGAACAATCTCTACACTGACCTCACTCTGACAGGTTGGGGAACAATCTCTACACTGACCTCACTCTGAAAGGTTAGGGGAACACTCTCTACACTGACCTCACTCTGAGAGGTTGGGGGACACTCTCTACACTGACCTCACTCTTACAGTTTGTGGGGACACTCAATACACTGACCTCACTCTGACAGGTTGGGGGAACACTCTCAACACTGACCTCACTCTGACAGATTGGGGGAACACTCCCTACACTGACCTCACTCTGACAGATTCGGGGAACACTCTCTACACTGACCTCACTCTGACAGATTAGGAAACCACTCTCTACACTGACCTCACTCTGACAGATTGGGGGAACACTGTCTACACTGACCTCACTCTGACAGGTTGGGGGAAGACTCTCTACAATGACCTCACTCTGACAGGTTGGGGGAACACTCTCAACACTGACCTCACTCTGACAGATTAGGGGAACACTCTCAACACTGACCTCACTCTGACAGGTTGGGGTAACACTCTCTACAATGACCTCACTCTGACAGCTTGGGGGAACCATCTCTACACTGACCTCACTCTGACAAGTTGGGGAACAATCTCTACACTGACCTCACTCTGAAAGGTTAGGGGAACACTCTCTACACTGATCTCACTCTGAGAGGTTGGGGGACACTCTCTACACTGACCTCACTCTTACAGGTTGTGGGGACACTCCCTACACTGACCTCACTCTGACAGGTTGGGGGAACACTCTCAACACTGACCTCACTCTGACAGATTGTGGGAACACTCTCTACACTGACCTCACTCTGACAGGTTGGGGAACAATCTCTACACTGACCTCACTCTGAAAGGTTAGAGGAACACTCTCTACACTGATCTCACTCTGAGAGGTTGGGGGACACTCTCTACACTGACCTCACTCTTACAGGTTGTGGGGACACTCCCTACACTGACCTCACTCTGACAGGTTGGGGGAACACTCTCAACACTGACCTCACTCTGACAGATTGTGGGAACACTCTCTACACTGACCTCACTCTGAAAGGTTGGGGGAACACTCTCTACACTGACCTCTCTCTGAAAAGTTGGAAGGACAATCTCTACACTGACCTCACTCTGACAGGTTGGGGGAAGACTTTCTACACTGACCTCACTCTGACAAGTTGAGGGGACACTCTCTACACTGACCTCACTCTGACAGGTTGGGGGGACACTCCCTACACTGACCTCACTCTGACAGATTGGGGGAACACTCTCTACACTGACCTCACTCTGACAGATTAGGAAACCACTCTCTACACTGACCTCACTCTGACTGGTTGGGGGAACACTCTCTACACTAACCTCACTCTGACAAGTTGGAAGGACAATCTCTACACTGACCTCACTCTGACAAATTGGGGGAACACTCTCTACACTGACCTCTCTCTGAAAAGTTGGAAGGACAATCTCTACACTGACCTCACTCTGACAGGTTGGGGGAAGACTTTCTACACTGACCTCACTCTGACAAGTTGAAGGGACACTCTCTACACTGACCTCACTCTGACAGGTTGGGGGGACACTCCCTACACTGACCTCACTCTGACAGATTGGGGGAACACTCTCTACACTGACCTCACTCTGACAGATTAGGAAACCACTCTCTACACTGACCTCACTCTGACAGATTGCAGGAACACTGTCTACACTGACCTCACTCTGACAGGTTGGGGAACACTCTAAACACTGACCTCACTCTGACAGGTTGGGGTAACACTCTCTACAATGACCTCACTCTGACAGGTTGGGGGAACACTCTCAACACTGACCTCACTCTGACAGATTGGGGGAACACTCTCTACTCTGACCTCACTCTGACAGGTTGGGGGAACACTCTCTACAATGACCTCACTCTGACAGGTTGAGGGGACACTCTCTACTCTGACCTCACTCTGACAGGTTGGGGGAACACTCTCTACACTGACCTCACTCTGACAGCTTGAAAGGGCAATCTCTACACTGACCTCACTCTGACAAGTTGGAAGGACATTCTCTACACTGACCTCATTCTGACAGATTGGGGGAACATTCTCTACATTGACCTCACTCTGACAGGTTGAGGGAACACTCTCTACACTGACCTCACTCTGACAGGTTGGGGGAACACTCTCTACACTGAACTCACTCTGACAGGTTGGGGGAACACTCTCTACACTGACCTCACTCTGACAGGTTGGGGGGACTATCTCTACACTGACCTCACTCTGACAAGTTGGAAGGACAATCTCTACACTGACCTCACTCTGACAAGTTGGGGGAACACTCTCTACACTGACCACACTCTGACAGATTGGGGGAACAATCTCTACACTGACCTCACTCTGACAGGTTGGGGAACACTCTCTACACTGACCTCACTCTGAAAGGTTGGGGGAACACTCTCTACACTGACCTCACTCTGAGAGATTGGGGGACACTCTCTACACTGACCTCATTCTTACAGGTTGTGGGGACACTCCCTACACTGACCTTACTCTGACAGGTTGAGGGAACACTCTCAATACTGATCTCACTCTGACAGATTGGGGGGACACTCTCTACACTGACCTCACTCTGACAGGTTGGGGGACACTCTCTACACTAACCTCACTCTGACAAGTTGGAAGGACAATCTCTACACTGACCTCACTCTGACAAATTGGGGGAACACTCTCTACACTGACCTCTCTCTGACAGATTGGGGGAACAATCTCTACACTGACCTCACTCTGACAGGTTGGGGAACAATCTCTACACTGACCTCACTCTGACAGGTTGAGGGGACACTCTCTACACTGACCTCACTCTGACAGGTTGGGGGGACACTCCCTACACTGACCTCACTCTGACAGATTGGGGGAACACTCTCTACACTGACCTCACTCTGACAGATTAGGAAACCACTCTCTACACTGACCTCACTCTGACAGATTGGTGGAACACTGTCTACACTGACCTCACTGTGACTAGTTGGGGGAACACTCTCTACAATGACCTCACTCTGACAGGTTGGTGTAACACTCTCAACACTGACCTCACTCTGACAGATTATGGGAACACTCTCAACACTGACCTCACTCTGAAAGGTTAGGGGAACACTCTCTACACTGACCTCACTCTGAGAGGTTGGGGGACACTCTCTACACTGACCTCACTCTTACAGGTTGTGGGGACACTCCCTACACTGACCTCACTTTGACAGGTTGGGGGAACACTCTCAACACTGACCTCACTCTGACAGATTGGGGGAACACTCTCTACACTGACCTCACTCTGACAGGTTGGGGGACACTCTCTACACTAACCTCACTCTGACAAGTTGGAAGGACAATCTCTACACTGACCTCACTCTGACAAATTGGGGGAACACTCTCTACACTGACCTCTCTCTGAAAAGTTGGAAGGACAATCTCTACACTGACCTCACTCTGACAGGTTGGGGGAAGACTTTCTACACTGACCTCACTCTGACAGGTTGGGGGAACACTCTCTACAATGACCTCACTCTAACAGGTTGGTGGAACACTCTCAACACTGACCTCACTCTGACAGATTATGGGAACACTCTCAACACTGACCTCACTCTGACAGGTTGGGGTAACACTCTCTACAATGACCTCACTCTGACAGGTTGGGGGAACACTCTCAACACTGACCTCACTCTGACAGATTGGGAGAACACTCTCTACTCTGACCTCACTCTGACAGGTTGGTGGAACAGTCTCTACAATGACCTCACTCTGACAGGATGGGGGGACACTCTCTACACTGACCGCACTCTGACAGGATGAGGGAACCACCTCTACACTGACCTCACTCTGACAGGTTGGGGGAACACTATCTACACTGACCTCACTCTGACAGCTTGAAAGGGCAATCTCTACACTGACCTCACTCTGACAAGTTGGAAGGACACTCTCTACAATGACCTCACTCTGACAGGTTGGGGGGACACTCTCTACACTGACCGCACTCTGACAGGTTGAGGGAACCATCTCTACACTGACCTCACTCTGACAGGTTGGGGGAACACTCTCTAAACTGACCTCACTCTGACAGGTTGAAAGGGCAATCTCTACACTGACCTCACTCTGACAAGTTGGAAGGACATTCTCTACTCTGACCTCACTCTGACAGATTGGGGGAACATTCTCTACATTGACCTCACTCTGACAGGTTGGGGGGACACTCTCTACACTGACCTCACTCTGACAGGTTGGGGGAACACTCTCTACACTGACCTCACTCTGACAGGTTGGGGGGACTATCTCTACACTGACCTCACTCTGACAGGTTGGGGAACAATCTCTAGACTGACCTCACTCTGACAGGTTGGAAGGACAATCTCTACACTGTCCTCACTCTGACAGGTTGGGGGGACAATCTCTACACTGATCTCACTCTGACAGATTGGGGGAACACTCTCTACACTGACCTCACTCTGACAGGTTGGAAGGACAATCTCTACACTGACCTCACTCTGACAGGTTGGGGGGGACAATCTATACACTGACCTCACTCTGACAGGTTGGGGGAACACTCTCTACACTGACCTCACTCTGGCAAGTTGGGGGGACAATCTCTACACTGACCTCACTCTGACATGTTGAGGGGACACTCTCTACACTGAACTCACTCTGACAGGTTCGGGGGGACACTCCCTACACTGACCTCACTCTGACAGATTAGGAAACCACTCTCTACACTGACCTCACTCTGACAGATTGGGGGAACACTGTCTACACTGACCTCACTCTGACAGGTTGGGGGAACACTCTCTACAATGACCTCACTCTGACAGGTTGGGGGAACACTCTCAACACTGACCTCACTCTGACAGATTAGGGGAACACTCTCAACACTGACCTCACTCTGACAGGTTGGGGTAACACTCTCTACAATGACCTCACTCTGACAGGTTGGGGGAACACTCTCAACACTGACCTCACTCTGACAGATTGGGGGAACACTCTCTACTCTGACCTCACTCTGACAGGTTGGGGGAACACTCTCTACAATGACCTCACTCTGACAGGTTGGGGGGCCACTCTCTACACTGACCGCACTCTGACAGGTTGAGGGAACAATCTCTACACTGACCTCACTCTGACAGGTTGGGGGAACACTCTCTACACTGACCTCACTCTGACAGATTGAATGGGCAATCTCTACACTGACCTCACTTTGACAAGTTGGAAGGACATTCTCTACACTGAACTCACTCTGACAGATTGGGGGAACATTCTCTACATTGACCTCACTCTGACAGGTTGGGGGAACACTCTCTACACTGACCTCACTCTGACAGGTTGGGGGAACACTCTCTACACTGAACCCACTCTGACAGGTTGGGGGAACACTCTCTACACTGACCTCACTCTGACAGGTTGGGGGGACTATCTCTACACTGACCTCACTCTGACAGGTTGGGGGAACAATCTCTAGACTGACCTCACTCTGACAGGTTGGAAGGACAATCTCTACACTGACCTCACTCTGACAGGTTGGGGGAACACTCTCTACACTGACCTCACTCTGACAGGTTGGAAGGACAATCTCTACACTGACCTCACTCTGACAGGTTGGGGGAATACTCTCTACACTGACCTCAATCTGACAGGTTGGTGGGACACTCTCTACACTGACCTCACTCTGACAGATTAGAGGGACAATCTCTACACTGACCTCACTCTGACAGATTGGGGGAACACTCTCTACACTGACCTCACTCTGACAGGTTGGAAGGACAATCTCTACACTGACCTCACTCTGACAGGTTAGGGGGACACTCCCTACACTGACCTCACTCTGAGAGATTGGGGGACACTCTCTACACTGACCTCATTCTTACAGGTTGTGGGGACACTCCCTACACTGACCTTACTCTGACAGGTTGAGGGAACACTCTCAATACTGATCTCACTCTGACAGATTGGGGGGACACTCTCTACACTGACCTCACTCTGACAGGTTGGGGGACACTCTCTACACTAACCTCACTCTGACAAGTTGGAAGGACAATCTCTACACTGACCTCACTCTGACAAATTGGGGGAACACTCTCTACACTGACCTCTCTCTGACAGATTGGGGGAACAATCTCTACACTGACCTCACTCTGACAGGTTGGGGAACAATCTCTACACTGACCTCACTCTGACAGGTTGAGGGGACACTCTCTACACTGACCTCACTCTGACAGGTTGGGGGGACACTCCCTACACTGACCTCACTCTGACAGATTGGGGGAACACTCTCTACACTGACCTCACTCTGACAGATTAGGAAACCACTCTCTACACTGACCTCACTCTGACAGATTGGTGGAACACTGTCTACACTGACCTCACTGTGACTAGTTGGGGGAACACTCTCTACAATGACCTCACTCTGACAGGTTGGTGTAACACTCTCAACACTGACCTCACTCTGACAGATTATGGGAACACTCTCAACACTGACCTCACTCTGAAAGGTTAGGGGAACACTCTCTACACTGACCTCACTCTGAGAGGTTGGGGGACACTCTCTACACTGACCTCACTCTTACAGGTTGTGGGGACACTCCCTACACTGACCTCACTTTGACAGGTTGGGGGAACACTCTCAACACTGACCTCACTCTGACAGATTGGGGGAACACTCTCTACACTGACCTCACTCTGACAGGTTGGGGGACACTCTCTACACTAACCTCACTCTGACAAGTTGGAAGGACAATCTCTACACTGACCTCACTCTGACAAATTGGGGGAACACTCTCTACACTGACCTCTCTCTGAAAAGTTGGAAGGACAATCTCTACACTGACCTCACTCTGACAGGTTGGGGGAAGACTTTCTACACTGACCTCACTCTGACAGGTTGGGGGAACACTCTCTACAATGACCTCACTCTAACAGGTTGGTGGAACACTCTCAACACTGACCTCACTCTGACAGATTATGGGAACACTCTCAACACTGACCTCACTCTGACAGGTTGGGGTAACACTCTCTACAATGACCTCACTCTGACAGGTTGGGGGAACACTCTCAACACTGACCTCACTCTGACAGATTGGGAGAACACTCTCTACTCTGACCTCACTCTGACAGGTTGGTGGAACAGTCTCTACAATGACCTCACTCTGACAGGATGGGGGGACACTCTCTACACTGACCGCACTCTGACAGGATGAGGGAACCACCTCTACACTGACCTCACTCTGACAGGTTGGGGGAACACTATCTACACTGACCTCACTCTGACAGCTTGAAAGGGCAATCTCTACACTGACCTCACTCTGACAAGTTGGAAGGACACTCTCTACAATGACCTCACTCTGACAGGTTGGGGGGACACTCTCTACACTGACCGCACTCTGACAGGTTGAGGGAACCATCTCTACACTGACCTCACTCTGACAGGTTGGGGGAACACTCTCTAAACTGACCTCACTCTGACAGGTTGAAAGGGCAATCTCTACACTGACCTCACTCTGACAAGTTGGAAGGACATTCTCTACTCTGACCTCACTCTGACAGATTGGGGGAACATTCTCTACATTGACCTCACTCTGACAGGTTGGGGGGACACTCTCTACACTGACCTCACTCTGACAGGTTGGGGGAACACTCTCTACACTGACCTCACTCTGACAGGTTGGGGGGACTATCTCTACACTGACCTCACTCTGACAGGTTGGGGAACAATCTCTAGACTGACCTCACTCTGACAGGTTGGAAGGACAATCTCTACACTGTCCTCACTCTGACAGGTTGGGGGGACAATCTCTACACTGATCTCACTCTGACAGATTGGGGGAACACTCTCTACACTGACCTCACTCTGACAGGTTGGAAGGACAATCTCTACACTGACCTCACTCTGACAGGTTGGGGGGACAATCTATACACTGACCTCACTCTGACAGGTTGGGGGAACACTCTCTACACTGACCTCACTCTGGCAAGTTGGGGGGACAATCTCTACACTGACCTCACTCTGACATGTTGAGGGGACACTCTCTACACTGAACTCACTCTGACAGGTTCGGGGGGACACTCCCTACACTGACCTCACTCTGACAGATTAGGAAACCACTCTCTACACTGACCTCACTCTGACAGATTGGGGGAACACTGTCTACACTGACCTCACTCTGACAGGTTGGGGGAACACTCTCTACAATGACCTCACTCTGACAGGTTGGGGGAACACTCTCAACACTGACCTCACTCTGACAGATTAGGGGAACACTCTCAACACTGACCTCACTCTGACAGGTTGGGGTAACACTCTCTACAATGACCTCACTCTGACAGGTTGGGGGAACACTCTCAACACTGACCTCACTCTGACAGATTGGGGGAACACTCTCTACTCTGACCTCACTCTGACAGGTTGGGGGAACACTCTCTACAATGACCTCACTCTGACAGGTTGGGGGGCCACTCTCTACACTGACCGCACTCTGACAGGTTGAGGGAACAATCTCTACACTGACCTCACTCTGACAGGTTGGGGGAACACTCTCTACACTGACCTCACTCTGACAGATTGAATGGGCAATCTCTACACTGACCTCACTTTGACAAGTTGGAAGGACATTCTCTACACTGAACTCACTCTGACAGATTGGGGGAACATTCTCTACATTGACCTCACTCTGACAGGTTGGGGGAACACTCTCTACACTGACCTCACTCTGACAGGTTGGGGGAACACTCTCTACACTGAACCCACTCTGACAGGTTGGGGGAACACTCTCTACACTGACCTCACTCTGACAGGTTGGGGGGACTATCTCTACACTGACCTCACTCTGACAGGTTGGGGGAACAATCTCTAGACTGACCTCACTCTGACAGGTTGGAAGGACAATCTCTACACTGACCTCACTCTGACAGGTTGGGGGAACACTCTCTACACTGACCTCACTCTGACAGGTTGGAAGGACAATCTCTACACTGACCTCACTCTGACAGGTTGGGGGAATACTCTCTACACTGACCTCAATCTGACAGGTTGGTGGGACACTCTCTACACTGACCTCACTCTGACAGATTAGAGGGACAATCTCTACACTGACCTCACTCTGACAGATTGGGGGAACACTCTCTACACTGACCTCACTCTGACAGGTTGGAAGGACAATCTCTACACTGACCTCACTCTGACAGGTTAGGGGGACACTCCCTACACTGACCTCACTCTGGCAAGTTGGGGGGGGGGGACGGACACTCTCAACACTGACCTTACTCTGACAGATTGGGGGAACACTCTCAACACTGACCTCACTCTGACAGATTGGGAGAACACTCTCTACTCTGACCTCACTCTGACAGGTTGGTGGAACAGTCTCTACAATGACCTCACTCTGACAGGATGGGGGGACACTCTCTACACTGACCGCACTCTGACAGGATGAGGGAACCACCTCTACACTGACCTCACTCTGACAGGTTGGGGGAACACTATCTACACTGACCTCACTCTGACAGCTTGAAAGGGCAATCTCTACACTGACCTCACTCTGACAAGTTGGAAGGACACTCTCTACAATGACCTCACTCTGACAGGTTGGGGGGACACTCTCTACACTGACCGCATTCTGACAGGTTGAGGGAACCATCTCTACACTGACCTCACTCTGACAGGTTGGGGGAACACTCTCTAAACTGACCTCACTCTGACAGGTTGAAAGGGCAATCTCTACACTGACCTCACTCTGACAAGTTGGAAGGACATTCTCTACTCTGACCTCACTCTGACAGATTGGGGGAACATTCTCTACATTGACCTCACTCTGACAGGTTGGGGGGACACTCTCTACACTGACCTCACTCTGACAGGTTGGGGGAACACTCTCTACACTGACCTCACTCTGACAGGTTGGGGGGACTATCTCTACACTGACCTCACTCTGACAGGTTGGGGAACAATCTCTAGACTGACCTCACTCTGACAGGTTGGAAGGACAATCTCTACACTGTCCTCACTCTGACAGGTTGGGGGGACAATCTCTACACTGATCTCACTCTGACAGATTGGGGGAACACTCTCTACACTGACCTCACTCTGACAGGTTGGAAGGACAATCTCTACACTGACCTCACTCTGACAGGTTGGGGGGACAATCTATACACTGACCTCACTCTGACAGGTTGGGGGAACACTCTCTACACTGACCTCACTCTGGCAAGTTGGGGGGACAATCTCTACACTGACCTCACTCTGACATGTTGAGGGGACACTCTCTACACTGAACTCACTCTGACAGGTTCGGGGGGACACTCCCTACACTGACCTCACTCTGACAGATTAGGAAACCACTCTCTACACTGACCTCACTCTGACAGATTGGGGGAACACTGTCTACACTGACCTCACTCTGACAGGTTGGGGGAACACTCTCTACAATGACCTCACTCTGACAGGTTGGGGGAACACTCTCAACACTGACCTCACTCTGACAGATTAGGGGAACACTCTCAACACTGACCTCACTCTGACAGGTTGGGGTAACACTCTCTACAATGACCTCACTCTGACAGGTTGGGGGAACACTCTCAACACTGACCTCACTCTGACAGATTGGGGGAACACTCTCTACTCTGACCTCACTCTGACAGGTTGGGGGAACACTCTCTACAATGACCTCACTCTGACAGGTTGGGGGGCCACTCTCTACACTGACCGCACTCTGACAGGTTGAGGGAACAATCTCTACACTGACCTCACTCTGACAGGTTGGGGGAACACTCTCTACACTGACCTCACTCTGACAGATTGAATGGGCAATCTCTACACTGACCTCACTTTGACAAGTTGGAAGGACATTCTCTACACTGAACTCACTCTGACAGATTGGGGGAACATTCTCTACATTGACCTCACTCTGACAGGTTGGGGGAACACTCTCTACACTGACCTCACTCTGACAGGTTGGGGGAACACTCTCTACACTGAACCCACTCTGACAGGTTGGGGGAACACTCTCTACACTGACCTCACTCTGACAGGTTGGGGGGACTATCTCTACACTGACCTCACTCTGACAGGTTGGGGGAACAATCTCTAGACTGACCTCACTCTGACAGGTTGGAAGGACAATCTCTACACTGACCTCACTCTGACAGGTTGGGGGAACACTCTCTACACTGACCTCACTCTGACAGGTTGGAAGGACAATCTCTACACTGACCTCACTCTGACAGGTTGGGGGAATACTCTCTACACTGACCTCAATCTGACAGGTTGGTGGGACACTCTCTACACTGACCTCACTCTGACAGATTAGAGGGACAATCTCTACACTGACCTCACTCTGACAGATTGGGGGAACACTCTCTACACTGACCTCACTCTGACAGGTTGGAAGGACAATCTCTACACTGACCTCACTCTGACAGGTTAGGGGGACACTCCCTACACTGACCTCACTCTGGCAAGTTGGGGGGGGGGGACGGACACTCTCAACACTGACCTTACTCTGACAGATTGGGGGAACACTCTCTACACTGACCTCACTCTGACAGGTTGGGGGACACTCTCTACACTAACCTCACTCTGACAAGTTGGAAGGAGATTCTATACACTGACCTCACTCTGAGAGATTGGAGGAACACTTTCTACACTGACCTCTCTCTGACAAGTTGGAAGGACAATCTTTACACTGACCTCACTCTGATAGGTTGGGGGAACAATCTCTACACTGACCTCACTCTGACAGATTGGGGGAACACTGTCTACACTGACCTCACTCTGACAGGTTGGGGGAACACTCTCTACACTGACCTCACTCTGACAGGTTGGAAGGACAATCTCTACACTGACCTCACTCTGACAGGTTGGGGGAATACTCTCTACACTGACCTCAATCTGACAGGTTGGTGGGACACTCTCTACACTGACCTCACTCTGACAGATTAGAGGGACAATCTCTACACTGACCTCACTCTGACAGATTGGGGGAACACTCTCTACACTGACCTCACTCTGACAGGTTGGAAGGACAATCTCTACACTGACCTCACTCTGACAGGTTGGGGGGACAATCTCTACACTGACCTCACTCTGACAGGTTAGGGGGACACTCCCTACACTGACCTCACTCTGGCAAGTTGGGGGGGGGGGGGACGGACACTCTCAACACTGACCTTACTCTGACAGATTGGGGGAACACTCTCTACACTGACCTCACTCTGACAGGTTGGGGGACACTCTCTACACTAACCTCACTCTGACAAGTTGGAAGGAGATTCTATACACTGACCTCACTCTGAGAGATTGGAGGAACACTTTCTACACTGACCTCTCTCTGACAAGTTGGAAGGACAATCTTTACACTGACCCCACTCTGATAGGTTGGGGGAACACTCTCTACACTGACCTCACTCTGACAGATTGGGGGAACACTGTCTACACTGACCTCACTCTGACAGGTTGGGGGAACACTCTCTACAATGACCTAACTCTGACAGGTTGGGGGAACACTCTCAACACTGACCTCACTCTGACAGATTAGGGGAACACTCTCAACACTGACCTCACTCTGACAGGTTGGGGTAACACTCTCTACAATGACCTCACTCTGACAGGTTGGGGGAACATTCTCAACACTGACCTCACTCTGGCAGATTGGGGGAACACTCTCTACTCTGACCTCACTCTGACAAGTTGAGGGAACACTCTCTACAATGACCTCACTCTGACAGATTAGGGGGACAATCTCTACACTGACCTCACTCTGACAGATTGGGGGAACACTCTCTACATTGACCTCACTCTGACAGGTTGGAAGGACAATCTCTACACTGACCTCACTCTGACAGGTTAGGGGTACAATCTCTACACTGACCTCACGCTGACAGGTTGGGGGAACACTCTCTACACTGACCTCACTCTGGCAAGTTGGGGGGACAATCTCTACACTGACCTCTTTCTGACAGGTTCGGGGGACACTCTCTACACTCACCTCACTCTGACAAGTTGGAAGGACAATCTCTACACTGCCTTCACTCTGAAAGGTTGTAAGGACAATCTCTACACTGACTTCACTCCGACAGGTTGGAAGGAAAATCTCTACACTGACCTCACTCTGATAGGTTGGGGGGACAATCTCTACACTGACCTCGTTCTGACAGGTTGGGGGGGGGGGACAATCTCTACACTAAACTCACTCTGAAAGGTTGGGGGAACACTCTCTGCACTGACCTCACTCTGACAAGTTGGAAGGACAATCTTTACACTGACCTCACTCTGAAAGGTTGGAAGGACAATCTCTACACTGACCTCACTCTGACAGGTTAGAAGGACAATCTCTACACTGACATCACTCTCACAGATTGGGGGAACACTCTCTACACTGACCTCTCTCTGACAAGTTGGAAGGACAATCTATAAACTGACCTCACTCTGACAGGTTGGGGGAACACTCCCTACACTGACCTCATTCTGACAGATTAGGAACCACTCTCTACACTGACCTCTCTCTGACATATTGGGGGAACACCCTCTACACTGACCTCACTCTGACAGGTTGGGGGAGCAATCTCCACAAAGACCTCACTCTGACAGGTTGGGGGAACACTCTCAACACTGACCTCACTCTGACAGATTGGGGGAACACTCTCTACACTGACCTCACTCTGACAGGTTGGGGGAACACTGTCTACAATGTCCTCACTCTGACAGGTTGGGGGAACACTCTCAACACTGACCTCACTCTGACAGATTGGAGGAACACTCTCTACACTGACCTCACTCTGACAGGTTGGAGGAACACTCTCTACAATGACCTCACTCTGACAGGTTGGGGGAACCATCTCTACACTGACCTCACTCTGACAGGTTGGAGGAACACTCTCTACACTGACCTCTCTCTGACAAGTTAGAAGGACATTCACTACTCTGACCTCACTCTGACAGGTTGGGGTAACATTCTCTACACTGACCTCACTCTGACAGGTTGAGGGGACACTCTCTACACTGACCTCACTCTGACAGGTTGTGGGACACTCCCTACACTGACCTCACTCTGACAGTTTTGAGGAACACTCTCTACAATGACCTCACTCTGACAGGTTGGGGGGAAACTCTCTACACTGACCGCACTCTGACAGGTTGGGGGAACACTCTCTGCACTGACCTCACTCTGTCAGGTTGGCGCAACAATCTCTACACTGACCTCACTCTGACAGGTTGGGGGAACAAACTTTAGACTGACCTCACTCTGACAGGTTGGGGGGACACTTTCTACATCTACATTGACCTCACTCTGACAGGTTGAGGGGACAGTCTCTACACTGACCACACTCTGACAGATTGAGGGAACACTCTCTACACTGACCTCACTCTGACAGGTTTGAAGGACAATCTCTACACTGAACTCACTATGACAAGTTGAAAGGACAATCTCTACACTGACCTCACTCTGACAGGTTGGAAGGACAATCTCTACACTGACATCACTCTGACAGGTTGGGGGACAATCTCTAGACTGACCTCACTCTGACTGGTTGGAAGGACAATCTCTACACTGACATCACTCTGACAGTTTGGGGGAACAATCTCTAGACTGACCTCACTCTGACTGGTTGGAAGGACAATCTCTACACTGACCTCACTCTGACAGGTTGGGGGAACACTCTCTACACTGACCTCACTCTGACAAGTTGGAAAGACAATCTCTACACTGACCTCACTCTGACAGGATGGGGGAACACTCTCTACACTGACCTCACTCTGACAGGTTGGGGGGACACTCTCTACACTGACCTCACTCTGACAGGTTGGGGGGGGGGGCAATCTCTACACTGACCTCACTCTGACAGATTGGGGGAACACTCTCTACACTGACCTCACTCTGACAGGTTGGAAGGACAATCTCTACATTGACCTCACTCTGACAGGTTGGGGGGACAATCTCTACACTGACCTCACTCTGAGAGGTTGGGGGAACACTCTCTACACTGACCTCACTCTGACAGATTGGGGGAACACTCTCTACACTGACCTCACTTTGACAGGTTGGGGGAACACACTCTACACTAACCTCACTCTGACAGGTTGGGGGAACACTCTCTACACTGACCTCACTCTGACAGGTTGGACGGACAATCTCTACACTGACTTCACTCTGACAGGTTGGGGGAACAATCTCTAGACTGATCTCACTCTGACTGGTTGGAAGGACAATCTCTACACTGACCTCACTCTGACAGGTTGGGGGAACACTCTCTACACTGACCTCACTCTGACAAGTTGGAAAGACAATCTCTACACTGACCTCACTCTGACAGGATGGGGGAACACTCTCTACACTGACCTCACTCTGACAGGTTGGGGGGACACTCTCTACACTGACCTCACTCTGACAGGTTGGGGGACAATCTCTACACTGACCTCACTCTGACAGATTGGGGGAACACTCTCTACACTGACCTCACTCTGACAGGTTGGAAGGACAATCTCTACACTGACCTCACTCTGACAGGATGGGGGGACAATCTCTACACTGACCTCACTGAATGTAAGACGGGCCTGCGCGCCCAATTTGTGACCCTAATAAAAATGATTTGATTTGATTTGATTTGATTTCACTCTGACAGGTTGGCGCAACAATATCTACACAGACCTCACTCTGACAGGTTGGGGGAACACTCTCTACTCTGACCTCACTCTGACAGGTTGGGGGAACACTCTCTACAATGACCTCACTCTGACAGGTTGGGGGGACACTCTCTACACTGACCGCACTCTGACAGGTTCAGGGAACAATCTCTACACTGACCTCACTCTGACAGGTTGGGGGAACACTCTCTACACTGACCTCACTCTGACAGGTTGAAAGGGCAATCTCTACACTGACCTCACTTTGACAAGTTGGAAGGACATTCTCTACACTGAACTCACTCTGACAGATTGGGGGAACATTTTCTACATTGACCTCACTCTGACAGGTTGGGGGAACACTCTCTACACTGACCTCACTCTGACAGGTTGGGGGAACACTCTCTACACTGAACCCACTCTGACAGGTTGGGGGAACACTCTCTACACTGACCTCACTCTGACAGGTTGGAGGGGACTATCTCTACACTGACCTCACTCTGACAAGTTGGGGGAACAATCTCTAGACTGACCTCACTCTGACAGGTTGGAAGGACAATCTCTACACTGACCTCACTCTGACAGGTTGGGGGAACACTCTCTACACTGACCTCACTCTGACAGGTTGGAAGGACAATCTCTACACTGACCTCACTCTGACAGGTTGGGGGAATACTCTCTACACTGACCTCAATCTGACAGGTTGGTGGGACACTCTCTACACTGACCTCACTCTGACAGATTAGAGGGACAATCTCTACACTGACCTCACTCTGACAGATTGGGGGAACACTGTCTACACTGAACTCACTCTGACAGGTTGGGGGAACACTCTCTACAATGACCTAACTCTGACAGGTTGGGGGAACACTCTCAACACTGACCTCACTCTGACAGATTAGGGGAACACTCTCAACACTGACCTCACTCTGACAGGTTGGGGTAACACTCTCTACAATGACCTCACTCTGACAGGTTGGGGGAACATTCTCAACACTGACCTCACTCTGGCAGATTGGGGGAACACTCTCTACTCTGACCTCACTCTGACAGGTTGGGGCAGCAATCTCCACAAAGACCTCACTCTGACAGGTTGGGGGAACACTCTCAACACTGACCTCACTCTGACAGATTGGGGGAACACTCTCTACACTGACCTCACTCTGACAGGTTGGGGGAACACTGTCTACAATGTCCTCACTCTGACAGGTTGGGGGAACACTCTCAACACTGACCTCACTCTGACAGATTGGAGGAACACTCTCTACACTGACCTCACTCTGACAGGTTGGAGGAACACTCTCTACAATGACCTCACTCTGACAGGTTGGGGGGACACTCTCAACACTGACCGCACTCTGACAGGTTGGGGGAACCATCTCTACACTGACCTCACTCTGACAGGTTGGAGGAACACTCTCTACACTGACCTCACTCTGACAGGTTGAGGGGACACTCTCTACACTGACCTCACTCTGACGGGTTGTGGGACACTCCCTACACTGACCTCACTCTGACAGTTTTGAGGAACACTCTCTACAATGACCTCACTCTGACAGGTTGGGGGGAAACTCTCTACACTGACCGCACTCTGACAGGTTGGGGGAACACTCTCTGCACTGACCTCACTCTGTCAGGTTGGCGCAACAATCTCTACACTGACCTCACTCTGACAGGTTGGGGGAACAAACTCTAGACTGACCTCACTCTGACAGGTTGGGGGAACACTCTCTACAATGACCTCACTCTGACAGATTAGGGGGACAATCTCTACACTGACCTCACTCTGACAGATTGGGGGAACACTCTCTACACTGACCTCACTCTGACAGGTTGGAAGGACAATCTCTACACTGACCTCACTCTGACAGGTTAGATTTACAATCTCTACACTGACCTCACGCTGACAGGTTGGGGGAACACTCTCTACACTGACCTCACTCTGGCAAGTTGGGGGGACAATCTCTACACTGACCTCTTTCTGACAGGTTCGGGGGACACTCTCTACACTCACCTCACTCTGACAAGTTGGAAGGACAATCTCTACACTGCCTTCACTCTGAAAGGTTGTAAGGACAATCTCTACACTGACTTCACTCCGACAGGTTGGAAGGAAAATCTCTACACTGACCTCACTCTGATAGGTTTGGGGGACAATCTCTACACTGACCTCGTTCTGACAGGTTGGGGGGGGGGGGACAATCTCTACACTAAACTCACTCTGAAAGGTTGGGGGAACACTCTCTGCACTGACCTCACTCTGACAAGTTGGAAGGACAATCTTTACACTGACCTCACTCTGAAAGGTTGGAAGGACAATCTCTACACTGACCTCACTCTGACAGGTTAGAAGGACAATCTCTACACTGACATCACTCTCACAGATTGGGGGAACACTCTCTACACTGACCTCTCTCTGACAAGTTGGAAGGACAATCTCTAAACTGACCTCACTCTGACAGGTTGGGGGAACACTCCCTACACTGACCTCACTCTGACAGGTTGAGTTGACTCTCTCTACACTGACCTCACTCTGACAGGTTGGGCGGACACTCCCTACACTGACATCATTCTGACAGATTAGGAACCACTCTCTACACTGACCTCACTCTGACATATTGGGGGAACACCCTCTACACTGACCTCACTCTGACAGGTTGGGGGAGCAATCTCCACAAAGACCTCACTCTGACAGGTTAGGGGAACACTCTCAACACTGACCTCACTCTGACAGATTGGGGGAACACTCTCTACACTGACCTCACTCTGACAGGTTGGGGGAACACTGTCTACAATGTCCTCACTCTGACAGGTTGGGGGAACACTCTCAACACTGACCTCACTCTGACAGATTGGAGGAACACTCTCTACACTGACCTCACTCTGACAGGTTGGAGGAACACTCTCTACAATGACCTCACTCTGACAGGTTGGGGGGACACTCTCAACACTGACCGCACTCTGACAGGTTGGGGGAACCATCTCTACACTGACCTCACTCTGACAGGTTGGGGGGACTATCTCTACACTGACCTCACTCTGACAGGTTGGGGGAACAATCTCTAGACTGACCTCACTCTGACAGGTTGGAAGGACAATCTCTACACTGACCTCACTCTGACAGGTTGGAGGAACACTCTCTACACTGACCTCTCTCTGACAAGTTGGAAGGACATTCACTACTCTGACCTCACTCTGACAGGTTGGGGTAAGATTCTCTACACTGACCTCACTCTGACAGGTTGAGGGGACACTCTCTACACTGACCTCACTCTGACAGGTTGTGGGACACTCCCTACACTGACCTCAGTCTGACAGTTTTCAGGAACACTCTCTACAATGACCTCACTCTGACAGGTTGGGGGGAAACTCTCTACACTGACCGCACTCTGACAGGTTGGGGGAACACTCTCTGCACTGACCTCACTCTGTCAGGTTGGCGCAACAATCTCTACACTGACCTCACTCTGACAGGTTGGGGGAACAAACTCTAGACTGACCTCACTCTGACAGGTTGGGGGGACACTTTCTACATCTACACTGACCTCACTCTGACAGGTTTGGGGGACAATCTCTACACTGACCACACTCTGACAGATTGAGGGAACACTCTCTACACTGACCTCACTCTGACAGGTTTGAAGGACAATCTCTACACTGAACTCACTATGACAAGTTGAAAGGACAATCTCTACACTGACCTCACTCTGACAGGTTGGAAGGACAATCTCTACACTGACATCACTCTGACAGGTTGGGGGACAATCTCTAGACTGACCTCACTCTGACTGGTTGGAAGGACAATCTCTACACTGACATCACTCTGACAGATTGGTGGAACAATCTCTAGACTGACCTCACTCTGACTGGTTGGAAGGACAATCTCTACACTGACCTCACTCTGACAGGTTGGGGGAACACTCTCTACACTGACCTCACTCTGACAAGTTGGAAAGACAATCTCTACACTGACCTCACTCTGACAGGATGGGGGAACACTCTCTACACTGACCTCACTCTGACAAGTTGGAAAGACAATCTCTACACTGACCTCACTCTGACAGGATGGGGGGACACTCTCTACACTGACCTCACTCTGACAGGTTGGGGGGGGGGAATCTCTACACTGACCTCACTCTGACAGATTGGGGGAACACTCTCTACACTGACCTCACTCTGACAGGTTGGAAGGACAATCTCTACATTGACCTCACTCTGACAGGTTGGGGGGACAATTTCTACACTGACCTCACTCTGAGAGGTTGGGGGAACACTCTCTACACTGACCTCACTCTGACAGATTGGGGGAACACTCTCTACACTGACCTCACTTTGACAGGTTGGGGGAACACTCTCTACACTGACCTCACTCTGACAGGTTGGGGGAACACTCTCTACACTGACCTCACTCTGACAGGTTGGACGGACAATCTCTACACTGACATCACTCTGACAGGTTGGGGGAACAATCTCTAGACTGACCTCACTCTGACTGGTTGGAAGGACAATCTCTACACTGACCTCACTCTGACAGGTTGGGGGAACACTCTCTACACTGACCTCACTCTGACAAGTTGGAAAGACAATCTCTACACTGACCTCACTCTGACAGGATGGGGGAACACTCTCTACACTGACCTCACTCTGACAGGTTGGGGGGGACACTCTCTACACTGACCTCACTCTGACAGGTTGGGGGACAATCTCTACACTGACCTCACTCTGACAGATTGGGGGAACACTCTCTACACTGACCTCACTCTGACAGGTTGGAAGGACAATCTCTACATTGACCTCACTCTGACAGGATGGGGGGACAATCTCTACACTGACCTCACTGAATGTAAGACGGGCCTGCGCGCCCAATTTGTGACCCTAATAAAGTTGATTTGATTTGATTTGATTTGATTTCACTCTGACAGGTTGGCGCAACAATCTCTACACAGACCTCACTCTGACAGGTTGGGGGAACACTCTCTACTCTGACCTCACTCTGACAGGTTGGGGTAACACTCTCTACAATAACCTCACTCTGACAGGTTGGGGGGACACTCTCTACACTGACCGCACTCTGACAGGTTCAGGGAACAATCTCTACACTGACCTCACTCTGACAGGTTGGGGGAACACTCTCTACACTGACCTCACTCTGACAGGTTGAAAGGGCAATCTCTACACTGACCTCACTTTGACAAGTTGGAAGGACATTCTCTACACTGAACTCACTCTGACAGATTGGGGGAACATTCTCTACATTGACCTCACTCTGACAGGTTGGGGGAACACTCTCTACACTGACCTCACTCTGACAGGTTGGGGGAACACTCTCTACACTGAACCCACTCTGACAGGTTGGGGGAACACTCTCTACACTGACCTCACTCTGACAGGTTGGGGGGGACTATCTCTACACTGACCTCACTCTGACAAGTTGGGGGAACAATCTCTAGACTGACTTCACTCTGACAGGTTGGAAGGACAATCTCTACATTGACCTCACTCTGACAGGTTGGCGCAACAATCTCTACACTGACCTCACTCTGACCGGTTGGGGGAACAAACTCTAGACTGACCTCACTCTGACAGGTTGGGGGGACACTTTCTACATCTACACTGACCTCACTCTGACAGGTTTGGGGGACAATCTCTACACTGACCACACTCTGACAGATTGAGGGAACACTCTCTACACTGACCTCACTCTGACAGGTTTGAAGGACAATCTCTACACTGAACTCACTATGACAAGTTGAAAGGACAATCTCTACACTGACCTCACTCTGACAGGTTGGAAGGACAATCTCTACACTGACATCACTCTGACAGGTTGGGGGACAATCTCTAGACTGACCTCACTCTGACTGGTTGGAAGGACAATCTCTACACTGACATCACTCTGACAGATTGGTGGAACAATCTCTAGACTGACCTCACTCTGACTGGTTGGAAGGACAATCTCTACACTGACCTCACTCTGACAGGTTGGGGGAACACTCTCTACACTGACCTCACTCTGACAAGTTGGAAAGACAATCTCTACACTGACCTCACTCTGACAGGATGGGGGAACACTCTCTACACTGACCTCACTCTGACAAGTTGGAAAGACAATCTCTACACTGACCTCACTCTGACAGGATGGGGGGACACTCTCTACACTGACCTCACTCTGACAGGTTGGGGGGGGGGGAATCTCTACACTGACCTCACTCTGACAGATTGGGGGAACACTCTCTACACTGACCTCACTCTGACAGGTTGGAAGGACAATCTCTACATTGACCTCACTCTGACAGGTTGGGGGGACAATTTCTACACTGACCTCACTCTGAGAGGTTGAGGGAACACTCTCTACACTGACCTCACTCTGACAGATTGGGGGAACACTCTCTACACTGACCTCACTTTGACAGGTTGGGGGAACACTCTCTACACTGACCTCACTCTGACAGGTTGGGGGAACACTCTCTACACTGACCTCACTCTGACAGGTTGGACGGACAATCTCTACACTGACATCACTCTGACAGGTTGGGGGAACAATCTCTAGACTGACCTCACTCTGACTGGTTGGAAGGACAATCTCTACACTGACCTCACTCTGACAGGTTGGGGGAACACTCTCTACACTGACCTCACTCTGACAAGTTGGAAAGACAATCTCTACACTGACCTCACTCTGACAGGATGGGGGAACACTCTCTACACTGACCTCACTCTGACAGGTTGGGGGGACACTCTCTACACTGACCTCACTCTGACAGGTTGGGGGACAATCTCTACACTGACCTCACTCTGACAGATTGGGGGAACACTCTCTACACTGACCTCACTCTGACAGGTTGGAAGGACAATCTCTACATTGACCTTACTCTGACAGGATGGGGGGACAATCTCTACACTGACCTCACTGAATGTAAGACGGGCCTGCGCGCCCAATTTGTGACCCTAATAAAGTTGATTTGATTTGATTTGATTTGATTTCACTCTGACAGGTTGGCGCAACAATCTCTACACAGACCTCACTCTGACAGGTTGGGGGAACACTCTCTACTCTGACCTCACTCTGACAGGTTGGGGTAACACTCTCTACAATAACCTCACTCTGACAGGTTGGGGGGACACTCTCTACACTGACCGCACTCTGACAGGTTCAGGGAACAATCTCTACACTGACCTCACTCTGACAGGTTGGGGGAACAGTCTCTACACTGACCTCACTCTGACAGGTTGAAAGGGCAATCTCTACACTGACCTCACTTTGACAAGTTGGAAGGACATTCTCTACACTGAACTCACTCTGACAGATTGGGGGAACATTCTCTACATTGACCTCACTCTGACAGGTTGGGGGAACACTCTCTACACTGACCTCACTCTGACAGGTTGGGGGAACACTCTCTACACTGAACCCACTCTGACAGGTTGGGGGAACACTCTCTACACTGACCTCACTCTGACAGGTTGGGGGGGACTATCTCTACACTGACCTCACTCTGACAGGTTGGAAGGACAATCTCTACATTGACCTCACTCTGACAGGATGGGGGGACAATCTCTACACTGACCTCACTGAATGTAAGACGGGCCTGCGCGCCCAATTTGTGACCCTAATAAAGTTGATTTGATTTGATTTGATTTGATTTCACTCTGACAGGTTGGCGCAACACTGACCTCACTCTGACAGATTGGAGGAACACTCTCTACACTGACCTCACTCTGACAGGTTGGAGGAACACTCTCTATAATGACCTCACTCTGACAGGTTGGGGGGACACTCTCAACACTGACCGCACTCTGACAGGTTGGGGGAACCATCTCTACACTGACCTCACTCTGACAGGTTGGGGGGACTATCTCTACACTGACCTCACTCTGACAGGTTGGGGGAACAATCTCTAGACTGACCTCACTCTGACAAGTTGGAAGGACAATCTCTACACTGACCTCACTCTGACAGGTTGGAGGAACACCCTCTACACTGACCTCTCTCTGACAAGTTGGAAGGACATTCACTACACTGACCTCACTCTGACAGGTTGGGGTAACATTCTCTACACTGACCTCACTCTGACAGGTTGAGGGGACACTCTCTACACTGACCTCACTCTGACAGGTTGTGGGACACTCCCTACACTGACCTCACTCTGACAGTTTTGAGGAACACTCTCTACAATGACCTCACTCTGACAGGTTGGGGGGAAACTCTCTACACTGACCGCACTCTGACAGGTTGGGGGAACACTCTCTGCACTGACCTCACTCTGTCAGGTTGGCGCAACAATCTCTACACTGACCTCACTCTGGCAGGTTGGGGGAACAAACTCTAGACTGACCTCACTCTGACAGGTTGGGGGGACACTTTCTACATCTACACTGACCTCACTCTGACAGGTTGGGGGGACAATCTCTACACTGACCACACTCTGACAGATTGAGGGAACACTCTCTACACTGACCTCACTCTGACAGGTTTGAAGGACAATCTCTACACTGAACTCACTCTGACAGGTTGGGGGAATACTCTCTACACTGACCTCAATCTGACAGGTTGGTGGGACACTCTCTACACTGACCTCACTCTGACAGATTAGAGGGACAATCTCTACACTGACCTCACTCTGACAGATTGGGGGAACACTGTCTACACTGACCTCACTCTGACAGGTTGGGGGAACACTCTCTACAATGACCTAACTCTGACAGGTTGGGGGAACACTCTCAACACTGACCTCACTCTGACAGATTAGGGGAACACTCTCAACACTGACCTCACTCTGACAGGTTGGGGTAACACTCTCTACAATGACCTCACTCTGACAGGTTGGGGGAACATTCTCAACACTGACCTCACTCTGGCAGATTGGGGGAACACTCTCTACTCTGACCTCACTCTGACAGGTTGGGGGAACACTCTCTACAATGACCTCACTCTGACAGATTAGGGGGACAATCTCTACACTGACCTCACTCTGACAGATTGGGGGAACACTCTCTACACTGACCTCACTCTGACAGGTTGGAAGGACAATCTCTACACTGACCTCACTCTGACAGGTTAGGTTTACAATCTCTACACTGACCTCACGCTGACAGGTTGGGGGAACACTCTCTACACTGACCTCACTCTGGCAAGTTGGGGGGACAATCTCTACACTGACCTCTTTCTGACAGGTTCGGGGGACACTCTCTACACTCACCTCACTCTGACAAGTTGGAAGGACAATCTCTACACTGCCTTCACTCTGAAAGGTTGTAAGGACAATCTCTACACTGACTTCACTCCGACAGGTTGGAAGGAAAATCTCTACACTGACCTCACTCTGATAGGTTTGGGGGACAATCTCTACACTGACCTCGTTCTGACAGGTTGGGGGGGGGGGGACAATCTCTACACTAAACTCACTCTGAAAGGTTGGGGGAACACTCTCTGCACTGACCTCACTCTGACAAGTTGGAAGGACAATCTTTACACTGACCTCACTCTGAAAGGTTGGAAGGACAATCTCTACACTGACCTCACTCTGACAGGTTAGAAGGACAATCTCTACACTGACATCACTCTCACAGATTGGGGGAACACTCTCTACACTGACCTCTCTCTGACAAGTTGGAAGGACAATCTCTAAACTGACCTCACTCTGACAGGTTGGGGGAACACTCCCTACACTGACCTCACTCTGACAGGTTGAGTTGACTCTCTCTACACTGACCTCACTCTGACAGGTTGGGCGGACACTCCCTACACTGACCTCATTCTGACAGATTAGGAACCACTCTCTACACTGACCTCACTCTGACATATTGGGGGAACACCCTCTACACTGACCTCACTCTGACAGGTTGGGGGAGCAATCTCCACAAAGACCTCACTCTGACAGGTTAGGGGAACACTCTCAACACTGACCTCACTCTGACAGATTGGGGGAACACTCTCTACACTGACCTCACTCTGACAGGTTGGGGGAACACTGTCTACAATGTCCTCACTCTGACAGGTTGGGGGAACACTCTCAACACTGACCTCACTCTGACAGATTGGAGGAACACTCTCTACACTGACCTCACTCTGACAGGTTGGAGGAACACTCTCTACAATGACCTCACTCTGACAGGTTGGGGGGACACTCTCAACACTGACCGCACTCTGACAGGTTGGGGGAACCATCTCTGCACTGACCTCACTCTGACAGGTTGGGGGGACTATCTCTACACTGACCTCACTCTGACAGGTTGGGGGAACAATCTCTAGACTGACCTCACTCTGACAGGTTGGAAGGACAATCTCTACACTGACCTCACTCTGACAGGTTGGAGGAACACTCTCTACACTGACCTCTCTCTGACAAGTTGGAAGGACATTCACTACTCTGACCTCACTCTGACAGGTTGGGGTAACATTCTCTACACTGACCTCACTCTGACAGGTTGAGGGGACACTCTCTACACTGACCTCACTCTGACAGGTTCTGGGACACTCCCTACACTGACCTCAGTCTGACAGTTTTCAGGAACACTCTCTACAATGACCTCACTCTGACAGGTTGGGGGGAAACTCTCTACACTGACCGCACTCTGACAGGTTGGGGGAACACTCTCTGCACTGACCTCACTCTGTCAGGTTGGCGCAACAATCTCTACACTGACCTCACTCTGACAGGTTGGGGGAACAAACTCTAGACTGACCTCACTCTGACAGGTTGGGGGGACACTTTCTACATCTACACTGACCTCACTCTGACAGGTTTGGGGGACAATCTCTACACTGACCACACTCTGACAGATTGAGGGAACACTCTCTACACTGACCTCACTCTGACAGGTTTGAAGGACAATCTCTACACTGAACTCACTATGACAAGTTGAAAGGACAATCTCTACACTGACCTCACTCTGACAGGTTGGAAGGACAATCTCTACACTGACATCACTCTGACAGGTTGGGGGACAATCTCTAGACTGACCTCACTCTGACTGGTTGGAAGGACAATCTCTACACTGACATCACTCTGACAGATTGGTGGAACAATCTCTAGACTGACCTCACTCTGACTGGTTGGAAGGACAATCTCTACACTGACCTCACTCTGACAGGTTGGGGGAACACTCTCTACACTGACCTCACTCTGACAAGTTGGAAAGACAATCTCTACACTGACCTCACTCTGACAGGATGGGGGAACACTCTCTACACTGACCTCACTCTGACAAGTTGGAAAGACAATCTCTACACTGACCTCACTCTGACAGGATGGGGGGACACTCTCTACACTGACCTCACTCTGACAGGTTGGGGGGGGGGGGAATCTCTACACTGACCTCACTCTGACAGATTGGGGGAACACTCTCTACACTGACCTCACTCTGACAGGTTGGAAGGACAATCTCTACATTGACCTCACTCTGACAGGTTGGGGGGACAATTTCTACACTGACCTCACTCTGACAGGTTGGGGGAACACTCTCTACACTGACCTCACTCTGACAGATTGGGGGAACACTCTCTACACTGACCTCACTTTGACAGGTTGGGGGAACACTCTCTACACTGACCTCACTCTGACAGGTTGGGGGAACACTCTCTACACTGACCTCACTCTGACAGGTTGGACGGACAATCTCTACACTGACATCACTCTGACAGGTTGGGGGAACAATCTCTAGACTGACCTCACTCTGACTGGTTGGAAGGACAATCTCTACACTGACCTCACTCTGACAGGTTGGGGGAACACTCTCTACACTGACCTCACTCTGACAAGTTGGAAAGACAATCTCTACACTGACCTCACTCTGACAGGATGGGGGAACACTCTCTACACTGACCTCACTCTGACAGGTTGGGGGGGACACTCTCTACAATGACCTCACTCTGACAGGTTGGGGGACAATCTCTACACTGACCTCACTCTGACAGATTGGGGGAACACTCTCTACACTGACCTCACTCTGACAGGTTGGAAGGACAATCTCTACATTGACCTCACTCTGACAGGATGGGGGGACAATCTCTACACTGACCTCACTGAATGTAAGACGGGCCTGCGCGCCCAATTTGTGACCCTAATAAAGTTGATTTGATTTGATTTGATTTGATTTCACTCTGACAGGTTGGCGCAACAATCTCTACACAGACCTCACTCTGACAGGTTGGGGGAACACTCTCTACTCTGACCTCACTCTGACAGGTTGGGGTAACACTCTCTACAATAACCTCACTCTGACAGGTTGGGGGGACACTCTCTACACTGACCGCACTCTGACAGGTTCAGGGAACAATCTCTACACTGACCTCACTCTGACAGGTTGGGGGAACACTCTCTACACTGACCTCACTCTGACAGGTTGAAAGGGCAATCTCTACACTGACCTCACTTTGACAAGTTGGAAGGACATTCTCTACACTGAACTCACTCTGACAGATTGGGGGAACATTCTCTACATTGACCTCACTCTGACAGGTTGGGGGAACACTCTCTACACTGACCTCACTCTGACAGGTTGGGGGAACACTCTCTACACTGAACCCACTCTGACAGGTTGGGGGAACACTCTCTACACTGACCTCACTCTGACAGGTTGGGGGGGGGGACTATCTCTACACTGACCTCACTCTGACAAGTTGGGGGAACAATCTCTAGACTGACCTCACTCTGACAGGTTGGAAGGACAATCTCTACATTGACCTCACTCTGACAGGTTGGCGCAACAATCTCTACACTGACCTCACTCTGACCGGTTGGGGGAACAAACTCTAGACTGACCTCACTCTGACAGGTTGGGGGGACACTTTCTACATCTACACTGACCTCACTCTGACAGGTTTGGGGGACAATCTCTACACTGACCACACTCTGACAGATTGAGGGAACACTCTCTACACTGACCTCACTCTGACAGGTTTGAAGGACAATCTCTACACTGAACTCACTATGACAAGTTGAAAGGACAATCTCTACACTGACCTCACTCTGACAGGTTGGAAGGACAATCTCTACACTGACATCACTCTGACAGGTTGGGGGACAATCTCTAGACTGACCTCACTCTGACTGGTTGGAAGGACAATCTCTACACTGACATCACTCTGACAGATTGGTGGAACAATCTCTAGACTGACCTCACTCTGACTGGTTGGAAGGACAATCTCTACACTGACCTCACTCTGACAGGTTGGGGGAACACTCTCTACACTGACCTCACTCTGACAAGTTGGAAAGACAATCTCTACACTGACCTCACTCTGACAGGATGGGGGAACACTCTCTACACTGACCTCACTCTGACAAGTTGGAAAGACAATCTCTACACTGACCTCACTCTGACAGGATGGGGGGACACTCTCTACACTGACCTCACTCTGACAGGTTGGGGGGGGGGGAATCTCTACACTGACCTCACTCTGACAGATTGGGGGAACACTCTCTACACTGACCTCACTCTGACAGGTTGGAAGGACAATCTCTACATTGACCTCACTCTGACAGGTTGGGGGGACAATTTCTACACTGACCTCACTCTGAGAGGTTGAGGGAACACTCTCTACACTGACCTCACTCTGACAGATTGGGGGAACACTCTCTACACTGACCTCACTTTGACAGGTTGGGGGAACACTCTCTACACTGACCTCACTCTGACAGGTTGGGGGAACACTCTCTACACTGACCTCACTCTGACAGGTTGGACGGACAATCTCTACACTGACATCACTCTGACAGGTTGGGGGAACAATCTCTAGACTGACCTCACTCTGACTGGTTGGAAGGACAATCTCTACACTGACCTCACTCTGACAGGTTGGGGGAACACTCTCTACACTGACCTCACTCTGACAAGTTGGAAAGACAATCTCTACACTGACCTCACTCTGACAGGATGGGGGAACACTCTCTACACTGACCTCACTCTGACAGGTTGGGGGGACACTCTCTACACTGACCTCACTCTGACAGGTTGGGGGACAATCTCTACACTGACCTCACTCTGACAGATTGGGGGAACACTCTCTACACTGACCTCACTCTGACAGGTTGGAAGGACAATCTCTACATTGACCTTACTCTGACAGGATGGGGGGACAATCTCTACACTGACCTCACTGAATGTAAGACGGGCCTGCGCGCCCAATTTGTGACCCTAGTAAAGTTGATTTGATTTGATTTGATTTGATTTCACTCTGACAGGTTGGCGCAACAATCTCTACACAGACCTCACTCTGACAGGTTGGGGGAACACTCTCTACTCTGACCTCACTCTGACAGGTTGGGGTAACACTCTCTACAATAACCTCACTCTGACAGGTTGGGGGGACACTCTCTACACTGACCGCACTCTGACAGGTTCAGGGAACAATCTCTACACTGACCTCACTCTGACAGGTTGGGGGAACACTCTCTACACTGACCTCACTCTGACAGGTTGAAAGGGCAATCTCTACACTGACCTCACTTTGACAAGTTGGAAGGACATTCTCTACACTGAACTCACTCTGACAGATTGGGGGAACATTCTCTACATTGACCTCACTCTGACAGGTTGGGGGAACACTCTCTACACTGACCTCACTCTGACAGGTTGGGGGAACACTCTCTACACTGAACCCACTCTGACAGGTTGGGGGAACACTCTCTACACTGACCTCACTCTGACAGGTTGGGGGGGACTATCTCTACACTGACCTCACTCTGACAGGTTGGAAGGACAATCTCTACATTGACCTCACTCTGACAGGATGGGGGGACAATCTCTACACTGACCTCACTGAATGTAAGACGGGCCTGCGCGCCCAATTTGTGACCCTAATAAAGTTGATTTGATTTGATTTGATTTGATTTCACTCTGACAGGTTGGCGCAACACTGACCTCACTCTGACAGATTGGAGGAACACTCTCTACACTGACCTCACTCTGACAGGTTGGAGGAACACTCTCTATAATGACCTCACTCTGACAGGTTGGGGGGACACTCTCAACACTGACCGCACTCTGACAGGTTGGGGGAACCATCTCTACACTGACCTCACTCTGACAGGTTGGGGGGACTATCTCTACACTGACCTCACTCTGACAGGTTGGGGGAACAATCTCTAGACTGACCTCACTCTGACAAGTTGGAAGGACAATCTCTACACTGACCTCACTCTGACAGGTTGGAGGAACACCCTCTACACTGACCTCTCTCTGACAAGTTGGAAGGACATTCACTACACTGACCTCACTCTGACAGGTTGGGGTAACATTCTCTACACTGACCTCACTCTGACAGGTTGAGGGGACACTCTCTACACTGACCTCACTCTGACAGGTTGTGGGACACTCCCTACACTGACCTCACTCTGACAGTTTTGAGGAACACTCTCTACAATGACCTCACTCTGACAGGTTGGGGGGAAACTCTCTACACTGACCGCACTCTGACAGGTTGGGGGAACACTCTCTGCACTGACCTCACTCTGTCAGGTTGGCGCAACAATCTCTACACTGACCTCACTCTGACAGGTTGGGGGAACAAACTCTAGACTGACCTCACTCTGACAGGTTGGGGGGACACTTTCTACATCTACACTGACCTCACTCTGACAGGTTGGGGGGACAATCTCTACACTGACCACACTCTGACAGATTGAGGGAACACTCTCTACACTGACCTCACTCTGACAGGTTTGAAGGACAATCTCTACACTGAACTCACTCTGACAGGTTGGGGGAATACTCTCTACACTGACCTCAATCTGACAGGTTGGTGGGACACTCTCTACACTGACCTCACTCTGACAGATTAGAGGGACAATCTCTACACTGACCTCACTCTGACAGATTGGGGGAACACTGTCTACACTGACCTCACTCTGACAGGTTGGGGGAACACTCTCTACAATGACCTAACTCTGACAGGTTGGGGGAACACTCTCAACACTGACCTCACTCTGACAGATTAGGGGAACACTCTCAACACTGACCTCACTCTGACAGGTTGGGGTAACACTCTCTACAATGACCTCACTCTGACAGGTTGGGGGAACATTCTCAACACTGACCTCACTCTGGCAGATTGGGGGAACACTCTCTACTCTGACCTCACTCTGACAGGTTGGGGGAACACTCTCTACAATGACCTCACTCTGGCAGATTAGGGGGACAATCTCTACACTGACCTCACTCTGACAGATTGGGGGAACACTCTCTACACTGACCTCACTCTGACAGGTTGGAAGGACAATCTCTACACTGACCTCACTCTGACAGGTTAGGTTTACAATCTCTACACTGACCTCACGCTGACAGGTTGGGGGAACACTCTCTACACTGACCTCACTCTGGCAAGTTGGGGGGACAATCTCTACACTGACCTCTTTCTGACAGGTTCGGGGGACACTCTCTACACTCACCTCACTCTGACAAGTTGGAAGGACAATCTCTACACTGCCTTCACTCTGAAAGGTTGTAAGGACAATCTCTACACTGACTTCACTCCGACAGGTTGGAAGGAAAATCTCTACACTGACCTCACTCTGACAGGTTAGGTTTACAATCTCTACACTGACCTCACGCTGACAGGTTGGGGGAACACTCTCTACACTGACCTCACTCTGGCAAGTTTGGGGGACAATCTCTACACTGACCTCGTTCTGACAGGTTGGGGGGGGGGGACAATCTCTACACTAAACTCACTCTGAAAGGTTGGGGGAACACTCTCTGCACTGACCTCACTCTGACAAGTTGGAAGGACAATCTTTACACTGACCTCACTCTGAAAGGTTGGAAGGACAATCTCTACACTGACCTCACTCTGACAGGTTAGAAGGACAATCTCTACACTGACATCACTCTCACAGATTGGGGGAACACTCTCTACACTGACCTCTCTCTGACAAGTTGGAAGGACAATCTCTAAACTGACCTCACTCTGACAGGTTGGGGGAACACTCCCTACACTGACCTCACTCTGACAGGTTGAGTTGACTCTCTCTACACTGACCTCACTCTGACAGGTTGGGCGGACACTCCCTACACTGACCTCATTCTGACAGATTAGGAACCACTCTCTACACTGACCTCACTCTGACAGGTTGGGGGAACATTCTCTACACTGACCTCACTCTGACAGGTTAATGGGACACTCTCTACACTGACCTCACTCTGACAGGTTGTGGGACACTCCCTACACTGACCTCACTCTGACAGGTTTGAGGAACACTCTACAATGACCTCACTCTGACAGGTTGGGGGGAAACTCTCTACACTGACCGCACTCTGACAGGTTGGGGGAACACTCTCTGCACTGACCTCACTCTGTCAGGTTGGCGCAACAATCTCTACACTGACCTCACTCTGACAGGTTGGGGGAACAAACTCTAGACTGACCTTACTCTAACAGATTGGGGGGACACTCTCTACACTGACCTCACTCTGACAGGTTGGGGGGACAATCTCTACACTGACCACACTCTGACAGATTGAGGGAACACTCTCTACACTGACCTAACTCTGACAGGTTGGAAGGACAATCTCTACACTGACCTCACTATGACAAGTTGAAAGAACAATCTCTACACTGACCTCACTCTGACAGGTTGGAAGGACAATCTCTACACTGACCACACTCTGACAGGTTAGGGGGACAATCTCTACACTGACCTCACTCTGACAGGTTGGAAGGACAATCTCTACATTGACCTCACTCTGACATGTTGGAAGGACAATCTCTACACTGACATCACTCTGACAGGTTGGGGGACACTCTCTACACTAACCTCACTCTAACAAGTTGGAAGGACAATCTCTACACTGACCTCACTCTGACAGATTGGGGGAACACTCTCTACACTGACCTCACTCTGACAGGTTGGGGAAACACTCTCTACACTGACCTCACTCTGACAGGTTGGGGGAACACTCTCTGCACTGACCTCACTCTGACAGGTTGGCGCAACAATCTCTACACAGACCTCACTCTGACAGGTTGGGGGAACAATCTCTAGACTGACCTCACTCTGACAGGTTGTAAGGACAATCTCTACACTGACCTCACTCTGACAGGATGGGGGAACACTCTCTACACTGACCTCACTCTGACAGTTTGGAAGGACAATCTCTACACTGATCTCACTATGACAAGTTGGAAGGACAATCTCTACAATGACCTCACTCTGACAGATTGGGGGAACACTCTCTACACTGACCTCTCTCTGACAAGTTCGAAGGACAATCTCTACACTGACCTCACTCTGACAGGTTGGGGGAACACTCTCTACACTGACCACACTCTGTCAGGTTGAGGGGACACTCTCTACACTGACCTCACTCTGACAGGTTGGGGGGACACTCCCTACACTGACCTCACTCTGACAGGTTGGGGGAACACTCTCTACACTGACCTCACTCTGACAGATTAGGAAACCACTCTTAACACTGACCTCACTCTGACAGGTTGGGGGAACACTCTCAACACTGACCTCACTCTAACAGATTGGGGGAACACTCTCTACACTGACCTCTCTCTGACAAGTTGGAAGGACATTCTCTACACTGACCTCACTCTGACAGGTTGGGGGAACATTCTCTACACTGACCTCCCTCTGACAGGTTGAGGGGACACTCTCTACACTGACCTCACTCTGACAGGTTGTGGGACACTCCCTACACTGACCTCACTCTGACAGGTTTGAGGAACACTCTCTACACTGACCTCACTCTGACAGGTTGGGGGTGACACCCCCTACACTGACCTCACTCTGACAGGTTGGGGGAACAATCTCGACACAGACCTCACTCTGACAGGTTGGGGGAACAATCTCTAGACTGACCTCACTCTGACAGGTTGGGGGAACACTCTCTACAATGACCTCACTCTGACAGGTTAGGGGGACACTCTCTACAATGACCTCACTCTGATAGGTTGGGTGAACTCTCTCAACACTGCCCTCACTCTGACAGATTGGGGGAACACTCTCTTCACTGACCTCACTCTGACAGGTTGGGGGAACACTCTCTACAATGACCTCAATCTGACAGGTTGGGGGGACACTCTCTACACTGACCGCACTCTGACAGGTTGGGGGAACCATCTCTACACTGACCTCACTCTGACAGGTTGGGGGGACACTCCCTACACTGACCTCACTCTGACAGGTTGGGGGAACACTCTCTACACTGACCTCACTCTGACAGATTAGGAAACCACTCTCAACACTGACCTCACTCTGACAGATTGGGGGAACACTCTCTACACTGACCTCACTCTGACAGGTTGGAGGAACACTCTCAACACTGACCTCACTCTAACAGATTGGGGGAACACTCTCTACACTGACCTCTCTCTGACAAGTTGGAAGGACATTCTCTACACTGACCTCACTCTGACAGGTTGGGGGAACATTCTCTACACTGACTTCACTCTGACAGGTTAATGGGACACTCTCTACAGTGTCTACACTGACCTCACTCTGACAGGTTGTGGGACACTCCCTACACTGACCTCACTCTGACAGGTTGGGGGGACAATCTCTACACTGACCACACTCTGACAGATTGAGGGAACACTCTCTACACTGACCTCACTCTGACAGGTTTGAAGGACAATCTCTACACTGAACTCACTATGACAAGTTGAAAGGACAATCTCTACACTGACCTCACTCTGACAGGTTGGAAGGACAATCTCTACACTGACCTCACTCTGACGGTTGGGGGGACAATCTCTACACTGACCTCACTCTGACAGGTTGGAAGGACAATCTTTACATTGACCTCACTCTGACAGGTTGGAAGGACAATCTCTACACTGACCTCACTCTGACAGGTTGGGGGACACTTTCTACACTAACCTCACTCTGACAAGTTGGAAGGACAATCTCTACACTGACCTCAATCTGACAGGTTATGGGAACATTCTCTACACTGACCTCACTCTGACAGGTTGGGGGGACACTCTCTACACTGACCTCACTCTGACAGGTTGGGTGGACAATCACTACAATGACCTCACTCTGATAGATTGTGGGAACACTCTCTACACTGACCTCACTCTGACAGGTTGGAAGGACAATCTCTACACTGACCTCACTATGACAAGTTGGAAGGACAATCTCTACACTGACCTCACTCTGACAGATTGGGGGAACACTCTCTACAATGACCTCTCTCTGCAAAGTTCGAAGGACAATCTCTACACTGACCTCACTCTGACAGGTTAGGGGAACACTCTCTACACTGACCACACTCTGTAAGGTTGAGGGGACACTCTCTACACTGACCTCACTCTGACAGGTTGGGGGGACACTCCCTACACTGACCTCACTCTGACAGTTTGGGGGAACACTCTCTACACTGACCTCAATCTGACAGATTAGGAAACCACTCTCAACACTGACCTCACTCTGACAGACTGGGGGAACACTCTCTACACTGACCTCACTCAGACAGGTTGGGGGAACAATCTCAACACTGACCTCACTCTAACAGATTGGGGGAACACTCTCTACACTGACCTCTCTCTGACAAGTTGGAAGGACATTCTCTACACTGACCTCAATCTGACAGGTTGGGGGAACATTCTCTACACTGACCTCACTCTGACAGGTTGAGGGGACACTCTCTACACTGACCTCACTCTGACAGGTTGTGGGACACTCCCTACACTGACCTCACTCTGACAGTTTTGAGGAACACTCTCTACAATGACCTCACTCTGACAGGTTGGGGGGAAACTCTCTACACTGACCGCACTCTGACAGGTTGGGGGAACACTCTCTGCACTGACCTCACTCTGTCAGGTTGGCGCAACAATCTCTACACTGACCTCACTCTGACAGGTTGGGGGAACAAACTCTAGACTGACCTCACTCTGACAGGTTGGGGGAACACTCTCTACACTGACCTCACTCTGACAGGTTGGGGGGACAATCTCTACACTGACCACACTCTGACAGATTGAGAGAACACTATCTACACTGACCTCACTCTGACAGGTTGGAAGGACAATACCTACACTGACCTCACTATGACAAGTTGAAAGGACAATCTCTACACTGACCTCACTCTGACAGGTTGGAAGGACAATCTCTACACTGACCTCACTCTGACAGGTTGGGGGGACAATCTCTACACTGACCTCACTCTGACAGGTTGGAAGGACAATCTTTACATTGACCTCACTCTGACAGGTTGGAAGGACGATCTCTACACTGACCTCACTCTGACAGGTTGGGGGACACTTTCTACACTAACCTCACTCTGACAAGTTGGAAGGACAATCTCTACACTGACCTCACTCTGACAGATTGGGGGAACACTCTCTACACTGACCTGTCTCTGACAAGTTGGAAGGACAATCTCTACACTAACCTCACTCTGACAGGTTGGGGGACACTCTCTACACTAACCTCACCCTGACAAGTTGGAAGGACAATCTCTACACTGACCTCACTCTGACAGATTGGGGGAACACTCTCTACACTGACCTCTCTCTGACAAGTTGGAAGGACAATCTCTACACTGACCTCACTCTGACAGGTTGGGGGAACACTCTCTACATTGACCACACTCTGACAGGTTGAGGGGACACTCTCTACACTGACCTCACTCTGACAGGTTGGGGGTGACACCCCCTACACTGACCTCACTCTGACAGGTTGGGGGAACACTCTCTACACTGACCTCACTCTGACAGATTGGGGGAACACTCTCTACACTGACCTCACTCTGACAGGTTGGGGGAACAATCTCAACACTGACCTCACTCTAACAGATTGGGGGAACACTCTCTACACTGACCTCTCTCTGACAAGTTGGAAGGACAATCTCTACACTGACCTCACTCTGACAGGTTGGGGGAACATTCTCTACACTGACCTCACTCTGAGAAGTTGAGGGGACACTCTCTACACTGACCTCACTCTGACAGGTTGGGGGGACACTCCCTACACTGACCTCACTCTGACAGGTTGGAGGAATACTCTCTACAATGACCTCACTCTGACTGGTTGGGGGGACACTCTCTACACTGACCGCACTCTTACAGGTTGGGGGTACCATCTCTACACTGACCTCACTCTGACAGGTTGGGGGAACAATCTCGACACTGACCTCACTCTGACAGGTTGGGGGAACAATCTCTAGACTGACCTCACTCTGACAGGTTGGGGGAACACTCTCTACAATGACCTCACTCTGACAGGTTGGGGGGACACTCTCTACAATGACCTCACTCTGATAGGTTAGGTGAACTCTCTCAACACTGCCCTCACTCTGACAGATTGGGGGAACACTCTCTACACTGACCTCACTCTGACAGGTTGGGGGAACACTCTCTACAATGACCTCAATCTGACAGGTTGGGGGGACACTCTCTACACTGACCGCACTCTGACAGGTTGGGGGAACCATCTCTACACTGACCTCACTCTGACAGGTTGGGGGAACACTCTCTACACTGACCTCACTCTGACAGGTTGGAAGGACAATCTCTACACTGACCTCACTCTGACAAGTTGGAAGGACATTCTCTACACTGACCTCACTCTGACAGATTGGGGGAACATTCTCTACACTGACCTCACTCTTACAGGTTGAGGGAACACACTCTACACTGACCTCACTCTGACAGGTTCGGGGAACACTCTCTAAACTGACCTCACTCTGACAGCTTGGGGGAACACTCTCTACACTGACCTCACTCTGACAGGTTGGAAGGACAATCTCTACACTGACCTCACTCTGACAGGTTGGGGGAACAATCTCTAGACTGACCTCACTCTGACTGGTTGGAAGGACAATCTCTACACTGACCACACTCTGACAGGTAGGGGGAACACTCTCTACACTGACCTCACTGTGACAAGTTGGAAAGACAATCTCTACACTGACCTCACTCTGACAGGATGGGGGAACACTCTCTACACTGACCTCACTCTGACAGGTTGGGGGGACACTCTCTACACTGACCTCACTCTGACAGGTTGGGGGGCAATCTCTACACTGATCTCACTCTGACAGATTGGGGGAACACTCTCTACACTGACCTCACTCTGACAGGTTGGAAGGACAATCTCTACACTGACCTCACTCTGACAGGTTGGGGGGACAATCTCTACACTGACCTCACTCTGACAGGTTGGGGGAACACTCTCTACACTAACCTCACTCTGACAAGTTGTGGGACACTCCCTACACTGACCTCACTCTGACAGGTTGGGGGAACAAACTCTAGACTGACCTCACTCTGACAGGTTGGGGGGACACTCTCTACACTAACCTCACTCTGACAGGTTGGGGGGACAATCTCTACACTGACCACACTCTGACAGATTGAGAGAAGACTCTCTACACTGACCTCACTCTGACAGGTTAGAAGGACAATACCTACACTGACCTCACTATGACAAGTTGAAAGGACAATCTCTACACTGACCTCACTCTGACAGGTTGGAAGGACAATCTCTACACTGACCTCACTCTGACAGGTTGGGGGGACAATCTCTACACTGACCTCACTCTGACAGGTTGGAAGGACAATCTTTACATTGACCTCACTCTGACAGGTTGGAAGGACAATCTCTACACTGACCTCACTCTGACAGGTTGGGGGACACTTTCTACACTAACCTCACTCTGACAAGTTGGAAGGACAATCTCTACACTGACCTCACTCTGACAGATTGGGGGAACACTCTCTACACTGACAAGTTGGAAGGACAATCTCTACACTAACCTCACTCTGACAGGTTGGGGGACACTCTCTACACTAACCTCACCCTGACAAGTTGGAAGGACAATCTCTACACTGACCTCACTCTGACAGATTGGGGGAACACTCTCTACACTGACCTCTCTCTGACAAGTTGGAAGGACAATCTCTACACTGACCTCACTCTGACAGGTTGGGGGGACACTCTCTTTACTGACCTCACTCTGACAGGTTGGGGGGGGGACACTCCCTACACTGACCTCACTCTGACAGGTTGGGGGAACACTCTCTACACTGACCTCACTCTGATAGGTTGGGTGAACTCTCTCAACACTGCCCTCACTCTGACAGATTGGGGGAACACTCTCTACACTGACCTCACTCTGACAGGTTGGGGGAACACTCTCTACAATGACCTCAATCTGACAGGTTGGGGGGACACTCTCTACACTGACCGCACTCTGACAGGTTGGGGGAACCATCTCTACACTGACCTCACTCTGACAGGTTGGGGGGACACTCCCTACACTGACCTCACTCTGACAGGTTGGGGGAACACTCTCTACACTGACCTCACTCTGACAGATTAGGAAACGACTCTCAACACTGACCTCACTCTGACAGATTGGGGGAACACTCTCTACACTGACCTCACTCTGACAGGTTGGAGGAACACTCTCAACACTGACCTCACTCTAACAGATTGGGGGAACACTCTCTACACTGACCTCTCTCTGACAAGTTGGAAGGACATTCTCTACACTGACCTCACTCTGACAGGTTGGGGGAACATTCTCTACACTGACTTCACTCTGACAGGTTAATGGGACACTCTCTACAGTGTCTACACTGACCTCACTCTGACAGGTTGTGGGACACTCCCTACACTGACCTCACTCTGACAGGTTGGGGGGACAATCTCTACACTGACCACACTCTGACAGATTGAGGGAACACTCTCTACACTGACCTCACTCTGACAGGTTTGAAGGACAATCTCTACACTGAACTCACTATGACAAGTTGAAAGGACAATCTCTACACTGACCTCACTCTGACAGGTTGGAAGGACAATCTCTACACTGACCTCACTCTGACGGTTGGGGGGACAATCTCTACACTGACCTCACTCTGACAGTTTGGAAGGACAATCTTTACATTGACCTCACTCTGACAGGTTGGAAGGACAATCTCTACACTGACCTCACTCTGACAGGTTGGGGGACACTTTCTACACTAACCTCACTCTGACAAGTTGGAAGGACAATCTCTACACTGACCTCAATCTGACAGGTTATGGGAACATTCTCTACACTGACCTCACTCTGACAGGTTGGGGGGACACTCTCTACACTGACCTCACTCTGACAGGTTGGGTGGACAATCACTACAATGACCTCACTCTGATAGATTGTGGGAACACTCTCTACACTGACCTCACTCTGACAGGTTGGAAGGACAATCTCTACACTGACCTCACTATGACAAGTTGGAAGGACAATCTCTACACTGACCTCACTCTGACAGATTGGGGGAACACTCTCTACAATGACCTCTCTCTGCAAAGTTCGAAGGACAATCTCTACACTGACCTCACTCTGACAGGTTAGGGGAACACTCTCTACACTGACCACACTCTGTAAGGTTGAGGGGACACTCTCTACACTGACCTCACTCTGACAGGTTGGGGGGACACTCCCTACACTGACCTCACTCTGACAGTTTGGGGGAACACTCTCTACACTGACCTCACTCTGACAGATTATGAAACCACTCTCAACACTGACCTCACTCTGACAGACTGGGGGAACACTCTCTACACTGACCTCACTCAGACAGGTTGGGGGAACAATCTCAACACTGACCTCACTCTAACAGATTGGGGGAACACTCTCTACACTGACCTCTTTCTGACAAGTTGGAAGGACATTCTCTACACTGACCTCAATCTGACAGGTTGGGGGAACATTCTCTACACTGACCTCACTCTGACAGGTTGAGGGGACACTCTCTACACTGACCTCACTCTGACAGGTTGTGGGACACTCCCTACACTGACCTCACTCTGACAGTTTTGAGGAACACTCTCTACAATGACCTCACTCTGACAGGTTGGGGGGAAACTCTCTACACTGACCGCACTCTGACAGGTTGGGGGAACACTCTCTGCACTGACCTCACTCTGTCAGGTTGGCGCAACAATCTCTACACTGACCTCACTCTGACAGGTTGGGGGAACAAACTCTAGACTGACCTCACTCTGACAGGTTGGGGGGACACTCTCTACACTGACCTCACTCTGACAGGTTGGGGGGACAATCTCTACACTGACCACACTCTGACAGATTGAGAGAACACTCTCTACACTGACCTCACTCTGACAGGTTGGAAGGACAATACCTACACTGACCTCACTATGACAAGTTGAAAGGACAATCTCTACACTGACCTCACTCTGACAGGTTGGAAGGACAATCTCTACACTGACCTCACTCTGACAGGTTGGGGGGACACTCTCTACACTGACCTCACTCTGACAGGTTGGGGGGCAATCTCTACACTGATCTCACTCTGACAGATTGGGGGAACACTCTCTACACTGACCTCACTCTGACAGGTTGGAAGGACAATCTCTACACTGACCTCACTCTGACAGGTTGGGGGGACAATCTCTACACTGACCTCACTCTGACAGGTTGGGGGAACACTCTCTACACTAACCTCACTCTGACAGGTTGTGGGACACTCCCTACACTGACCTCACTCTGACAGGTTGGGGGAACAAACTCTAGACTGACCTCACTCTGACAGGTTGGGGGGACACTCTCTACACTAACCTCACTCTGACAGGTTGGGGGGACAATCTCTACACTGACCACACTCTGACAGATTGAGAGAACACTCTCTACACTGACCTCACCCTGACAGGTTAGAAGGACAACACCTACACTGACCTCACTATGACAAGTTGAAAGGACAATCTCTACACTGACCTCACTCTGACAGGTTGGAAGGACTATCTCTACACTGACCTCACTCTGACAGGTTGGGGGGACAATCTCTACACTGACCTCACTCTGACAGGTTGGAAGGACAATCTTTACATTGACCTCACTCTGACAGGTTGGAAGGACAATCTCTACACTGACCTCACTCTGACAGGTTGGGGGACACTTTCTACACTAACCTCACTCTGACAAGTTGGAAGGACAATCTCTACACTGACCTCACTCTGACAGATTGGGGGAACACTCTCTACACTGACCTCTCTCTGACAAGTTGGAAGGACAATCTCTACACTAACCTCACTCTGACAGGTTGGGGGACACTCTCTACACTAACCTCACCCTGACAAGTTGGAAGGACAATCTCTACACTGACCTCACTCTGACAGATTGGGGGAACACTCTCTACACTGACCTCTCTCTGACAAGTTGGAAGGACAATCTCTACACTGACCTCACTCTGACAGGTTGGGGGGACACTCTCTACACTGACCTCACTCTGACAGGTTGGGGGGGACAATCCCTACACTGACCTCACTCTGACAGGTTGGGGGAACACTCTCTACACTGACCTCACTCTGACAGATTGGGGGAACACTCTCTACACTGACCTCACTCTGACAGGTTGGGGGAACAATCTCAACACTGACCTCACTCTAAGAGATTGGGGGAACACTCTCTACACTGACCTCTCTCTGACAAGTTGGAAGGACAATCTCTACACTGACCTCACTCTGACAGGTTGGGGGAACATTCTCTACACTGACCTCACTCTGAGAGGTTGAGGGGACACTCTCTACACTGACCTCACTCTGACAGGTTGGGGGGACACTCCCTACACTGACCTCACCCTGACAAGTTGGGGGAACACTCTCTACACTGACCTCACTCTGACAGATTGGGGGAACACTCTCTACACTGACCTCACTCTGACAGGTTGGGGGAACAATCTCAACACTGACCTCACTCTAAGAGATTGGGGGAACACTCTCTACACTGACCTCTCTCTGACAAGTTGGAAGGACAATCTCTACACTGACCTCACTCTGACAGGTTGGGGGGACACTCTCTACACTGACCTCACTCTGACAGGTTGGGGGGGGACACTCCCTACACTGACCTCACTCTGACAGGTTGGGGGAACACTCTCTACACTGACCTCACTCTGATAGGTTGGGTGAACTCTCTCAACACTGCCCTCACTCTGACAGATTGGGGGAACACTCTCTACACTGACCTCACTCTGACAGGTTGGGGGAACACTCTCTACAATGACCTCAATCTGACAGGTTGGGGGGACACTCTCTACACTGACCGCACTCTGACAGGTTGGGGGAACCATCTCTACACTGACCTCACTCTGACAGGTTGGGGGGACACTCCCTACACTGACCTCACTCTGACAGGTTGGGGGAACACTCTCTACACTGACCTCACTCTGACAGATTAGGAAACGACTCTCAACACTGACCTCACTCTGACAGATTGGGGGAACACTCTCTACACTGACCTCACTCTGACAGGTTGGAGGAACACTCTCAACACTGACCTCACTCTAACAGATTGGGGGAACACTCTCTACACTGACCTCTCTCTGACAAGTTGGAAGGACATTCTCTACACTGACCTCACTCTGACAGGTTGGGGGAACATTCTCTACACTGACTTCACTCTGACAGGTTAATGGGACACTCTCTACAGTGTCTACACTGACCTCACTCTGACAGGTTGTGGGACACTCCCTACACTGACCTCACTCTGACAGGTTGGGGGGACAATCTCTACACTGACCACACTCTGACAGATTGAGGGAACACTCTCTACACTGACCTCACTCTGACAGGTTTGAAGGACAATCTCTACACTGAACTCACTATGACAAGTTGAAAGGACAATCTCTACACTGACCTCACTCTGACAGGTTGGAAGGACAATCTCTACACTGACCTCACTCTGACGGTTGGGGGGACAATCTCTACACTGACCTCACTCTGACAGTTTGGAAGGACAATCTTTACATTGACCTCACTCTGACAGGTTGGAAGGACAATCTCTACACTGACCTCACTCTGACAGGTTGGGGGACACTTTCTACACTAACCTCACTCTGACAAGTTGGAAGGACAATCTCTACACTGACCTCAATCTGACAGGTTATGGGAACATTCTCTACACTGACCTCACTCTGACAGGTTGGGGGGACACTCTCTACACTGACCTCACTCTGACAGGTTGGGTGGACAATCACTACAATGACCTCACTCTGATAGATTGTGGGAACACTCTCTACACTGACCTCACTCTGACAGGTTGGAAGGACAATCTCTACACTGACCTCACTATGACAAGTTGGAAGGACAATCTCTACACTGACCTCACTCTGACAGATTGGGGGAACACTCTCTACAATGACCTCTCTCTGCAAAGTTCGAAGGACAATCTCTACACTGACCTCACTCTGACAGGTTAGGGGAACACTCTCTACACTGACCACACTCTGTAAGGTTGAGGGGACACTCTCTACACTGACCTCACTCTGACAGGTTGGGGGGACACTCCCTACACTGACCTCACTCTGACAGTTTGGGGGAACACTCTCTACACTGACCTCACTCTGACAGATTAGGAAACCACTCTCAACACTGACCTCACTCTGACAGACTGGGGGAACACTCTCTACACTGACCTCACTCAGACAGGTTGGGGGAACAATCTCAACACTGACCTCACTCTAACAGATTGGGGGAACACTCTCTACACTGACCTCTTTCTGACAAGTTGGAAGGACATTCTCTACACTGACCTCAATCTGACAGGTTGGGGGAACATTCTCTACACTGACCTCACTCTGACAGGTTGAGGGGACACTCTCTACACTGACCTCACTCTGACAGGTTGTGGGACACTCCCTACACTGACCTCACTCTGACAGTTTTGAGGAACACTCTCTACAATGACCTCACTCTGACAGGTTGGGGGGAAACTCTCTACACTGACCGCACTCTGACAGGTTGGGGGAACACTCTCTGCACTGACCTCACTCTGTCAGGTTGGCGCAACAATCTCTACACTGACCTCACTCTGACAGGTTGGGGGAACAAACTCTAGACTGACCTCACTCTGACAGGTTGGGGGGACACTCTCTACACTGACCTCACTCTGACAGGTTGGGGGGACAATCTCTACACTGACCACACTCTGACAGATTGAGAGAACACTCTCTACACTGACCTCACTCTGACAGGTTGGAAGGACAATACCTACACTGACCTCACTATGACAAGTTGAAAGGACAATCTCTACACTGACCTCACTCTGACAGGTTGGAAGGACAATCTCTACACTGACCTCACTCTGACAGGTTGGAAGGACAATCTCTACACTGACCTCACTATGACAAGTTGGAAGGACAATCTCTACACTGACCTCACTCTGACAGATTGGGGGAACACTCTCTACAATGACCTCTCTCTGCAAAGTTCGAAGGACAATCTCTACACTGACCTCACTCTGACAGGTTAGGGGAACACTCTCTACACTGACCACACTCTGTAAGGTTGAGGGGACACTCTCTACACTGACCTCACTCTGACAGGTTGGGGGGACACTCCCTACACTGACCTCACTCTGACAGTTTGGGGGAACACTCTCTACACTGACCTCACTCTGACAGATTAGGAAACCACTCTCAACACTGACCTCACTCTGACAGACTGGGGGAACACTCTCTACACTGACCTCACTCAGACAGGTTGGGGGAACAATCTCAACACTGACCTCACTCTAACAGATTGGGGGAACACTCTCTACACTGACCTCTTTCTGACAAGTTGGAAGGACATTCTCTACACTGACCTCAATCTGACAGGTTGGGGGAACATTCTCTACACTGACCTCACTCTGACAGGTTGAGGGGACACTCTCTACACTGACCTCACTCTGACAGGTTGTGGGACACTCCCTACACTGACCTCACTCTGACAGTTTTGAGGAACACTCTCTACAATGACCTCACTCTGACAGGTTGGGGGGAAACTCTCTACACTGACTGCACTCTGACAGGTTGGGGGAACACTCTCTGCACTGACCTCACTCTGTCAGGTTGGCGCAACAATCTCTACACTGACCTCACTCTGACAGGTTGGGGGAACAAACTCTAGACTGACCTCACTCTGACAGGTTGGGGGGACACTCTCTACACTGACCTCACTCTGACAGGTTGGGGGGACAATCTCTACACTGACCACACTCTGACAGATTGAGAGAACACTCTCTACACTGACCTCACTCTGACAGGTTGGAAGGACAATACCTACACTGACCTCACTATGACAAGTTGAAAGGACAATCTCTACACTGACCTCACTCTGACAGGTTGGAAGGACAATCTCTACACTGACCTCACTCTGACAGGTTGGGGGGACACTCTCTACACTGACCTCACTCTGACAGGTTGGGGGGCAATCTCTACACTGATCTCACTCTGACAGATTGGGGGAACACTCTCTACACTGACCTCACTCTGACAGGTTGGAAGGACAATCTCTACACTGACCTCACTCTGACAGGTTGGGGGGACAATCTCTACACTGACCTCACTCTGACAGGTTGGGGGAACACTCTCTACACTAACCTCACTCTGACAGGTTGTGGGACACTCCCTACACTGACCTCACTCTGACAGGTTGGGGGAACAAACTCTAGACTGACCTCACTCTGACAGGTTGGGGGGACACTCTCTACACTAACCTCACTCTGACAGGTTGGGGGGACAATCTCTACACTGACCACACTCTGACAGATTGAGAGAACACTCTCTACACTGACCTCACCCTGACAGGTTAGAAGGACAACACCTACACTGACCTCACTATGACAAGTTGAAAGGACAATCTCTACACTGACCTCACTCTGACAGGTTGGAAGGACAATCTCTACACTGACCTCACTCTGACAGGTTGGGGGGACAATCTCTACACTGACCTCACTCTGACAGGTTGGAAGGACAATCTTTACATTGACCTCACTCTGACAGGTTGGAAGGACAATCTCTACACTGACCTCACTCTGACAGGTTGGGGGACACTTTCTACACTAACCTCACTCTGACAAGTTGGAAGGACAATCTCTACACTGACCTCACTCTGACAGATTGGGGGAACACTCTCTACACTGACCTCTCTCTGACAAGTTGGAAGGACAATCTCTACACTAACCTCACTCTGACAGGTTGGGGGACACTCTCTACACTAACCTCACCCTGACAAGTTGGAAGGACAATCTCTACACTGACCTCACTCTGACAGATTGGGGGAACACTCTCTACACTGACCTCTCTCTGACAAGTTGGAAGGACAATCTCTACACTGACCTCACTCTGACAGGTTGGGGGGACACTCTCTACACTGACCTCACTCTGACAGGTTGGGGGGGGGGGACAATCCCTACACTGACCTCACTCTGACAGGTTGGGGGAACACTCTCTACACTGACCTCACTCTGACAGATTGGGGGAACACTCTCTACACTGACCTCACTCTGACAGGTTGGGGGAACAATCTCAACACTGACCTCACTCTAAGAGATTGGGGGAACACTCTCTACACTGACCTCTCTCTGACAAGTTGGAAGGACAATCTCTACACTGACCTCACTCTGACAGGTTGGGGGAACATTCTCTACACTGACCTCACTCTGAGAGGTTGAGGGGACACTCTCTACACTGACCTCACTCTGACAGGTTGGGGGGACACTCCCTACACTGACCTCACTCTGACAGGTTGGAGGAATACTCTCTACAATGACCTCACTCTGACAGGTTGGGGGGACACTCTCTACACTGACCGCACTCTGACAGGTTGGGGGTACCATCTCTACACTGACCTCACTCTGACAGGTTGGGGGAACAATCTCTACACTGACCTCACTCTGACAGGTTGGGGGAACAATCTCTAGACTGACCTCACTCTGACAGGTTGGGGGAACACTCTCTACAATGACCTCACTCTGACAGGTTGGGGGGACACTCTCTACAATGACCTCACTCTGATAGGTTGGGTGAACTCTCTCAACACTGCCCTCACTCTGACAGATTGGGGGAACACTCTCTACACTGACCTCACTCTGACAGGTTGGGGGAACACTCTCTACAATGACCTCACTCTGACAGGTTGGGGGGACACTCTCTACACTGACCGCACTCTGACAGGTTGGGGGAACCATCTCTACACTGACCTCACTCTGACAGGTTGGGGGAACACTCTCTACACTGACCTCACTCTGACAGGTTGGAGGACAATCTCTACACTGACCTCACTCTGACAAGTTGGAAGGACATTCTCTACACTGACCTCACTCTGACAGATTGGGGGAACATTCTCTACACTGACCTCACTCTTACATGTTGAGGGAACACACTCTACACTGACCTCACTCTGACAGGTTGTGGGACACTCCCTACACTGACCTCACTCTGACAGGTTGGGGGGACAATCTCTACACTGACCACACTCTGACAGATTGAGGGAACACTCTCTACACTGACCTCACTCTGACAGGTTTGAAGGACAATCTCTACACTGAACTCACTATGACAAGTTGAAAGGACAATCTCTACACTGACCTCACTCTGACAGGTTGGAAGGACAATCTCTACACTGACCTCACTCTGACGGTTGGGGGGACAATCTCTACACTGACCTCACTCTGACAGGTTGGAAGGACAATCTTTACAGTGACCTCACTCTGACAGGTTGGAATGACAATCTCTACACTGACCTCACTCTGACAGGTTGGGGGACACTTTCTACACTAACCTCACTCTGACAAGTTGGAAGGACAATCTCTACACTGACCTCAATCTGACAGGTTATGGGAACATTCTCTACACTGACCTCACTCTGACAGGTTGGGGGGACACTCTCTACACTGACCTCACTCTGACAGGTTGGGTGGACAATCACTACAATGACCTCACTCTGATAGATTGTGGGAACACTCTCTACACTGACCTCACTCTGACAGGTTGGAAGGACAATCTCTACACTGACCTCACTATGACAAGTTGGAAGGACAATCTCAACACTGACCTCACTCTGACAGATTGGGGGAACACTCTCTACAATGACCTCTCTCTGACAAGTTCGAAGGACAATCTCTACACTGACCTCACTCTGACAGGTTGGGGGAACACTCTCTACACTGACCACACTCTGTAAGGTTGAGGGGACACTCTCTACACTGACCTCACTCTGACAGGTTGGGGGAACACTCTCTGCACTGACCTCACTCTGTCAGGTTGGCGCAACAATCTCTACACTGACCTCACTCTGACAGGTTGGGGGAACAAACTCTAGACTGACCTCACTCTGACAGGTTGGGGGGACACTCTCTACACTGACCTCACTCTGACAGGTTGGGGGGACAATCTCTACACTGACCACACTCTGACAGATTGAGAGAACACTCTCTACACTGACCTCACTCTGACAGGTTGGAAGGACAATACCTACACTGACCTCACTATGACAAGTTGAAAGGACAATCTCTACACTGACCTCACTCTGACAGGTTGGAAGGACAATCTCTACACTGACCTCACTCTGACAGGTTGGGGGGACAATCTCTACACTGACCTCACTCTGACAGGTTGGAAGGACAATCTTTACATTGACCTCACTCTGACAGGTTGGAAGGACGATCTCTACACTGACCTCACTCTGACAGGTTGGGGGACACTTTCTACACTAACCTCACTCTGACAAGTTGGAAGGACAATCTCTACACTGACCTCACTCTGACAGATTGGGGGAACACTCTCTACACTGACCTCTCTCTGACAAGTTGGAAGGACAATCTCTACACTAACCTCACTCTGACAGGTTGGGGGACACTCTCTACACTAACCTCACCCTGACAAGTTGGAAGGACAATCTCTACACTGACCTCACTCTGACAGATTGGGGGAACACTCTCTACACTGACCTCTCTCTGACAAGTTGGAAGGACAATCTCTACACTGACCTCACTCTGACAGGTTGGGGGAACACTCTCTACATTGACCACACTCTGACAGGTTGAGGGGACACTCTCTACACTGACCTCACTCTGACAGGTTGGGGGTGACACCCCCTACACTGACCTCACTCTGACAGGTTGGGGGAACACTCTCTACACTGACCTCACTCTGACAGATTGGGGGAACACTCTCTACACTGACCTCACTCTGACAGGTTGGGGGAACAATCTCAACACTGACCTCACTCTAACAGACTGGGGGAACACTCTCTACACTGACCTCTCTCTGACAAGTTGGAAGGACAATCTCTACACTGACCTCACTCTGACAGGTTGGGGGAACATTCTCTACACTGACCTCACTCTGAGAAGTTGAGGGGACACTCTCTACACTGACCTCACTCTGACAGGTTGGGGGGACACTCCCTACACTGACCTCACTCTGACAGGTTGGAGGAATACTCTCTACAATGACCTCACTCTGACTGGTTGGGGGGACACTCTCTACACTGACCGCACTCTTACAGGTTGGGGGTACCATCTCTACACTGACCTCACTCTGACAGGTTGGGGGAACAATCTCGACACTGACCTCACTCTGACAGGTTGGGGGAACAATCTCTAGACTGACCTCACTCTGACAGGTTGGGGGAACACTCTCTACAATGACCTCACTCTGACAGGTTGGGGGGACACTCTCTACAATGACCTCACTCTGATAGGTTGGGTGAACTCTCTCAACACTGCCCTCACTCTGACAGATTGGGGGAACACTCTCTACACTGACCTCACTCTGACAGGTTGGGGGAACACTCTCTACAATGACCTCAATCTGACAGGTTGGGGGGACACTCTCTACACTGACCGCACTCTGACAGGTTGGGGGAACCATCTCTACACTGACCTCACTCTGACAGGTTGGGGGAACACTCTCTACACTGACCTCACTCTGACAGGTTGGAAGGACAATCTCTACACTGACCTCACTCTGACAAGTTGGAAGGACATTCTCTACACTGACCTCACTCTGACAGATTGGGGGAACATTCTCTACACTGACCTCACTCTTACAGGTTGAGGGAACACACTCTACACTGACCTCACTCTGACAGGTTCGGGGAACACTCTCTAAACTGACCTCACTCTGACAGCTTGGGGGAACACTCTCTACACTGACCTCACTCTGACAGGTTGGAAGGACAATCTCTACACTGACCTAACTCTGACAGGTTGGGGGAACAATCTATAGACTGACCTCACTCTGACTGGTTGGAAGGACAATCTCTACACTGACCACACTCTGACAGGTAGGGGGGACACTCTCTACACTGACCTCACTCTGACAGGTTGGGGGGACACTCTCTACACTGACCTCACTCTGACAGGTTGGGGGGCAATCTCTACACTGATCTCACTCTGACAGATTGGGGGAACACTCTCTACACTGACCTCACTCTGACAGGTTGGAAGGACAATCTCTACACTGACCTCACTCTGACAGGTTGGGGGACAATCTCTACACTGACTTCACTCTGACAGGTTGGGGGAACACTCTCTACACTAACCTCACTCTGACAGGTTGTGGGACACTCCCTACACTGACCTCACTCTGACAGGTTGGGGGAACAAACTCTAGACTGACCTCACTCTGACAGGTTGGGGGGACACTCTCTACACTAACCTCACTCTGACAGGTTGGGGGGACAATCTCTACACTGACCACACTCTGACAGATTGAGAGAACACTCTCTACACTGACCTCACCCTGACAGGTTAGAAGGACAACACCTACACTGACCTCACTATGACAAGTTGAAAGGACAATCTCTACACTGACCTCACTCTGACAGGTTGGAAGGACAATATCTACACTGACCTCACTCTGACAGGTTGGGGGGACAATCTCTACACTGACCTCACTCTGACAGGTTGGAAGGACAATCTTTACATTGACCTCACTTTGACAGGTTGGAAGGACAATCTCTACACTGACCTCACTCTGACAGGTTGGGGGACACTTTCTACACTAACCTCACTCTGACAAGTTGGAAGGACAATCTCTACACTGACCTCACTCTGACAGATTGGGGGAACACTCTCTACACTGACCTCTCTCTGACAAGTTGGAAGGACAATCTCTACACTAACCTCACTCTGACAGGTTGGGGGACACTCTCTACACTAACCTCACCCTGACAAGTTGGAAGGACAATCTCTACACTGACCTCACTCTGACAGATTGGGGGAACACTCTCTACACTGACCTCTCTCTGACAAGTTGGAAGGACAATCTCTACACTGACCTCACTCTGACAGGTTGGGGGGACACTCTCTACACTGACCTCACTCTGACAGGTTGGGGGGGACAATCCCTACACTGACCTCACTCTGACAGGTTGGGGGAACACTCTCTACACTGACCTCACTCTGACAGATTGGGGGAACACTCTCTACACTGACCTCACTCTGACAGGTTGGGGGAACAATCTCAACACTGACCTCACTCTAAGAGATTGGGGGAACACTCTCTACACTGACCTCTCTCTGACAAGTTGGAAGGACAATCTCTACACTGACCTCACTCTGACAGGTTGGGGGAACATTCTCTACACTGACCTCACTCTGAGAGGTTGAGGGGACACTCTCTACACTGACCTCACTCTGACAGGTTGGGGGGACACTCCCTACACTGACCTCACTCTGACAGGTTGGAGGAATACTCTCTACAATGACCTCACTCTGACAGGTTGGGGGGACACTCTCTACACTGACCGCACTCTGACAGGTTGGGGGTACCATCTCTACACTGACCTCACTCTGACAGGTTAGGGGAACAATCTCTACACTGACCTCACTCTGACAGGTTGGGGGAACAATCTCTAGACTGACCTCACTCTGACAGGTTGGGGGAACACTCTCTACAATGACCTCACTCTGACAGGTTGGGGGGACACTCTCTACAATGACCTCACTCTGATAGGTTGGGTGAACTCTCTCAACACTGCCCTCACTCTGACAGATTGGGGGAACACTCTCTACACTGACCTCACTCTGACAGGTTGGGGGAACACTCTCTACAATGACCTCACTCTGACAGGTTGGGGGGACACTCTCTACACTGACCGCACTCTGACAGGTTGGGGGAACCATCTCTACACTGACCTCACTCTGACAGGTTGGGGGAACACTCTCTACACTGACCTCACTCTGACAGGTTGGAGGACAATCTCTACACTGACCTCACTCTGACAAGTTGGAAGGACATTCTCTACACTGACCTCACTCTGACAGATTGGGGGAACATTCTCTACACTGACCTCACTCTTACATGTTGAGGGAACACACTCTACACTGACCTCACTCTGACAGGTTGTGGGACACTACCTACACTGACCTCACTCTGACAGGTTGGGGGGACAATCTCTACACTGACCACACTCTGACAGATTGAGGGAACACTCTCTACACTGACCTCACTCTGACAGGTTTGAAGGACAATCTCTACACTGAACTCACTATGACAAGTTGAAAGGACAATCTCTACACTGACCTCACTCTGACAGGTTGGAAGGACAATCTCTACACTGACCTCACTCTGACGGTTGGGGGGACAATCTCTACACTGACCTCACTCTGACAGGTTGGAAGGACAATCTTTACAGTGACCTCACTCTGACAGGTTGGAATGACAATCTCTACACTGACCTCACTCTGACAGGTTGGGGGACACTTTCTACACTAACCTCACTCTGACAAGTTGGAAGGACAATCTCTACACTGACCTCAATCTGACAGGTTATGGGAACATTCTCTACACTGACCTCACTCTGACAGGTTGGGGGGGGGACACTCTCTACACTGACCTCACTCTGACAGGTTGGGTGGACAATCACTACAATGACCTCACTCTGATAGATTGTGGGAACACTCTCTACACTGACCTCACTCTGACAGGTTGGAAGGACAATCTCTACACTGACCTCACTATGACAAGTTGGAAGGACAATCTCAACACTGACCTCACTCTGACAGATTGGGGGAACACTCTCTACAATGACCTCTCTCTGACAAGTTCGAAGGACAATCTCTACACTGACCTCACTCTGACAGGTTGGGGGAACACTCTCTACACTGACCACACTCTGTAAGGTTGAGGGGACACTCTCTACACTGACCTCACTCTGACAGGTTGGGGGGACACTCCCTACACTGACCTCACTCTGACAGTTTGGGGGAACACTCTCTACACTGACCTCACTCTGACAGATTAGGAAACCACTCTCAACACTGACCTCACTCTGACAGACTGGGGGAACACTCTCTACACTGACCTCACTCAGACAGGTTGGGGGAACACTCTCAACACTGACCTCACTCTAACAGATTGGGGGAACACTCTCTACACTGACCTCTCTCTGACAAGTTGGAAGGACATTCTCTACACTGACCTCAATCTGACAGGTTGGGGGAACATTCTCTACACTGACCTCACTCTGACAGGTTGAGGGGACACTCTCTACACTGACCTCACTCTGACAGGTTGTGGGACACTCCCTACACTGACCTCACTCTGACAGTTTTGAGGAACACTCTCTACAATGACCTCACTCTGACAGGTTGGGGGGAAACTCTCTACACTGACCGCACTCTGACAGGTTGGGGGAACACTCTCTGCACTGACCTCACTCTGTCAGGTTGGCGCAACAATCTCTACACTGACCTCACTCTGACAGGTTGGGGGAACAAACTCTAGACTGACCTCACTCTGACAGGTTGGGGGGACACTCTCTACACTGACCTCACTCTGACAGGTTGGGGGGACAATCTCTACACTGACCACACTCTGACAGATTGAGAGAACACTCTCTACACTGACTTCACTCTGACAGGTTGGAAGGACAATACCTACACTGACCTCACTATGACAAGTTGAAAGGACAATCTCTACACTGACCTCACTCTGACAGGTTGGAAGGACAATCTCTACACTGACCTCACTCTGACAGGTTGGGGGGACAATCTCTACACTGACCTCACTCTGACAGGTTGGAAGGACAATCTTTACATTGACCTCACTCTGACAGGTTGGAAGGACGATCTCTACACTGACCTCACTCTGACAGGTTGGGGGACACTTTCTACACTAACCTCACTCTGACAAGTTCGAAGGACAATCTCTACACTGACCTCACTCTGACAGATTGGGGGAACACTCTCTACACTGACCTCTCTCTGACAAGTTGGAAGGACAATCTCTACACTAACCTCACTCTGACAGGTTGGGGGACACTCTCTACACTAACCTCACCCTGACAAGTTTGAAGGACAATCTCTACACTGACCTCACTCTGACAGATTGGGGGAACACTCTCTACACTGACCTCTCTCTGACAAGTTGGAAGGACAATCTCAACACTGACCTCACTCTGACAGGTTGGGGGAACACTCTCTACATTGACCACACTCTGACAGGTTGAGGGGACACTCTCTACACTGACCTCACTCTGACAGGTTGGGGGTGACACCCCCTACACTGACCTCACTCTGACAGGTTGGGGGAACACTCTCTACACTGACCTCACTCTGACAGATTGGGGGAACACTCTCTACACTGACCTCACTCTGACAGGTTGGGGGAACAATCTCAACACTGACCTCACTCTAACAGATTGGGGGAACACTCTCTACACTGACGTCTCTCTGACAAGTTGGAAGGACAATCTCTACACTGACCTCACTCTGACAGGTTGGGGGAACATTCTCTACACTGACCTCACTCTGAGACGTTGAGGGGACACTCTCTACACTGACCTCACTCTGACAGGTTGGGGGGACACTCCCTACACTGACCTCACTCTGACAGGTTGGAGGAATACTCTCTACAATGACCTCACTCTGACTGGTTGGGGGGACACTCTCTACACTGACCGCACTCTTACAGGTTGGGGGTAATATCTCTACACTGACCTCACTCTGAAAGGTTGGGGGAACAATCTCGACACTGACCTCACTCTGACAGGTTGGGGGAACAATCTCTAGACTGACCTCACTCTGACAGGTTGGGGGAACACTCTCTACAATGACCTCACTCTGACAGGTTGGGGGGACACTCTCTACAATGACCTCAATCTGACAGGTTGGGGGGACACTCTCTACACTGACCGCACTCTGACAGGTTGGGGGAACCATCTCTACACTGACCTCACTCTGACAGGTTGGGGGAACACTTTCTACACTGACCTCACTCTGACAGGTTGGAAGGACAATCTCTACACTGACCTCACTCTGACAAGTTGGAAGGACATTCTCTACACTGACCTCACTCTGACAGATTGGGGGAACATTCTCTACACTGACCTCACTCTTACAGGTTGAGGGAACACACTCTACACTGACCTCACTCTGACAGGTTCGGGGAACACTCTCTAAACTGCCCTCACTCTGACAGCTTGGGGGAACACTCTCTACACTGACCTCACTCTGACAGGTTGGAAGGACAATCTCTACACTGACCTCACTCTGACAGGTTGGGGGAACAATCTCTAGACTGACCTCACTCTGACTGGTTGGAAGGACAATCTCTACACTGACCTCACTCTGACAGGTTGGGGGAACAATCTCTAGACTGACCTCACTCTGACTGGTTGGAAGGACAATCTCTACACTGACCTCACTCTGACAGGTTGGGGGAACACTCTCTACACTGACCTCACTGTGACAAGTTGGAAAGACAATCTCTACACTGACCTCACTCTGACAGGATGGGGGAACACTCTCTACACTGACCTCACTCTGACAGGTTGGGGGGACACTCTCTACACTGACCTCACTCTGACAGGTTGGGGGGCAATCTCTACACTGATCTCACTCTGACAGATTGGGGGAACACTCTCTACACTGACCTCACTCTGACAGGTTGGGGGAACACTCTCTGCACTGACCTCACTCTGTCATGTTGGCGCAACAATCTCTACACTGACCTCACTCTGACAGGTTGGGGGATTAAACTCTAGACTGACCTCACTCTGACAGGTTGGGGGGACACTCTCTACACTAACCTCACTCTGACAGGTTGGGGGGACAATCTCTACACTGACCACACTCTGACAGATTGAGAGAACACTCTCTACACTGACCTCACTCTGACAGGTTGGAAGGACAATACCTACACTGACCTCACTATGACAAGTTGAAAGGACAATCTCTACACTGACCTCACTCTGACAGGTTGGAAGGACAATCTCTACACTGACCTCACTCTGACAGGTTGGGGGGACAATCTCTACACTGACCTCACTCTGACAGGTTGGAAGGACAATCTTTACATTGACCTCACTCTGACAGGTTGGAAGGACAATCTCTACACTGACCTCACTCTGACAGGTTGGGGGACACTTTCTACACTAACCTCACTCTGACAAGTTGGAAGGACAATCTCTACACTGACCTCACTCTGACAGATTGGGGGAACACTCTCTACACTGACCTCTCTCTGACAAGTTGGAAGGACAATCTCTACACTAACCTCACTCTGACAGGTTGGGGGACACTCTCTACACTAACCTCACCCTGAGAAGTTGGAAGGACAATCTCTACACTGACCTCACTCTGACAGATTGGGGGAACACTCTCTACACTGACCTCTCTCTGACAAGTTGGAAGGACAATCTCTACACTGACCTCACTCTGACAGGTTGGGGGGACACTCTCTACACTGACCTCACTCTGACAGGTTGGGGGGGGGGGACACTCCCTACACTGACCTCACTCTGACAGGTTGGGGGAACACTCTCTACACTGACCTCACTCTGACAGATTGGGGGAACACTTTCTACACTGACCTCACTCTGACAGGTTGGGGGAACAATCTCAACACTGACCTCACTCTAACAGATTGGGGGAACACTCTCTACACTGACCTCTCTCTGACAAGTTGGAAGGACAATCTCTACACTGACCTCACTCTGACAGGCTGGGGGAACATTCTCTACACTGACCTCACTCTGACAGGTTGGGGGGACACTCCCTACACTGACCTCACTCTGACAGGTTGGAGGAATACTCTCTACAATGACCTCACTCTGACAGGTTGGGGGGACACTCTCTACACTGACCGCACTCTGACAGGTTGGGGGTACCATCTCTACACTGACCTCACTCTGACAGGTTGGGGGAACAATCTCTACACTGACCTCACTCTGACAGGTTGGGGGAACAATCTCTAGACTGACCTCACTCTGACAGGTTGGGGGAACACTCTCTACAATGACCTCACTCTGACAGGTTGGGTGAACTCTCTCAACACTGCCCTCACTCTGACAGATTGGGGGTACACTCTCTACACTGACCTCACTCTGACAGGTTGGAAGGACAATACCTACACTGACCTCACTATGACAAGTTGAAAGGACAATCTCTACACTGACCTCACTCTGACAGGTTGGAAGGACAATCTCTACACTGACCTCACTCTGACAGGTTGGGGGGACAATCTCTACACTGACCTCACTCTGACAGGTTGGAAGGACAATCTTTACATTGACCTCACTCTGACAGGTTGGAAGGACGATCTCTACACTGACCTCACTCTGACAGGTTGGGGGACACTTTCTACACTAACCTCACTCTGACAAGTTGGAAGGACAATCTCTACACTGACCTCACTCTGACAGATTGGGGGAACACTCTTTACACTGACCTCTCTCTGACAAGTTGGAAGGACAATCTCTACACTAACCTCACTCTGACAGGTTGGGGGACACTCTCTACACTAACCTCACCCTGACAAGTTTGAAGGACAATCTCTACACTGACCTCTCTCTGACAAGTTGGAAGGACAATCTCAACACTGACCTCACTCTGACAGGTTGGGGAAACACTCTCTACATTGACCACACTCTGACAGGTTGAGGGGACACTCTCTACACTGACCTCACTCTGACAGGTTGGGGGTGACACCCCCTACACTGACCTCACTCTGACAGGTTGGGGGAACACTCTCTACACTGACCTCACTCTGACAGATTGGGGGAACACTCTCTACACTGACCTCACTCTGACAGGTTGGGGGAACAATCTCAACACTGACCTCACTCTAACAGATTGGGGGAACACTCTCTACACTGACCTCTCTCTGACAAGTTAGAAGGACAATCTCTACACTGACCTCACTCTGACAGGTTGGGGGAACATTCTCTACACTGACCTCACTCTGAGAAGTTGAGGGGACACTCTCTACACTGACCTCACTCTGACAGGTTTGGGGGACACTCCCTACACTGACCTCACTCTGACAGGTTGGAGGAATACTCTCTACAATGACCTCACTCTGACTGGTTGGGGGGACACTCTCTACACTGACCGCACTCTGATAGGTTGCGGGAACCATCTCTACACTGACCTCACTCTGACAGGTTGGGGGAACACTCTCTACACTGACCTCACTCTGACAGGTTGGAAGGACAATCTCTACACTGACCTCACTCTGACAAGTTGGAAGGACATTCTCTACACTGACCTCACTCTGACAGATTGGGGGAACATTCTCTACACTGACCTCACTCTTACAGGTTGAGGGAACACACTCTACACTGACCTCACTCTGACAGGTTCGGGGAACACTCTCTAAACTGCCCTCACTCTGACAGCTTGGGGGAACACTCTCTACACTGACCTCACTCTGACAGGTTGGAAGGACAATCTCTACACTGACCTCACTCTGACAGGTTGGGGGAACAATCTCTAGACTGACCTCACTCTGACTGGTTGGAAGGACAATCTCTACACTGACCTCACTCTGACAGGTAGCGGGAACACTCTCTACACTGACCTCACTGTGACAAGTTGGAAAGACAATCTCTACACTGACCTCACTCTGACAGGATGGGGGAACACTCTCTACACTGACCTCACTCTGACAGGTTGGTGGGACACTCTCTACACTGACCTCACTCTGACAGGTTGGGAGGCAATCTCTACACTGATCTCACTCTGACAGATTGGGGGAACACTCTCTACACTGACCTCACTCTGACAGGTTGGAAGGACAATCTCTACACTGACCTCACTCTGACAGGTTGGGGGGACAATCTCTACACTGACCTCACTCTGACAGGTTGGGGGAACACTCTCTACACTAACCTCACTCTGACAGGTTGTGGGACACTCCCTACACTGACCTCACTCTGACAGTTTTGAAGAACACTCTCTACAATGACCTCACTCTGACAGGTTGGGGGGAAACTCTCTACACTGACCGCACTCTGACAGGTTGGGGGAACACTCTCTGCACTGACCTCACTCTGTCATGTTGGCGCAACAATCTCTACACTGACCTCACTCTGACAGGTTGGGGTAACAAACTCTAGACTGACCTCACTCTGACAGGTTGGGGGGACACTCTCTACACTAACCTCACTCTGACAGGTTGGGGGGACAATCTCTACACTGACCACACTCTGACAGATTGAGAGAACACTCTCTACACTGACCTCACTCTGACAGGTTAGAAGGACAATACCTACACTGACCTCACTATGACAAGTTGAAAGGACAATCTCTACACTGACCTCACTCTGACAGGTTGGAAGGACAATCTCTACACTGACCTCACTCTGACAGGTTGGGGGGACAATCTCTACACTGACCTCACTCTGACAGGTTGGAAGGACAATCTTTACATTGACCTCACTCTGACAGGTTGGAAGGACAATCTCTACACTGACCTCACTCTGACAGGTTGGGGGACACTTTCTACACTAACCTCACTCTGACAAGTTGGAAGGACAATCTCTACACTGACCTCACTCTGACAGATTGGGGGAACACTCTCTACACTGACCTCTCTCTGACAAGTTGGAAGGACAATCTCTACACTAACCTCACTCTGACAGGTTGGGGGACACTCTCTACACTAACCTCACCCTGAGAAGTTGGAAGGACAATCTCTACACTGACCTCACTCTGACAGATTGGGGGAACACTCTCTACACTGACCTCTCTCTGACAAGTTGGAAGGACAATCTCTACACTAACCTCACTCTGACAGGTTGGGGGACACTCTCTACACTAACCTCACCCTGAGAAGTTGGAAGGACAATCTCTACACTGACCTCTCTCTGACAGGTTGGGGGAACATTCTCTACACTGACCTCACTCTGAGAGGTTGAGGGGACACTCTCTACACTGACCTCACTCTGACAGGTTGGGGGGACACTCCCTACACTGACCTCACTCTGACAGGTTGGAGGAATACTCTCTACAATGACCTCACTCTGACAGGTTGGGGGGACACTCTCTACACTGACCGCACTCTGACAGGTTGGGGGTACCATCTCTACACTGACCTCACTCTGACAGGTTGGGGGAACAATCTCTACACTGACCTCACTCTGACAGGTTGGGGGAACAATCTCTAGACTGACCTCACTCTGACAGGTTGGGGGAACACTCTCTACAATGACCTCACTCTGACAGGTTGGGGGGACACTCTCTACAATGACCTCACTCTGATAGGTTGGGTGAACTCTCTCAACACTGCCCTCACTCTGACAGATTGGGGGTACACTCTCTACACTGACCTCACTCTGACAGGTTGGGGGAACACTCTCTACAATGACCTCACTCTGACAGGTTGGGGGGACACTCTCTACACTGACCGCACTCTGACAAGTTGGAAGGACATTCTCTACACTGACCTCACTCTGACAGATTGGGGGAACATTCTCTGCACTGACCTCACTCTTACATGTTGAGGGAACACACTCTACACTGACCTCACTCTGACAGGTTCGGGGAACACTCTCTAAACTGACCTGACTCTGACAGCTTGGGGGAACACTCTCTACACTGACCTCACTCTGACAGGTTGGAAGGACAATCTCTACACTGACCTCACTCTGACAGGTTGGGGGAACAATCTCTAGACTGACCTCACTCTGACTGGTTGGAAGGACAATCTCTTCACTGACCTCACTCTGACAGGTAGGGGGAACACTCTCTACACTGACCTCACTGTGACAAGTTGGAAAGACAATCTCTACACTGACCTCACTCTGACAGGATGGGGGAACACTCTCTACACTGACCTCACTCTGACAGGTTGGGGGGACACTCTCTACACTGACCTCACTCTGACAGGTTGGGGGGCAATCTCTACACTGACCTCACTCTGACAGATTGGGGGAACACTCTCTACACTGACCTCACTCTGACAGGTTGGAAGGACAATCTCTACACTGACCTCACTCTGAAAGATTGGGGGAACACTCTCTACACTGACCTCTCTCTGACAAGTTGGAAGGACAATCTCTACACTGACCTCACTCTGACAGGTTGGGGGGACACTCTCTACACTGACCTCACTCTGACAGGTTGGGGGGGGGGGGACACTCCCTACACTGACCTCACTCTGACAGGTTGGGGGAACACTCTCTACACTGACCTCACTCTGACAGATTGTGGGAACACTCTCTACACTGACCTCACTCTGACAGGTTGGGGGAACAATCTCAACACTGACCTCACTCTAACAGATTGGGGAAACACTCTCTACACTGACCTCTCTCTGACAAGTTGGAAGGACAATCTCTACACTGACCTCACTCTGACAGGTTGGGGGAACATTCTCTACACTGACCTCACTCTGAGAGGTTGAGGGGACACTCTCTACACTGACCTCACTCTGACAGGTTGGGGGGACACTCCCTACACTGACCTCACTCTGACAGGTTGGAGGAATACTCTCTACAATGACCTCACTCTGACATGTTGGGGGGACACTCTCTACACTGACCGCACTCTGACAGGTTGGGGGTACCATCTCTACACTGACCTCACTCTGACAGGTTGGGTTAACAATCTCTACACTGACCTCACTCTGACAGGTTGGGGAAACACTCTCTACAATGACCTCACTCTGACAGGTTGGGGGGACACTCTCTACAATGACCTCACTCTGATAGGTTGGGTGAACTCTCTCAACACTGCCCTCAATCTGACAGATTGGGGGAACACTCTCTACACTGACCTCACTCTGACAGGTTGGGGGAACACTCTCTACAATGACCTCACTCTGACAGGTTGGGGGGACACTCTCTACACTGACCGCACTCTGACAGGTTGGGGGAACCATCTCTACACTGACCTCACTCTGACAGGTTGGGGGAACACTCTCTACACTGACCTCACTCTGACAGGTTGGGGGAACAATCTCTAGACTGACCTCACTCTGACTGGTTGGAAGGACAATTTCTACACTGACCTCACTCTGACAGGTAGCGGGAACACTCTCTACACTGACCTCACTGTGACAAGTTGGAAAGACAATCTCTACACTGACCTCACTCTGACAGGATGGGGGAACACTCTCTACACTGACCTCACTCTGACAGGTTGGTGGGACACTCTCTACACTGACCTCACTCTGACAGGTTGGGAGGCAATCTCTACACTGATCTCACTCTGACAGATTGGGGGAACACTCTCTACACTGACCTCACTCTGACAGGTTGGAAGGACAATCTCTACACTGACCTCACTCTGACAGGTTGGGGGGACAATCTCTACACTGACCTCACTCTGACAGGTTGGGGGAACACTCTCTACACTAACCTCACTCTGACAGGTTGTGGGACACTCCCTACACTGACCTCACTCTGACAGTTTTGAAGAACACTCTCTACAATGACCTCACTCTGACAGGTTGGGGGGAAACTCTCTACACTGACCGCACTCTGACAGGTTGGGGGAACACTCTCTGCACTGACCTCACTCTGTCATGTTGGCGCAACAATCTCTACACTGACCTCACTCTGACAGGTTGGGGGAACAAACTCTAGACTGACCTCACTCTGACAGGTTGGGGGGACACTCTCTACACTAACCTCACTCTGACAGGTTGGGGGGACAATCTCTACACTGACCACACTCTGACAGATTGAGAGAACACTCTCTACACTGACCTCACTCTGACAGGTTAGAAGGACAATACCTACACTGACCTCACTATGACAAGTTGAAAGGACAATCTCTACACTGACCTCACTCTGACAGGTTGGAAGGACAATCTCTACACTGACCTCACTCTGACAGGTTGGGGGGACAATCTCTACACTGACCTCACTCTGACAGGTTGGAAGGACAATCTTTACATTGACCTCACTCTGACAGGTTGGAAGGACAATCTCTACACTGACCTCACTCTGACAGGTTGGGGGACACTTTCTACACTAACCTCACTCTGACAAGTTGGAAGGACAATCTCTACACTGACCTCACTCTGACAGATTGGGGGAACACTCTCTACACTGACCTCTCTCTGACAAGTTGGAAGGACAATCTCTACACTAACCTCACTCTGACAGGTTGGGGGACACTCTCTACACTAACCTCACCCTGAGAAGTTGGAAGGACAATCTCTACACTGACCTCACTCTGACAGATTGGGGGAACACTCTCTACACTGACCTCTCTCTGACAAGTTGGAAGGACAATCTCTACACTAACCTCACTCTGACAGGTTGGGGGACACTCTCTACACTAACCTCACCCTGAGAAGTTGGAAGGACAATCTCTACACTGACCTCTCTCTGACAGGTTGGGGGAACATTCTCTACACTGACCTCACTCTGAGAGTTTGAGGGGACACTCTCTACACTGACCTCACTCTGACAGGTTGGGGGGACACTCCCTACACTGACCTCACTCTGACAGGTTGGAGGAATACTCTCTACAATGACCTCACTCTGACAGGTTGGGGGGACACTCTCTACACTGACCGCACTCTGACAGGTTGGGGGTACCATCTCTACACTGACCTCACTCTGACAGGTTGGGGGAACAATCTCTACACTGACCTCACTCTGACAGGTTGGGGGAACAATCTCTAGACTGACCTCACTCTGACAGGTTGGGGGAACACTCTCTACAATGACCTCACTCTGACAGGTTGGGGGGACACTCTCTACAATGACCTCACTCTGATAGGTTGGGTGAACTCTCTCAACACTGCCCTCACTCTGACAGATTGGGGGTACACTCTCTACACTGACCTCACTCTGACAGGTTGGGGGAACACTCTCTACGATGACCTCACTCTGACAGGTTGGGGGGACACTCTCTACACTGACCGCACTCTGACAAGTTGGAAGGACATTCTCTACACTGACCTCACTCTGACAGATTGGGGGAACATTCTCTGCACTGACCTCACTCTTACATGTTGAGGGAACACACTCTACACTGACCTCACTCTGACAGGTTCGGGGAACACTCTCTAAACTGACCTGACTCTGACAGCTTGGGGGAACACTCTCTACACTGACCTCACTCTGACAGGTTGGAAGGACAATCTCTACACTGACCTCACTCTGACAGGTTGGGGGAACAATCTCTAGACTGACCTCACTCTGACTGGTTGGAAGGACAATCTCTACACTGACCTCACTCTGACAGGTAGGGGGAACACTCTCTACACTGACCTCACTGTGACAAGTTGGAAAGACAATCTCTACACTGACCTCACTCTGACAGGATGGGGGAACACTCTCTACACTGACCTCACTCTGACAGGTTGGGGGGACACTCTCTACACTGACCTCACTCTGACAGGTTGGGGGGCAATCTCTACACTGACCTCACTCTGACAGATTGGGGGAACACTCTCTACACTGACCTCACTCTGACAGGTTGGAAGGACAATCTCTACACTGACCTCACTCTGACAGATTGGGGGAACACTCTCTACACTGACCTCTCTCTGACAAGTTGGAAGGACAATCTCTACACTGACCTCACTCTGACAGGTTGGGGGGACACTCTCTACACTGACCTCACTCTGACAGGTTGGGGGGGGGGACACTCTCTACACTGACCTCACTCTGACAGGTTGGGGGAACACTCTCTACACTGACCTCACTCTGACAGATTGGGGGAACACTCTCTACACTGACCTCACTCTGACAGGTTGGGGGAACAATCTCAACACTGACCTCACTCTAACAGATTGGGGAAACACTCTCTACACTGACCTCTCTCTGACAAGTTGGAAGGACAATCTCTACACTGACCTCACTCTGACAGGTTGGGGGAACATTCTCTACACTGACCTCACTCTGAGAGGTTGAGGGGACACTCTCTACACTGACCTCACTCTGACAGGTTGGGGGGACACTCCCTACACTGACCTCACTCTGACAGGTTGGAGGAATACTCTCTACAATGACCTCACTCTGACATGTTGGGGGGACACTCTCTACACTGACCGCACTCTGACAGGTTGGGGGTACCATCTCTACACTGACCTCACTCTGACAGGTTGGGTTAACAATCTCTACACTGACCTCACTCTGACAGGTTGGGGGAACAATCTCTAGACTGACCTCACTCTGACAGGTTGGGGAAACACTCTCTACAATGACCTCACTCTGACAGGTTGGGGGGACACTCTCTACAATGACCTCACTCTGATAGGTTGGGTGAACTCTCTCAACACTGCCCTCAATCTGACAGATTGGGGGAACACTCTCTACACTGACCTCACTCTGACAGGTTGGGGGAACACTCTCTACAATGACCTCACTCTGACAGGTTGGGGGGACACTCTCTACACTGACCGCACTCTGACAGGTTGGGGGAACCATCTCTACACTGACCTCACTCTGACAGGTTGGGGGAACACTCTCTACACTGACCTCACTCTGACAGGTTGGAGGACAATCTCTACACTGACCTCACTCTGACAAGTTGGAAGGACATTCTCTACACTGACCTCACTCTGACAGATTGGGGGAACATTCTCTACACTGACCTCACTCTTACATGTTGAGGGAACACACTCTACACTGACCTCACTCTGACAGGTTCGGGGAACACTCTCTAAACTGACCTGACTCTGACAGCTTGGGGGAACACTCTCTACACTGACCTCACTCTGACAGGTTGGAAGGACAATCTCTACACTGACCTCACTCTGACAGGTTGGGGGAACAATCTCTAGACTGACCTCACTCTGACTGGTTGGAAGGACAATCTCTACACTGACCTCACTCTGACAGGTAGGGGGAACACTCTCTACACTGACCTCACTGTGACAAGTTGGAAAGACAATCTCTACACTGACCTCACTCTGACAGGATGGGGGAACACTCTTTACACTGACCTCACTCTGACAGGTTGGGGGGACACTCTCTACACTGATCTCACTCTGACAGGTTGGGGGGCAATCTCTACACTGACCTCACTCTGATAGATTGGGGGAACACTCTCTACACTGACCTCACTCTGACAGGTTGGAAGGACAATCTCTACACTGACCTCACTCTGACAGGTTGGGGGAACAATCTCTACACTGACCTCACTCTGACAGGTTGGGGGAACACTCTCTAAACTGACCTCACTCTGACAGCTTTGGGGAACACTCTCTACACTGACCTCACTCTGACATGTTGGGGGAACACTCTCTGCACTGACCTCACTCTGACAGGTTGGCGCAACAATCTCTACACAGACCTCACTCTGACAGGTTGGGGGAACAATCTCTAGACTGACATCACTCTGACAGGTTGGGGGAACACTCTCTACACTGACCTCACTCTGACAGGTTGGGGGGACACTCTCTACACTGACCTCACTCTGACAGGTAGGGTGGACAATCACTACAATGACCTCACTCTGATAGATTGTGGGAACACTCTCTACACTGACCTCACTCTGACAGGTTGGAAGAACAATCTCTACACTGACCTCACTATGACAAGTTAGAAGGTCAATCTCTACACTGACCTCACTCTGACAGATTGGGGGAACACTCTCTACACTGACCTCTCTCTGACAAGTTCGAAGGACAATCTCTACACTGACCTCACTCTGACAGGTTGGGGGAACACTCTCTACACTGACCACACTCTGTCAGGTTGAGGGGACACTCTCTACACTGACCTCATTCTGACAGGTTGGGGGGACACTCCCTACACTGACCTCACTCTGACACGTTGGGGGAACACTCTCTACACTGACCTCACTCTGACAGATTAGGAAATCACTCTCAACACTGACCTAACTCTGACAGATTGGGGGAACACTCTCTACACTGACCTCACTCTGACAGGTTTGGGGAACACTCTCAACACTGACCTCAGTCTAACAGATTGGTGGAACACTCTCTACACTGACCTCTCTCTGACAAGTTGGAAGGACATTCTCTACACTGACCTCACTCTGACAGGTTGGCGGAACATTCTCTACACTGAACTCACTCTGACAGGTTGAGGGGACACTCTCTACACTGACCTCACTCTGACAGGTTGTGGGACACTCCCTACACTGACCTCACTCTGACAGGTTTGAGGAACACTCTCTACAATGACCTCACTCTGACAGGTTGGGGGGAAACTCTCTACACTGACCGCAATATGACAGGTTTGGGGAACACTCTCTGCACTGACCTCACTCTGTCAGGTTGGCGCAACAATCTCTACACTGACCTCACTCTGACAGGTTGGGGGAACACTCTCTACAATGACCTCACTCTGATAGGTTGGGTGAACTCTCTCAACACTGCCCTCAATCTGACAGATTGGGGGAACACTCTCTACACTGACCTCACTCTGACAGGTTGGGGGAACACTCTCTACAATGACCTCACTCTGACAGGTTGGGGGGACACTCTCTACACTGACCGCACTCTGACAGGTTGGGGGAACCATCTCTACACTGACCTCACTCTGACAGGTTGGGGGAACACTCTCTACACTGACCTCACTCTGACAGGTTGGAGGACAATCTCTACACTGACCTCACTCTGACAAGTTGGAAGGACATTCTCTACACTGACCTCACTCTGACAGATTGGGGGAACATTCTCTACACTGACCTCACTCTTACATGTTGAGGGAACACACTCTACACTGACCTCACTCTGACAGGTTCGGGGAACACTCTCTAAACTGACCTGACTCTGACAGCTTGGGGGAACACTCTCTACACTGACCTCACTCTGACAGGTTGGAAGGACAATCTCTACACTGACCTCACTCTGACAGGTTGGGGGAACAATCTCTAGACTGATCTCACTCTGACTGGTTGGAAGGACAATCTCTACACTGACCTCACTCTGACAGGTAGGGGGAACACTCTCTACACTGACCTCACTGTGACAAGTTGGAAAGACAATCTCTACACTGACCTCACTCTGACAGGATGGGGGAACACTCTTTACACTGACCTCACTCTGACAGGTTGGGGGGACACTCTCTACACTGATCTCACTCTGACAGGTTGGGGGGCAATCTCTACACTGACCTCACTCTGACAGATTGGGGGAACACTCTCTACACTGACCTCACTCTGACAGGTTGGAAGGACAATCTCTACACTGACCTCACTCTGACAGGTTGGGGGAACAATCTCTACACTGACCTCACTCTGACAGGTTGGGGGAACACTCTCTAAACTGACCTCACTCTGACAGCTTGGGGGAACACTCTCTACACTGACCTCACTCTGACATGTTGGGGGAACACTCTCTGCACTGACCTCACTCTGACAGGTAGGGTGGACAATCACTACAATGACCTCACTCTGATAGATTGTGGGAACACTCTCTACACTGACCTCACTCTGACAGGTTGGAAGAACAATCTCTACACTGACCTCACTATGACAAGTTAGAAGGTCAATCTCTACACTGACCTCACTCTGACAGATTGGGGGAACACTCTCTACACTGACCTCTCTCTGACAAGTTCGAAGGACAATCTCTACACTGACCTCACTCTGACAGGTTGGGGGAACACTCTCTACACTGACCACACTCTGTCAGGTTGAGGGGACACTCTCTACACTGACCTCATTCTGACAGGTTGGGGGGACACTCCCTACACTGACCTCACTCTGACACGTTGGGGGAACACTCTCTACACTGACCTCACTCTGACAGATTAGGAAATCACTCTCAACACTGACCTAACTCTGACAGATTGGGGGAACACTCTCTACACTGACCTCAGTCTAACAGATTGGTGGAACACTCTCTACACTGACCTCTCTCTGACAAGTTGGAAGGACATTCTCTACACTGACCTCACTCTGACAGGTTGGCGGAACATTCTCTACACTGAACTCACTCTGACAGGTTGAGGGGACACTCTCTACACTGACCTCACTCTGACAGGTTGTGGGACACTCCCTACACTGACCTCACTCTGACAGGTTTGAGGAACACTCTCTACAATGACCTCACTCTGACAAGTTGGGGGGAAACTCTCTACACTGACCGCAATATGACAGGTTTGGGGAACACTCTCTGCACTGACCTCACTCTGTCAGGTTGGCGCAACAATCTCTACACTGACCTCACTCTGACAGGTTGGGGGAACAAACTCTAGACTGACCTAATTCTGACAGGTTGGGGGGACACTTTATACACTGACCTCACTCTGACAGGTTGGGGGGACAATCTCTACACTGACCACACTCTGACAGATTGAGGGAACACTCTCTACACTGACCTCACTCTGACAGGTTGGAAGGACAATCTCTACACTGACCTCACTATGACAGGTTGGGGTAACACACTCTACACTGACCTCACTCTGACAGGTTCGGGGAACACTCTCTAAACTGACCTCACTCATACAGCTTGGGGGATCACTCTCTACAATGACCTCACTCTGACAGGTTGGGGGGACACTCTCTACAATGACCTAACTCTGACAGCTTGGGTGAACACTCTCAACACTGACCTCACTATGACAGATTGGGGGAACACTCTCTACACTGACCTCACTCTGACAGGTTGGGGGAACACTCTCTACAATGACCTCAATCTGACAGGTTGGGGGGACACTCTCTACACTGACCGCACTCTGACAGTTTGGGGGAACCATCTCTACACTGACCTCACTCTGACAGGTTGGGGGAACACTCTCTACACTGACCTCACTCTGACAGGTTGGAAGGACAATCTCTACACTGACTTCACTCTGACAGGTTGGGGGAACAATCTCTAGACTGACCTCACTCTGACTGGTTGGAAGGACAATCTCTACACTGACCTCACTCTGACAGGTAGGGGGAACACTCTCTACACTGACCTCACTGTGACAAGTTGGAAAGACAATCTCTACACTGACCTCACTCTGACAGGATGGGGGAACACTCTCTACACTGACCTCACTCTGACAGGTTGGGGGGACACTCTCTACACTGACCTCACTCTGACAGGTTGGGGGGGGCAATCTCTACACTGATCTCACTCTGACAGATTGGGGGAACACTCTCTACACTGACCTCACTCTGACAGGTTGGAAGGACAATCTCTACACTGACCTCACTCTGACAGGTTGGGGGGACACTCTCTACACTAACCTCACTCTGACAGGTTGGGGGGACAATCTCTACACTGACCACACTCTGACAGATTGAGAGAACACTCTCTACACTGACCTCACTCTGACAGGTTGGAAGGACAATACCTACACTGACCTCACTATGACAAGTTGAAAGGACAATCTCTACACTGACCTCACTCTGACAGGTTGGAAGGACAATCTCTACACTGACCTCACTCTGACAGGTTGGGGGGACAATCTCTACACTGACCTCACTCTGACAGGTTGGAAGGACAATCTTTACATTGACCTCACTCTGACAGGTTGGAAGGACAATCTCTACACTGACCTCACTCTGACAGGTTGGGGGACACTTTCTACACTAACCTCACTCTGACAGGTTGGGGGAACACTCTCTACACTGACCTCACTCTGACAGATTGGGGGAACACTCTCTACACTGACCTCACTCTGACAGGTTGGGGGAACAATCTCAACACTGACCTCACTCTAACAGATTGGGGAAACACTCTCTACACTGACCTCTCTCTGACAAGTTGGAAGGACAATCTCTACACTGACCTCACTCTGACAGGTTGGGGGAACATTCTCTACACTGACCTCACTCTGAGAGGTTGAGGGGACACTCTCTACACTGACCTCACTCTGACAGGTTGGGGGGACACTCCCTACACTGACCTCACTCTGACAGGTTGGAGGAATACTCTCTACAATGACCTCACTCTGACATGTTGGGGGGACACTCTCTACACTGACCGCACTCTGACAGGTTGGGGGTACCATCTCTACACTGACCTCACTCTGACAGGTTGGGTTAACAATCTCTACACTGACCTCACTCTGACAGGTTGGGGGAACAATCTCTAGACTGACCTCACTCTGACAGGTTGGGGAAACACTCTCTACAATGACCTCACTCTGACAGGTTGGGGGGACACTCTCTACAATGACCTCACTCTGATAGGTTGGGTGAACTCTCTCAACACTGCCCTCAATCTGACAGATTGGGGGAACACTCTCTACACTGACCTCACTCTGACAGGTTGGGGGAACACTCTCTACAATGACCTCAATCTGACAGGTTGGGGGGACACTCTCTACACTGACCGCACTCTGACAGGTTGGGGGAACCATCTCTACACTGACCTCACTCTGACAGGTTGGGGGAACACTCTCTACACTGACCTCACTCTGACAGGTTGGAGGACAATCTCTACACTGACCTCACTCTGACAAGTTGGAAGGACATTCTCTACACTGACCTCACTCTGACAGATTGGGGGAACATTCTCTACACTGACCTCACTCTTACATGTTGAGGGAACACACTCTACACTGACCTCACTCTGACAGGTTCGTTGAACACTCTCTAAACTGACCTGACTCTGACAGCTTGGGGGAACACTCTCTACACTGACCTCACTCTGACAGGTTGGAAGGACAATCTCTACACTGACCTCACTCTGACAGGTTGGCTTGAGGTAGCTCCCGGTTGGGCAACCACTCAGCCAAAATCATTTTCTTCTACTGGTGTTTAGTTCTGGATGCAGTTTAAGATCCCCTAACTCTGTCAGAAGGGACTAGTTACCACCCAGATCCCAGAGAGAAAACGTGGAACTAATGTCTTTTATGCTGATTTAAGACACTGTCCCTGATACTCAAGAAAACAGCCAAGAAGTGGCTCGTTGAAGATAGAATATATCTATATAGTTTTGGCTGTACTTGGTATCACCAGAAGTGAGAAAGGAGGAGTTAAGACATGCAATGTAATCTGGTTACTTATGACTGCATAGGCAAGATACCTCCCGGACATAGATTCCCACTTCTGGACAATATGTGCGAACCCCCACTAAATGATACAATAATGTGTGTACTTGATTACGCTACACAAACATTTATAAACATTTAGAATTATACAGACAACTGAGTTTAAAATACAACAACTGTGTTTATTATTGCTATTGATGATCATATGATGATGATGATTATATTATGGTATACGTAACTCATCTGGCTGAAAAGCTCAGAAGCACATAGGTCATGCTTCCCCCAGTGAGACGCAGTTCACTGTCAGATTGAAGGAGTCCAAATTGGTCCCTCACAAGGCTAAGTCACTTCCTGATATGGGTTGTTGACTGTCCATTGCTCCTAAGAGATCTGGAATGAAACGAACGGAGATGGGTAGTATCTACGTCTACACATCTCAAACACATATGTCTATACATTCATATAAACATACATTCAAGTCATAATATATGATGGTATGATGATAGATGATGGCATGTTACATAAACATATATCAGTTCTAAATAAATAAATATATATGTATATATTAATAAAACTATTTAGAACATCTATAGCTCAAAACATACATATTTATATACATTTGTGTAATGGAGTGTTTCCCATATACGTTCACCTCACTTACTCTTTCCCTTTCTGATTCATTCATACTGTCTTGTCGGAAGGGCTGGTCGCACAGTCCTGTCGAACATTAAATGCCTTCCCTGAATCTGTCTGGGATATTGAATGTCCTAAGTCATGTCTGTCCTCATGCAGACATCATGCAGACAAGGTGAACTGGTGCCATTCCTCAAACCAAGTGGTTTCACCATAATCTTGGTAGGCACTCAAAGTGTTGGTCCAAATAATCAATGTTAATTGGACGCTATCAAGAGACTGGTAGCTCTCAGGAATTTCTCCTAAGTAGTCAGTCTCCCCAATGTTTAACATCATACAGGATGAATCTAAATGTATCTCCTGTACATGCATAAGCCACACGCTCATGTAGCTTGGATAATGGATTTCTCCAAATTATCACATACAACAAATCAGACAACCAAGTGGTGAATGAAAGAAGAAGATAAAGTTCACAGTGTAATAGTAAATCTAGAAACTGGAACATTAAGTACAAAGAAAATCCACAAGTGTAAAGTTTTGGAGAATATGCAGAACAAGAAACTACACAAGCCTTCAGACTAGCAGACAAATTAATCAGAGTAATGGTATTACCGGGGTTATAGCTAGGAAATCCTGTCATACGACATTGTATCGAAGTAACAAAACGAGAGGGTAATCTCTCACCAGAAATTAAAATTCCGGCTTCCCTGGTACACTATTGTGAATGCGTCTGAAGTCTTGCTGGCCACTGCTCGTAGTTTTATTCTATTCAAATCCTAGCTAGTTTCCAGGTTGGCTAATTAATATTCCCCTTTTCATTAACTCCTCTTATTTTTCCATGTAAGATGATTTACCTAGATGGATTAAGTGCCAAATTCTTTTCACCCCTCCTCCTTTCCTGTGAAGGGTAGTTTCATCTGTCAATCAAATTGACCGATGCCCCCCACGCCTGAAACAATGAAACCTGCTTTGGCGGCAATGCAGTTGCGTCATTACATTCCAATAGGCTGGTAACACCAGCCTTCCCGGTTGCTGGCACGAATGTGTCAGCCATGTGTTTCTACTTTGCCCCGTAGTATTGCGGAGAGGTGTTAAGCATCTGGTCCTAATTGCTCCTTTGTGGTGGCAATTACAGACGTCCCGGCTCCACAAAGTCTGGACTTTTAGATGGTGTTAGGCCTGCATTAAATTGCCGTCTTTGGATCACACGGGGTTTTCCCCTGAGTAGCACTGCCATGTATTATTTCAGACGGGTCTGGCTGACCCTCTTATCTCCCATTCTGCCGTGGCGGGTTCACACGTTAGGTCCTGTTGAACTAAGGTGTTAGGTGTCTGCCCCTATTCCAACCCCAGAATTGTAAACTAACACGTCAATCTCAACTGACTGGCTCCGCGATGTATCAACGCCGTCGGCCCCAGCCTAGATTTCACACTTTGTCTTTCTTGTCCCTTGTACTGAAAACAATGAGTTTTCAACCTTTGATAGCGCCCGCCCCGACTGGTGCCGTGGTGTCTGGGTTTTAACTTTGATCTGGACATCAAAGCTTTCTCAGACCTAGCATTACAGAAATGATGGGGCGTGCGTGGTCAAAATGTATTTTCCTCTTGTTTTCAAGTTTATTGCATTTCTATCATTTTCTGGTGGACGTTTATGCTGTTAGAGAATGATAGAAGAATATTGTGGGCACTGTAATTCCTTGAAAACTTGTGTAATTATGATGCTGCCGGGGCTGTCCCGCCACATAGCTCTCCAATTTAAGTAGGTTCATTAATGAAGCCTATAACAGAGCCTCGGCAGCATTCAAGAATGTATCTAAGTTCTCTCCGTTCTCCAACTGCCTCCAAGTCTGGGTTCCCAATATTCTTTGTGGCAGTGGGATGTTCTATGAGTCAAAAGAAATATCCCATGTCCATTCTCCCGGGATAAATCTTGCAAATCTTTGCTCCTGGTGTTGTGTCGGATTTCCGGGCTATTGCTCGGTAATGTCCTGTCCTCTGGAGGTTTTACTTTTTCCCAGCCGGGAAATTGCAAAATGTATAACAAGATTCTCCTGCGCCGCAGAGAGACTGCTATTTTCCACTCAATTTCTGGCCCTTGTCCTATAAGCAGAGGAAGTGCCATCAGTGTTTTCTTAAAAGAATTGGTCGCAGTACTGTTGCTCCATTTTCTTTTCCTCCGCCGGCCAAAGATCATAATAAAATCCTTTAATCTCCTCCTTTTGGCAGGAAATTTGCTAAACATCATAATTTTATGATGTGCATTCAACTCGTACTTGCCTCTTTCTTGGTAGGATGTCAGTTTACTACCTCTTGATTTAAGAGTTTTCTTCCTTCGATAATTATTTATCCAGGTGCGTTCCTCTTCAACAGAGTTCCATTTTGAATCTGTGTTTGAAAGTATAAGGCTAGTAGAAGTTGTCCAGCTTTGAGAAATCATGTTGTTCCCCAAGAACTGTGAATTTGTATCACTCCTTGTAGAAGTATACATAAACAGCTGTTCTCCCCATCCAACATTGGTTGAAGTGAAAGGTAAACAAGGTCCTGAGTGTTGAGTATACCAACCGCTCCGGTTTTGTTCCGCTGCAGAGTCCATCATTTGTGATCCCCTGTTAGCTTCAGCTGTGTTGATGATAGGCATTACCTTCATCCTGTCCAAAGAAGTATTTTCTTCTTTGTTGTTAGCAGACATGTTTATCGTCCCTGAATCAGAGTCCGTGGTATAACCTACATGAATGCTTTGTGTATCTTGAGTTTCCTTTTCGAAAGACTCCAAGATACTGACATCGTAAGAATTCTCCTCCGTGTCTTGTTTGTCCTCCATGGCTGGGCTCTCTTGTGCCAAGTCCAATTGAGGTAATCTCTCCCTGGTCTGGTTTTCTTGTGCCAAATCCAATAGAAGTGAATGTTGTGGGGTGTCATTTTCAATGTCATCTCCCACCTGAGATAAGTAATTCATACTGATAATTGTTTCATCTTGTGTGGCCACATAGAAAGAAACACTGGAATCCTGTTTTACATCCATTCCAGTCTCAGCTGAAATCATTTCCACTCCTAGTTTATCTGAACTGAAGGGAAAAAGAGAATCGGGTAAGGTCTCGCCTTCGATCTCTTTAATAGTTTTCCTCAGGTCCTCCTCCTCCTGGATTTTTCTCCTTTGGGAAGTCTTAGGAAGCTCCTGAGATTGCTGGGTTGCCAAGCCAGCTAATCCGCTTTCATTGCGGTGTAAACATTTATCACGTTTGTGACTGTTTACTGTACGCTTGGTACATTTCCTCCGATTCCGTTTATTTTTCGGAATTGAGGTGGGAAGCATCTGCCTTTCTGTGCGCAAGTTTTTGTTTTTCTGAGCCATGGGGATTTGCGAAGGAATGCGTGCCTCTTCTTTGTGACGGTCAGCTTCCCCGCTTTCTATCAGAGTTTCGGCTTGAGTGATTGGCTTTTCCTCAGTCGAGCTGGTAGATTCCTCCACGTTCAGTATTTCAATTTGCTTCTTCTTAATCTCATCTTCTTCAGCTTTGTGACGCATATCTGCTTCTAATTCTGCAAGTCTTTTCATCATCTGCTCATCTTCTTTGTCCCACCAATCCATTTCATCTCTAATAAATAGTTCTAGCTTCTCTCCTACTAAGCCGAGCCTTATGCCCCATCCTCTAGCGGACTCTAAGAAATCTGTGCGTGCATCCATGATCTCTTCTCAGCTTAAACTCAGGTAAGTAATTATATTATTACCCTACAGAGAGCTAGTCGGCTTTATGCTAGAGCAGGATAGTGACAAGAGGAACAGACACTGCTATGAGAATGATAGTAGTGAATTAGAGTGAGAAAGTTGATGCAAAGCAGTCCGTCATACACTGAATTAACTAAGAATTATCAAATTATTCATGATTAAATCAAATGATAAAGCATGTAATCAAAAAATCATCAAGTAAATCATCAATAAACTAATTAATATCACTAATTAATGTGATTATTAATTCCACAGTGGTGAATGATGTAAATTAACTCATATGATATTATCCATTATTAACTTTTTAACAAGTTATTTAAATTCTACAGACTTCCCTAGAAACAAATTCCTAAGTTAATACTTAGCAAATGTAATGGGTGAAGAATGAAAGAATGGTTTATGAAAATCAATAGTCTAGAATTTATTCTCTGATTCTATCGTGGATGAGAAGTCCTGATGTGTCAAAATCTTGCCTACAATCAAGCAAGCTATTACATTAGAAATAAATTATAACTAACTAATGCTGCTAAGAATGTAAGTGAGAATTACCTAGGTTCTATCCATGGGCAAGACCAGAATAATACCAGACTAACAGATTTGAAATAGGTTCGTTCCTTGCGAGCGAACCAAGTTTTCTAGGGTTTACTCCCGGATTCTATAGCGGGCGAGCAGACCAATAGGTTCTAGGGTTTACTCCCGGATTCTATAGCGGACGAGCCGTCCCAATATGTCACCAACTGGCTTGAGGTAGCTCCCGGTTGGGCAACCACTCAGCCAAAATCATTTTCTTCTACTGGTGTTTAGTTCTGGATGCAGTTTAAGATCCCCTAACTCTGTCAGAAGGGACTAGTTACCACCCAGATCCCAGAGAGAAAACGTAGAACTAATGTCTTTTATGCTGATTTAAGACACTGTCCCTGATACTCAAGAAAACAGCCAAGAAGTGGCTCGTTGAAGATAGAATATATCTATATAGTTTTGGCTGTACTTGGTATCACCAGAAGTGAGAAAGGAGGAGTTAAGACATGCAATGTAATCTGGTTACTTATGACTGCATAGGCAAGATACCTCCCGGACATAGATTCCCACTTCTGGACAATATGTGCGAACCCCCACTAAATGATACAATAATGTGTGTACTTGATTACGCTACACAAACATTTATAAACATTTAGAATTATACAGACAACTGAGTTTAAAATACAACAACTGTGTTTATTATTGCTATTGATGATCATATGATGATGATGATTATATTATGGTATACGTAACTCATCTGGCTGAAAAGCTCAGAAGCACATAGGTCATGCTTCCCCCAGTGAGACGCAGTTCACTGTCAGATTGAAGGAGTCCAAATTGGTCCCTCACAAGGCTAAGTCACTTCCTGATATGGGTTGTTGACTGTCCATTGCTCCTAAGAGATCTGGAATGAAACGAACGGAGATGGGTAGTATCTACGTCTACACATCTCAAACACATATGTCTATACATTCATATAAACATACATTCAAGTCATAATATATGATGGTATGATGATAGATGATGGCATGTTACATAAACATATATCAGTTCTAAATAAATAAATATATATGTATATATTAATAAAACTATTTAGAACATCTATAGCTCAAAACATACATATTTATATACATTTGTGTAATGGAGTGTTCCCCATATACGTTCACCTCACTTACTCTTTCCCTTTCTGATTCATTCATACTGTCTTGTCGGAAGGGCTGGTCGCACAGTCCTGTCGAACATTAAATGCCTTCCCTGAATCTGTCTGGGATATTGAATGTCCTAAGTCATGTCTGTCCTCATGCAGACATCATGCAGACAAGGTGAACTGGTGCCATTCCTCAAACCAAGTGGTTTCACCATAATCTTGGTAGGCACTCAAAGTGTTGGTCCAAATAATCAATGTTAATTGGACGCTATCAAGAGACTGGTAGCTCTCAGGAATTTCTCCTAAGTAGTCAGTCTCCCCAATGTTTAACATCATACAGGATGAATCTAAATGTATCTCCTGTACATGCATAAGCCACACGCTCATGTAGCTTGGATAATGGATTTCTCCAAATTATCACATACAACAAATCAGACAACCAAGTGGTGAATGAAAGAAGAAGATAAAGTTCACAGTGTAATAGTAAATCTAGAAACTGGAACATTAAGTACAAAGAAAATCCACAAGTGTAAAGTTTTGGAGAATATGCAGAACAAGAAACTACACAAGCCTTCAGACTAGCAGACAAATTAATCAGAGTAATGGTATTACCTGGGTTATAGCTAGGAAATCCTGTCATACGACATTGTATCGAAGTAACAAAACGAGAGGGTAATCTCTCACCAGAAATTAAAATTCCGGCTTCCCTGGTACACTATTGTGAATGCGTCTGAAGTCTTGCTGGCCACTGCTCGTAGTTTTATTCTATTCAAATCCTGGCTAGTTTCCAGGTTGGCTAATTAATATTCCCCTTTTCATTAACTCCTCTTATTTTTCCATGTAAGATGATTTACCTAGATGGATTAAGTGCCAAATTCTTTTCACCCCTCCTCCTTTCCTGTGAAGGGTAGTTTCATCTGTCAATCAAATTGACCGATGCCCCCCACGCCTGAAACAATGAAACCTGCTTTGGCGGCAATGCAGTTGCGTCATTACATTCCAATAGGCTGGTAACACCAGCCTTCCCGGTTGCTGGCACGAATGTGTCAGCCATGTGTTTCTACTTTGCCCCGTAGTATTGCGGAGAGGTGTTAAGCATCTGGTCCTAATTGCTCCTTTGTGGTGGCAATTACAGACGTCCCGGCTCCACAAAGTCTGGACTTTTAGATGGTGTTAGGCCTGCATTAAATTGCCGTCTTTGGATCACACGGGGTTTTCCCCTGAGTAGCACTGCCATGTATTATTTCAGACGGGTCTGGCTGACCCTCTTATCTCCCATTCTGCCGTGGCGGGTTCACACGTTAGGTCCTGTTGAACTAAGGTGTTAGGTGTCTGCCCCTATTCCAACCCCAGAATTGTAAACTAACACGTCAATCTCAACTGACTGGCTCCGCGATGTATCAACGCCGTCGGCCCCAGCCTAGATTTCACACTTTGTCTTTCTTGTCCCTTGTACTGAAAACAATGAGTTTTCAACCTTTGATAGCGCCCGCCCCGACTGGTGCCGTGGTGTCTGGGTTTTAACTTTGATCTGGACATCAAAGCTTTCTCAGACCTAGCATTACAGAAATGATGGGGCGTGCGCGGTCAAAATGTATTTTCCTCTTGTTTTCAAGTTTATTGCATTTCTATCATTTTCTGGTGGACGTTTATGCTTTTAGAGAATGATAGAAGAATATTGTGGGCACTGTAATTCCTTGAAAACTTGTGTAATTATGATGCTGCCGGGGCTGTCCCGCCACAGGGAACAATCTCTAGACTGACCTCACTCTGACTGGTTGGAAGGACAATCTCTACACTGACCTCACTCTGACAGGTAGGGGGAACACTCTCTACACTGACCTCACTGTGACAAGTTGGAAAGACAATCTCTACACTGACCTCACTCTGACAGGATGGGGGAACACTCTTTACACTGACCTCACTCTGACAGGTTGGGGGGACACTCTCTACACTGATCTCACTCTGACAGGTTGGGGGGCAATCTCTACACTGACCTCACTCTGACAGATTGGGGGAACACTCTCTACACTGACCTCACTCTGACAGGTTGGAAGGACAATCTCTACACTGACCTCACTCTGACAGGTTGGGGGAACAATCTCTACACTGACCTCACTCTGACAGGTTGGGGGAACACTCTCTAAACTGACCTCACTCTGACAGCTTGGGGGAACACTCTCTACACTGACCTCACTCTGACATGTTGGGGGAACACTCTCTGCACTGACCTCACTCTGACAGGTTGGCGCAACAATCTCTACACAGACCTCACTCTGACAGGTTGGGGGAACAATCTCTAGACTGACATCACTCTGACAGGTTGGGGTTACACTCTCTACACTGACCTCACTCTGACAGGTTGGGGGGACACTCTCTACACTGACCTCACTCTGACAGGTAGGGTGGACAATCACTACAATGACCTCACTCTGATAGATTGTGGGAACACTCTCTACACTGACCTCACTCTGACAGGTTGGAAGAACAATCTCTACACTGACCTCACTATGACAAGTTAGAAGGTCAATCTCTACACTGACCTCACTCTGACAGATTGGGGGAACACTCTCTACACTGACCTCTCTCTGACAAGTTCGAAGGACAATCTCTACACTGACCTCACTCTGACAGGTTGGGGGAACACTCTCTACACTGACCACACTCTGTCAGGTTGAGGGGACACTCTCTACACTGACCTCATTCTGACAGGTTGGGGGGACACTCCCTACACTGACCTCACTCTGACACGTTGGGGGAACACTCTCTACACTGACCTCACTCTGACAGATTAGGAAATCACTCTCAACACTGACCTAACTCTGACAGATTGGGGGAACACTCTCTACACTGACCTCACTCTGACAGGTTTGGGGAACACTCTCAACACTGACCTCAGTCTAACAGATTGGTGGAACACTCTCTACACTGACCTCTCTCTGACAAGTTGGAAGGACATTCTCTACACTGACCTCACTCTGACAGGTTGGCGGAACATTCTCTACACTGAACTCACTCTGACAGGTTGAGGGGACACTCTCTACACTGACCTCACTCTGACAGGTTGTGGGACACTCCCTACACTGACCTCACTCTGACAGGTTTGAGGAACACTCTCTACAATGACCTCACTCTGACAGGTTGGGGGGAAACTCTCTACACTGACCGCAATAAGACAGGTTTGGGGAACACTCTCTGCACTGACCTCACTCTGTCAGGTTGGCGCAACAATCTCTACACTGACCTCACTCTGACAGGTTGGGGGAACAAACTCTAGACTGACCTAATTCTGACAGGTTGGGGGGACACTTTATACACTGACCTCACTCTGACAGGTTGGGGGGACAATCTCTACACTGACCACACTCTGACAGATTGAGGGAACACTCTCTACACTGACCTCACTCTGACAGGTTGGAAGGACAATCTCTACACTGACCTCACTATGACAGGTTGGGGTAACACACTCTACACTGACCTCACTCTGACAGGTTCGGGGAACACTCTCTAAACTGACCTCACTCATACAGCTTGGGGGATCACTCTCTACAATGACCTCACTCTGACAGGTTGGGGGGACACTCTCTACAATGACCTAACTCTGACAGCTTGGGTGAACACTCTCAACACTGACATCACTATGACAGATTGGGGGAACACTCTCTACACTGACCTCACTCTGACAGGTTGGGGGAACACTCTCTACAATGACCTCAATCTGACAGGTTGGGGGGACACTCTCTACACTGACCGCACTCTGACAGTTTGGGGGAACCATCTCTACACTGACCTCACTCTGACAGGTTGGGGGAACACTCTCTACACTGACCTCACTCTGACAGGTTGGAAGGACAATCTCTACACTGACTTCACTCTGACAGGTTGGGGGAACAATCTCTAGACTGACCTCACTCTGACTGGTTGGAAGGACAATCTCTACACTGACCTCACTCTGACAGGTAGGGGGAACACTCTCTACACTGACCTCACTGTGACAAGTTGGAAAGACAATCTCTACACTGACCTCACTCTGACAGGATGGGGGAACACTCTCTACACTGACCTCACTCTGACAGGTTGGGGGGACACTCTCTACACTGACCTCACTCTGACAGGTTGGGGGGGCAATCTCTACACTGATCTCACTCTGACAGATTGGGGGAACACTCTCTACACTGACCTCACTCTGACAGGTTGGAAGGACAATCTCTACACTGACCTCACTCTGACAGGTTGGGGGGACACTCTCTACACTAACCTCACTCTGACAGGTTGGGGGGACAATCTCTACACTGACCACACTCTGACAGATTGAGAGAACACTCTCTACACTGACCTCACTCTGACAGGTTGGAAGGACAATACCTACACTGACCTCACTATGACAAGTTGAAAGGACAATCTCTACACTGACCTCACTCTGACAGGTTGGAAGGACAATCTCTACACTGACCTCACTCTGACAGGTTGGGGGGACAATCTCTACACTGACCTCACTCTGACAGGTTGGAAGGACAATCTTTACATTGACCTCACTCTGACAGGTTGGAAGGACAATCTCTACACTGACCTCACTCTCACAGGTTGGGGGACACTTTCTACACTAACCTCACTCTGACAAGTTGGAAGGACAATCTCTACACTGACCTCACTCTGACAGATTGGGGGAACACTCTCTACACTGAGCTCTCTCTGACAAGTTGGAAGGACAATCTCTACACTGACCTCACTCTGACAGGTTGGGGGAACACTCTCTACACTGACCACACTCTGACAGGTTGAGGGGACACTCTCTACACTGACCTCACTCTGACAGGTTGGGGGGGACACTCCCTACACTGACCTCACTTTGAGAGGTTGGGGGAACACACTCTACACTGACCTCACTCTGACAGATTGGGGGAACACTCTCTACACTGACCTCACTCTGACAGGATGGGGGAACACTCTTTACACTGACCTCACTCTGACAGGTTGGGGGGACACTCTCTACACTGATCTCACTCTGACAGGTTGGGGGGCAATCTCTACACTGACCTCACTCTGACAGATTGGGGGAACACTCTCTACACTGACCTCACTCTGACAGGTTGGAAGGACAATCTCTACACTGACCTCACTCTGACAGGTTGGGGGAACAATCTCTACACTGACCTCACTCTGACAGGTTGGGGGAACACTCTCTAAACTGACCTCACTCTGACAGCTTGGGGGAACACTCTCTACACTGACCTCACTCTGACATGTTGGGGGAACACTCTCTGCACTGACCTCACTCTGACAGGTTGGCGCAACAATCTCTACATAGACCTCACTCTGACAGGTTGGGGGAACAATCTCTACACTGACCTCACTCTGACAGGTTGGAAGAACAATCTCTACACTGACCTCACTATGACAAGTTAGAAGGTCAATCTCTACACTGACCTCACTCTGACAGATTGGGGGAACACTCTCTACACTGACCTCTCTCTGACAAGTTCGAAGGACAATCTCTACACTGACCTCACTCTGACAGGTTGGGGGAACACTCTCTACACTGACCACACTCTGTCAGGTTGAGGGGACACTCTCTACACTGACCTCATTCTGACAGGTTGGGGGGACACTCCCTACACTGACCTCACTCTGACACGTTGGGGGAACACTCTCTACACTGACCTCACTCTGACAGATTAGGAAATCACTCTCAACACTGACCTAACTCTGACAGATTGGGGGAACACTCTCTACACTGACCTCACTCTGACAGGTTTGGGGAACACTCTCAACACTGACCTCAGTCTAACAGATTGGTGGAACACTCTCTACACTGACCTCTCTCTGACAAGTTGGAAGGACATTCTCTACACTGACCTCACTCTGACAGGTTGGCGGAACATTCTCTACACTGAACTCACTCTGACAGGTTGAGGGGACACTCTCTACACTGACCTCACTCTGACAGGTTGTGGGACACTCCCTACACTGACCTCACTCTGACAGGTTTGAGGAACACTCTCTACAATGACCTCACTCTGACAGGTTGGGGGGAAACTCTCTACACTGACCGCAATATGACAATTTTGGGGAACACTCTCTGCACTGACCTCACTCTGTCAGGTTGGCGCAACAATCTCTACACTGACCTCACTCTGACAGGTTGGGGGAACAAACTCTAGACTGACCTAATTCTGACAGGTTGGGGGGACACTTTATACACTGACCTCACTCTGACAGGTTGGGGGGACAATCTCTACACTGACCACACTCTGACAGATTGAGGGAACACTCTCTACACTGACCTCACTCTGACAGGTTGGAAGGACAATCTCTACACTGACCTCACTATGACAGGTTGGGGTAACACACTCTACACTGACCTCACTCTGACAGGTTCGGGGAACACTCTCTAAACTGACCTCACTCATACAGCTTGGGGGATCACTCTCTACAATGACCTCACTCTGACAGGTTGGGGGGACACTCTCTACAATGACCTAACTCTGACAGCTTGGGTGAACACTCTCAACACTGACCTCACTATGACAGATTGGGGGAACACTCTCTACACTGACCTCACTCTGACAGGTTGGGGGAACACTCTCTACAATGACCTCAATCTGACAGGTTGGGGGGACACTCTCTACACTGACCGCACTCTGACAGTTTGGGGGAACCATCTCTACACTGACCTCACTCTGACAGGTTGGGGGAACACTCTCTACACTGACCTCACTCTGACAGGTTGGAAGGACAATCTCTACACTGACTTCACTCTGACAGGTTGGGGGAACAATCTCTAGACTGACCTCACTCTGACTGGTTGGAAGGACAATCTCTACACTGACCTCACTCTGACAGGTAGGGGGAACACTCTCTACACTGACCTCACTGTGACAAGTTGGAAAGACAATCTCTACACTGACCTCACTCTGACAGGATGGGGGAACACTCTCTACACTGACCTCACTCTGACAGGTTGGAAGGACAATCTCTACACTGACCTCACTCTGACAGGTTGGGGGGACACTCTCTACACTAACCTCACTCTGACAGGTTGGGGGGACAATCTCTACACTGACCACACTCTGACAGATTGAGAGAACACTCTCTACACTGACCTCACTCTGACAGGTTGGAAGGACAATACCTACACTGACCTCACTATGACAAGTTGAAAGGACAATCTCTACACTGACCTCACTCTGACAGGTTGGAAGGACAATCTCTACACTGACCTCACTCTGACAGGTTGGGGGGACAATCTCTACACTGACCTCACTCTGACAGGTTGGAAGGACAATCTTTACATTGACCTCACTCTGACAGGTTGGAAGGACAATCTCTACACTGACCTCACTCTCACAGGTTGGGGGACACTTTCTACACTAACCTCACTCTGACAAGTTGGAAGGACAATCTCTACACTGACCTCACTCTGACAGATTGGGGGAACACTCTCTACACTGACCTCTCTCTGACAAGTTGGAAGGACAATCTCTACACTGACCTCACTCTGACAGGTTGGGGGAACACTCTCTACACTGACCACACTCTGACAGGTTGAGGGGACACTCTCTACACTGACCTCACTCTGACAGGTTGGGGGGGACACTCCCTACACTGACCTCACTTTGAGAGGTTGGGGGAACACACTCTACACTGACCTCACTCTGACAGATTGGGGGAACACTCTCTACACTGACCTCACTCTGACAGGTTGGGGGAACAATCTCAACACTGACCTCACTCTAACAGATTGGAAGGACAATCTCTACACTGACCTCACTCTGACAGGTTGGGGGAACAATCTCTACACTGACCTCACTCTGACTGGTTGGAAGGACAATCTCTACACTGACCTCACTCTGACAGGTAGGGGGAACACTCTCTACACTGACCTCACTGTGACAAGTTGGAAAGACAATCTCTACACTGACCTCACTCTGACAGGATGGGGGAACACTCTCTACACTGACCTAACTCTGACAGGTTGGGGGGACACTCTCTACACTGACCTCACTCTGACAGGTTGGGGGGCAATCGCTACACTGATCTCACTCTGACAGATTGGGGGAACACTCTCTACACTGACCTCACTCTGACAGGTTGGAAGGACAATCTCTACACTGACCTCACTCTGACAGGTTGGGGGGACAATCTCTACACTGACCTCACTCTGACAGGTTGGGGGAACACTCTCTACACTAACCTCACTCTGACAGGTTGTGGGACACTCCCTACACTGACCTCACTCTGACAGTTTTGAGGAACACTCTCTACAATGACCTCACTCTGACAGGTTGGGGGGAAACTCTCTACACTGACCGCACTCTGACAGGTTGGGGGAACACTCTCTGCACTGACCTCACTCTGTCATGTTGGCGCAACAATCTCTACACTGACCTCACTCTGACAGGTTGGGGGAACAAACTCTAGACTGACCTCACTCTGACAGGTTGGGGGGACACTCTCTACACTAACCTCACTCTGACAGGTTGGGGGGACAATCTCTACACTGACCACACTCTGACAGATTGAGAGAACACTCTCTACACTGACCTCACTCTGACAGGTTGGAAGGACAATACCTACACTGACCTCACTATGACAAGTTGAAAGGACAATCTCTACACTGACCTCACTCTGACAGGTTGGAAGGACAATCTCTACACTGACCTCACTCTGACAGGTTGGGGGGACAATCTCTACACTGACCTCACTCTGACAGGTTGGAAGGACAATCTTTACATTGACCTCACTCTGACAGGCTGGAAGGACAATCTCTACACTGACCTCACTCTGACAGGTTGGGGGACACTTTCTACACTAACCTCACTCTGACAAGTTGGAAGGACAATCTCTACACTGACCTCACTCTGACAGATTGGGGGAACACTCTCTACACTGACCTCTCTCTGACAAGTTGGAAGGACAATCTCTACTCTAACCTCACTCTGACAGGTTGGGGGACACTCTATACACTAACCTCACCCTGACAAGTTGGAAGGACAATCTCTACACTGACCTCACTCTGACAGATTGGAGGAACACTCTCTACACTGACCTCTCTCTGACAAGTTGGAAGGACAATCTCTACACTGACCTCACTCTGACAGGTTGGGGGAACACTCTCTACACTGACCACACTCTGACAGGTTGAGGGGACACTCTCTACACTGACCTCACTCTGACAGGTTGGGGGGGACACTCCCTACACTGACCTCACTCTGACAGGTTGGGGGAACACTCTCTACACTGACCTCACTCTGACAGATTGGGGGAACACTCTCTACACTGACCTCACTCTGACAGGTTGGGGGAACAATCTCAACACTGACCTCACTCTAACAGATTGGGGGAACACTCTCTACACTGACCTCTCTCTGACAAGTTGGAAGGACAATCTCTACACTGACCTCACTCTGACAGGTTGGGGGAACATTCTCTACACTGACCTCACTCTGAGAGGTTGAGGGGACACTCTCTACACTGACCTCACTCTGACAGGTTGGGGGGACACTCCCTACACTGACCTCACTCTGACAGGTTGGAGGAATACTCTCTACAATGACCTCACTCTGACAGGTTGGGGGGACACTCTCTACACTGACCGCACTCTGACAGGTTGAGGGTACCATCTCTACACTGACCTCACTCTGACAGGTTGGGGGAACAATCTCTACACTGACCTCACTGTGACAGGTTGGGGGAACAATCTCTAGACTGACCTCACTCTGACAGGTTGGGGGAACACTCTCTACAATGACCTCACTCTGACAGGTTGGGGGGACACTCTCTACAATGACCTCACTCTGATAGGTTGGGTGAACTCTCTCAACACTGCCCTCACTCTGACAGATTGGGGGAACACTCTCTACACTGACCTCACTCTGACAGGTTGGGGGAACACTCTCTACAATGACCTCACTCTGACAGGTTGGGGGAACACTCTCTACACTGACCGCACTCTGACAGGTTGGGGGAACCATCTCTACACTGACCTCACTCTGACAGGTTGGGGGAACACTCTCTACACTGACCTCACTCTGACAGGTTGGAGGACAATCTCTACACTGACCTCACTCTGACAAGTTGGAAGGACATTCTCTACACAGACCTCACTCTGACAGATTGGGGGAACATTCTCTACACTGACCTCACTCTTACAGGTTGAGGGAACACACTCTACACTGACCTCACTCTGACAGGTTAGGGGAACACTCTCTAAACTGACCTCACTCTGACAGCTTGGGGGAACACTCTCTACACTGACCTCACTCTGACAGGTTGGAAGGACAATCTCTACACTGACCTCACTCTGACAGGTTGGTGGAACAATCTCTAGACTGACCTCACTCTGACTGGTTGGAAGGACAATCTCTACACTGACCTCACTCTGACATGTAGGGGGAACACTCTCTACACTGACCTCACTGTGACAAGTTGGAAAGACAATCTCTACACTGACCTCACTCTGACAGGATGGGGGAACACTCTCTACACTGACCTCACTCTGACAGGTTGGGGGGACACTCTCTACACTGACCTCACTCTGACAGGTTGGGGGGCAATCTCTACACTGACCTCACTGTGACAGATTGGGGGAACACTGTCTACACTGACCTCACTCTGACAGGTTGGAAGGACAATCTCTACACTGACCTCACTCTGACAGGTTGGGGGGACAATCTCTACACTGACCTCACTCTGACAGGTTGGGGGAACACTCTCTAAACTGACCTCACTCTGACAGCTTGGGGGAACACTCTCTACACTGACCTCACTCTGACATGTTGGGGGAACACTCTCTGCACTGACCTCACTCTGACAGGTTGGCGCAACAATCTCTACACAGACCTCTCTCTGACAGGTTGGGGGAACAACCTCTAGACTGACATCACTCTGACAGGTTGGGGGAACACTCTCTACACTGACCTCACTCTGACAGGTTGGAAGGACAATCTCTACACTGACCTCAATCTGACAGGTTGGGGGAACACTCTCTACACTGACCTCACTCTGACAGGTTGGGGGGACACTCTCTACACTGACCTCACTCTGACAGGTAGGGTGGACAATCACTACAATGACCTCACTCTGATAGATTGTGGGAACACTCTCTACACTGACCTCACTCTGACAGGTTGGAAGAACAATCTCTACACTGACCTCACTATGACAAGTTAGAAGGTCAATCTCTACACTGACCTCACTCTGACAGATTGGGGGAACACTCTCTACACTGACCTCATTCTGACAGGTTGGGTGGACACTCCCTACACTGACCTCACTCTGACACGTTGGGGGAACACTCTCTACACTGACCTCACTCTGACTGATTAGGAAATCACTCTCAACACTGACCTAACTCTGACAGATTGGAGGAACACTCTCTACACTGACCTCACTGTGACAGGTTGGGGGAACACTCTCAACACTGACCTCACTCTAACAGATTGGTGGAACACTCTCTACACTGACCTCTCTCTGACAAGTTGGAAGGACATTCTCTACACTGACCTCACTCTGACAGGTTGGCGGAACATTCTCTACACTGACCTCACTCTGACAGGTTGAGGGGACACTCTCTACACTGACCTCACTCTGACAGGTTGTGGGACACTCCCTACACTGAGCTCACTCTGACAGGTTTGAGGAACACTCTCTACAATGACCTCACTCTGACAGGTTGGGGGGAAACTCTCTACACTGACCGCAATATGACAGGTTTGGGGAACACTCTCTGCACTGACCTCACTCTGTCAGGTTGGCGCAACAATCTCTACACTGACCTCACTCTGACAGGTTGGGGGAAAAAACTCTAGACTGACCTAATTCTGACAGGTTGGGGGGGGGGACACTTTATACACTGATCTCACTCTGACAGGTTGGGGGGACAATCTCTACACTGACCACACTCTGACAGATTGAGGGAACACTCTCTACACTGACCTCACTCTGAGAGGTTGGAAGGACAATCTCTACACTGACCTCACTATGACAGGTTGGGGTAACACACTCTACACTGACCTCACTCTGACAGGTTCGGGGAACACTCTCTAAACTGACCTCACTCATACAGCTTGGGGGATCACTCTCTACAATGACCTCACTCTGACAGGTTGGGGGACACTCTCTACAATGACCTAACTCTGACAGCTTGGGTGAACACTCTCAACACTGACCTCACTCTGACAGATTGGGGGAACACTCGCTACACTGACCTCACTCTGACAGGTTGGGGGAACACTCTCTACAATGACCTCACTCTGACAGGTTGGGGGGACACTCTCTACACTGACCGCAGTCTGACAGGTTTGGGGAACCATCTCTACACTGACCTCACTCTGACAGGTTGGGGGAACACTCTCTACACTAAGCTCACTCTGACAGGTTGGAAGGGCAATCTCTACACTGACCTCACTCTGACAAGTTGGAAGGACATTCTCTACACTGACCTCACTCTGACAGATTGGGGGAACATTCTCTACACTGACCTCACTCTTACAGGTTGGTTAACACACTCTACACTGACATCACTCTGACAGGTTCGGGGAACACTCTCTAAACTGACCTCACTCTGACAGCTTGGGGGAACACTCTCTACACTGACCTCACTCTGACAGGTTGGAAGGACAATCTCTACACTGACCTCACTCTGACAGGTTGGGGGAACAATCTCTAGACTGACCTCAATCTAACTGGTTGGAAGGACAATCTCTACACTGACCTCACTCAGACAGGTTGGGGGAACACTCTCTACACTGACCTCACTCTGACAAGTTGGAAAGACAATCTTTACACTGACCTCACTCTGACAGGATGGGGGAACACTCTCTACACTGACCTCACTCTGACAGGTTGGGGGGACACTCTCTACACTGACCTCACACTGACAGGTTGGGGGGCAATCTCTACACTGACCTCACTCTGACAGGTTGGAAGGACAATCTCTACACTGACCTCACTCTGACAGGTTGGGGGGACAATCTCTACACTGACCTCACTCTGACAGGTTGGGGGAACACTCTCTACACTGACCTCACTCTGGCAAGTTGGGGGGACAATCTCTACACTGACCTCACTCTGACAGGTTGTAAGGACAATCTCTACACTGACCTCAATCTGAAAGGATGGGGGGACAATCTCTACACTGACCTCGTTCTGACATGTTGGGGGGGGGGGGGCAATCTCTACACTGAACTCACTCTGAAAGATTGGGGGAACGCTCTCTACACTGACCTCACTCTGACAATTTGGAAGGACAATCTCTACACTGACCTCACTCTGACAGGTTGGAAGGGCATTCTCTACACTGACCTCACTCTGACAAGTTGGAAGGACATTCTCTACACTGACCTCACTCTGACAGGTTGGGGGAACACTCTCTACACTGACCTCACTCTGACAGATTGGGGGAACACTCTCTACACTGACCTCACTCTGACAGGTTGGGGAAACACTCTCTACACTGACCTCACTCTGACAGGTTGGGGGAACACTCTCTGCACTAACCTCACTCTGACAGGTTGGCGCAACAATCTCTACACAGACCTCACTCTGACAGGTTGGGGGAACAATCTCTAGACTGACCTCACTCTGACAGGTTGGAAGGACAATCTCTACACTGACCTCACTCTGACAGGTTGGGGGAACACTCTCTACACTGACCTCACTCTGACAGTTTGGAAGGAAAATCTCTACACTGACCTCACTATGACAAGTTGGAAGGACAATCTCTACACTGACCTCACTCTGACAGGTTGGAAGGACAATCTCTACACTGACCACACTCTGACAGGTTAGGGGGACAATCTCTACACTGACCTCACTCTGACAGGTTGGAAGGACAATCTCTACATTGACCTCACTCTGACATGTTGGAAGGACAATCTCTACACTGACATCACTCTGACAGGTTGGGGGACACTCTCTACACTAACCTCACTCTAACAAGTTGGAAGGACAATCTCTACACTGACCTCACTCTGACAGATTGGGGGAACATTCTCTACACTGACTTCTCTATGACAAGTTGGAAGGACAATCTCTACACTGACCTCACTCTGACAGGTTGGGGGAACACTCTCTACACTGACCACACTCTGAAAGGTTGAGGGGACACTCTCTACACTGACCTCACTCTGACAGGTTGGGGGGACACTCCCTACACTGACCTCACTCTGACAGGTTGGGGGAACACTCTCTACACTGACCTCACTCTGAAAGATTAGGAAACCACTCTCAACACTGACCTCACTCTGACAGATTGGGGGAACACTCTCTACACTGACCTCACTCTGACAGGTTGGGGGAACACTCTCAACACTGACCCCACTCTTACAGATTGGGGGAACACTCTCTACACTGACCTCTCTCTGACAAGTTGGAAGGACATTCTCTACACTGACCTCACTCTGACAGGTTGGGGGAACATTCTCTACACTGACCTCACTCTGACAGGTTAATGGGACACTCTCTAGACTGACGTCACTCTGACAGGTTGTGGGACACTCCCTACACTGACCTCACTCTGACAGGTTTGAGGAACACTCTCTACAATGACCTCACTCTGACAGGTTGGGGGGAAACTCTCTACACTGACCGCACTCTAACAGGTTGGGGTAACACTCTCTGCACTGACCTCACTCTGTCAGGTTGGCGCAACAATCTCTACACTGACCTCACTCTGACAGGTTGGGGGAATAAACTCTAGACTGACCTTACTCTGACAGATTGGGGGGACACTCTCTACACTGACCTCACTCTGACAGGTTGGGGGGACAATCTCTACACTGACCACACTCTGACAGATTGAGGGAACACTCTCTACACTGACCTAACTCTGACAGGTTGGAAGGACAATCTCTACACTGACCTCACTATGACAAGTTGAAAGAACAATCTCTACACTGACCTCACTCTGACAGGTTGGAAGGACAATCTCTACAATGACCCCACTCTGACAGGTTGGGGGGACAATCTCTACACTGACCTCACTCTGACAGGTTAAAAGGACAATCTCTACATTGACCTCACTCTGACATGTTGGAAGGACAATCTCTACACTGACATCACTCTGACAGGTTGGGGGACACTCTCTACACTAACCTCACTCTAACAAGTTGGAAGGACAATCTCTACACTGACCTCACTCTGACAGATTGGGGGAACACTCTCTACACTGACCTCACTCTGACAGGTTGGGGGAACACTCTCTGCACTGACCTCACTCTGACAGGTTGGCGCAACAATCTCTACACAGACCTCACTCTGACAGGTTGGGGGAACAATCTCTAGACTGACCTCACTCTGACAGGTTGTAAGCACAATCTCTACACTGACCTCACTCTGACAGGTTGGGGGAACACTCTCTACACTGACCTCACTCTGACAGTTTGGAAGGACAATCTCTACACTGATCTCACTATGACAAGTTGGAAGGACAATCTCTACACTGACCTCACTCTGACAGATTGGGGGAATACTCTCTACACTGACCTCTCTCTGACAAGTTCGAAGGACAATCTCTACACTGACCTCACTCTGACAGGTTGGGGGAACACTCTCTACACTGACCACACTCTGTCAGGTTGGAAGGACAATCTCTACACTGACCTCACTCTGACAGGTTGGAAGGACAATCTCCACACTGACCACACTCTGACAGGTTAGGGGGACAATCTATACACTGACCTCACTCTGACAGGTTGGAAGGACAATCTCTACATTGACCTCACTCTGACATGTTGGAAGGACAATCTCTACACTGACATAACTCTGACAGGTTGGGGGACACTCTCTACACTAACCTCACTCTAACAAGTTGGAAGGACAATCTCTACACTGACCTCACTCTGACAGATTGGGGGAACATTCTCTACACTGACTTCTCTCTGACAAGTTGGAAGGACAATCTCTACACTGACCTCACTCTGACAGGTTGGGGGAACACTCTCTACACTGACCACACTCTGACAGGTTGGGGGACACTCCCGACACTGACCTCACTCTGACAGGTTGGGGGAACACTCTCAACACTGACCTCACTCTAACAGATTGGGGGAACACTCTCTACACTGACCTCTCTCTGACAAGTTAGAAGGACATTCTCTACACTGACCTCACTCTGACAGGTTGGGGGAACATTCTCTACACTGACCTCACTCTGACAGGTTAATGGGACACTCTCTAGACTGACGTCACTCTGACAGGTTGTGGGACACTCCATACACTGACCTCACTCTGACAGGTTTGAGGAACACTCTCTACAATGACCTCACTCTGACAGGTTGAGGGGGGGGGGAAACTCTCTACACTGACCGCACTCTAACAGGTTGGGGGAACACTCTCTGCACTGACCTCACTCTGTCAGGTTGGCGCAACAATCTCTACACTGACCTCACTCTGACAGGTTGGCGGAATAAACTCTAGACTGACCTTACTCTGACAGATTGGGGGGGACACTCTCTACACTGACCTCACTCTGACAGGTTGGGGGGACAATCTCTACACTGACCACACTCTGACAGATTGAGGGAACTTTCTCTACACTGACCTAACTCTGTCAGGTTGGCGCAACAATCTCTACACTGACCTCACTCTGACAGGTTGGGGGAAAAAACTCTAGACTGACCTAATTCTGACAGGTTGGGGGGGGGGGACACTTTATACACTGATCTCACTCTGACAGGTTGGGGGGACAATCTCTACACTGACCACACTCTGACAGATTGAGGGAACACTCTCTACACTGACCTCACTCTGAGAGGTTGGAAGGACAATCTCTACACTGACCTCACTATGACAGGTTGGGGTAACACACTCTACACTGACCTCACTCTGACAGGTTCGGGGAACACTCTCTAAACTGACCTCACTCATACAGCTTGGGGGATCACTCTCTACAATGACCTCACTCTGACAGGTTGGGGGACACTCTCTACAATGACCTAACTCTGACAGCTTGGGTGAACACTCTCAACACTGACCTCACTCTGACAGATTGGGGGAACACTCGCTACACTGACCTCACTCTGACAGGTTGGGGGAACACTCTCTACAATGACCTCACTCTGACAGGTTGGGGGGACACTCTCTACACTGACCGCAGTCTGACAGGTTTGGGGAACCATCTCTACACTGACCTCACTCTGACAGGTTGGGGGAACACTCTCTACACTAAGCTCACTCTGACAGGTTGGAAGGGCAATCTCTACACTGACCTCACTCTGACAAGTTGGAAGGACATTCTCTACACTGACCTCACTCTGACAGATTGGGGGAACATTCTCTACACTGACCTCACTCTTACAGGTTGGTTAACACACTCTACACTGACATCACTCTGACAGGTTCGGGGAACACTCTCTAAACTGACCTCACTCTGACAGCTTGGGGGAACACTCTCTACACTGACCTCACTCTGACAGGTTGGAAGGACAATCTCTACACTGACCTCACTCTGACAGGTTGGGGGAACAATCTCTAGACTGACCTCAATCTAACTGGTTGGAAGGACAATCTCTACACTGACCTCACTCAGACAGGTTGGGGGAACACTCTCTACACTGACCTCACTCTGACAAGTTGGAAAGACAATCTTTACACTGACCTCACTCTGACAGGATGGGGGAACACTCTCTACACTGACCTCACTCTGACAGGTTGGGGGGACACTCTCTACACTGACCTCACACTGACAGGTTGGGGGGCAATCTCTACACTGACCTCACTCTGACAGGTTGGAAGGACAATCTCTACACTGACCTCACTCTGACAGGTTGGGGGGACAATCTCTACACTGACCTCACTCTGACAGGTTGGGGGAACACTCTCTACACTGACCTCACTCTGGCAAGTTGGGGGGACAATCTCTACACTGACCTCACTCTGACAGGTTGTAAGGACAATCTCTACACTGACCTCAATCTGAAAGGATGGGGGGACAATCTCTACACTGACCTCGTTCTGACATGTTGGGGGGGGGGCAATCTCTACACTGAACTCACTCTGAAAGATTGGGGGAACGCTCTCTACACTGACCTCACTCTGACAATTTGGAAGGACAATCTCTACACTGACCTCACTCTGACAGGTTGGAAGGGCATTCTCTACACTGACCTCACTCTGACAAGTTGGAAGGACATTCTCTACACTGACCTCACTCTGACAGGTTGGGGGAACACTCTCTACACTGACCTCACTCTGACAGATTGGGGGAACACTCTCTACACTGACCTCACTCTGACAGGTTGGGGAAACACTCTCTACACTGACCTCACTCTGACAGGTTGGGGGAACACTCTCTGCACTAACCTCACTCTGACAGGTTGGCGCAACAATCTCTACACAGACCTCACTCTGACAGGTTGGGGGAACAATCTCTAGACTGACCTCACTCTGACAGGTTGGAAGGACAATCTCTACACTGACCTCACTCTGACAGGTTGGGGGAACACTCTCTACACTGACCTCACTCTGACAGTTTGGAAGGAAAATCTCTACACTGACCTCACTATGACAAGTTGGAAGGACAATCTCTACACTGACCTCACTCTGACAGGTTGGAAGGACAATCTCTACACTGACCACACTCTGACAGGTTAGGGGGACAATCTCTACACTGACCTCACTCTGACAGGTTGGAAGGACAATCTCTACATTGACCTCACTCTGACATGTTGGAAGGACAATCTCTACACTGACATCACTCTGACAGGTTGGGGGACACTCTCTACACTAACCTCACTCTAACAAGTTGGAAGGACAATCTCTACACTGACCTCACTCTGACAGATTGGGGGAACATTCTCTACACTGACTTCTCTATGACAAGTTGGAAGGACAATCTCTACACTGACCTCACTCTGACAGGTTGGGGGAACACTCTCTACACTGACCACACTCTGAAAGGTTGAGGGGACACTCTCTACACTGACCTCACTCTGACAGGTTGGGGGGACACTCCCTACACTGACCTCACTCTGACAGGTTGGGGGAACACTCTCTACACTGACCTCACTCTGAAAGATTAGGAAACCACTCTCAACACTGACCTCACTCTGACAGATTGGGGGAACACTCTCTACACTGACCTCACTCTGACAGGTTGGGGGAACACTCTCAACACTGACCCCACTCTTACAGATTGGGGGAACACTCTCTACACTGACCTCTCTCTGACAAGTTGGAAGGACATTCTCTACACTGACCTCACTCTGACAGGTTGGGGGAACATTCTCTACACTGACCTCACTCTGACAGGTTAATGGGACACTCTCTAGACTGACGTCACTCTGACAGGTTGTGGGACACTCCCTACACTGACCTCACTCTGACAGGTTTGAGGAACACTCTCTACAATGACCTCACTCTGACAGGTTGGGGGGAAACTCTCTACACTGACCGCACTCTAACAGGTTGGGGTAACACTCTCTGCACTGACCTCACTCTGTCAGGTTGGCGCAACAATCTCTACACTGACCTCACTCTGACAGGTTGGGGGAATAAACTCTAGACTGACCTTACTCTGACAGATTGGGGGGACACTCTCTACACTGACCTCACTCTGACAGGTTGGGGGGACAATCTCTACACTGACCACACTCTGACAGATTGAGGGAACACTCTCTACACTGACCTAACTCTGACAGGTTGGAAGGACAATCTCTACACTGACCTCACTATGACAAGTTGAAAGAACAATCTCTACACTGACCTCACTCTGACAGGTTGGAAGGACAATCTCTACAATGACCCCACTCTGACAGGTTGGGGGGACAATCTCTACACTGACCTCACTCTGACAGGTTAAAAGGACAATCTCTACATTGACCTCACTCTGACATGTTGGAAGGACAATCTCTACACTGACATCACTCTGACAGGTTGGGGGACACTCTCTACACTAACCTCACTCTAACAAGTTGGAAGGACAATCTCTACACTGACCTCACTCTGACAGATTGGGGGAACACTCTCTACACTGACCTCACTCTGACAGGTTGGGGGAACACTCTCTGCACTGACCTCACTCTGACAGGTTGGCGCAACAATCTCTACACAGACCTCACTCTGACAGGTTGGGGGAACAATCTCTAGACTGACCTCACTCTGACAGGTTGTAAGCACAATCTCTACACTGACCTCACTCTGACAGGTTGGGGGAACACTCTCTACACTAAGCTCACTCTGACAGGTTGGAAGGGCAATCTCTACACTGACCTCACTCTGACAAGTTGGAAGGACATTCTCTACACTGACCTCACTCTGACAGATTGGGGGAACATTCTCTACACTGACCTCACTCTTACAGGTTGGTTAACACACTCTACACTGACCTCACTCTGACAGGTTCGGGGAACACTCTCTAAACTGACCTCACTCTGACAGCTTGGGGGAACACTCTCTACACTGACCTCACTCTGACAGGTTGGAAGGACAATCTCTACACTGACCTCACTCTGACAGGTTGGGGGAACAATCTCTAGACTGACCTCAATCTAACTGGTTGGAAGGACAATCTCTACACTGACCTCACTCAGACAGGTTGGGGGAACACTCTCTACACTGACCTCACTCTGACAAGTTGGAAAGACAATCTTTACACTGACCTCACTCTGACAGGATGGGGGAACACTCTCTGCACTGACCTCACTCTGACAGGTTGGTGCAACAATCTCTACACAGACCTCTCTCTGACAGGTTGGGGGAACAACCTCTAGACTGACATCACTCTGACAGGTTGGGGGAACACTCTCTACACTGACCTCACTCTGACAGGTTGGAAGGACAATCTCTACACTGACCTCAATCTGACAGGTTGGGGGAACACTCTCTACACTGACCTCACTCTGACAGGTTGGGGGGACACTCTCTACACTGACCTCACTCTGACAGGTAGGGTGGACAATCACTACAATGACCTCACTCTGATAGATTGTGGGAACACTCTCTACACTGACCTCACTCTGACAGGTTGGAAGAACAATCTCTACACTGACCTCACTATGACAAGTTAGAAGGTCAATCTCTACACTGACCTCACTCTGACAGATTGGGGGAACACTCTCTACAATGACCACACTCTGTCAGGTTGAGGGGACACTCTCTACACTGACCTCATTCTGACAGGTTGGGGGGACACTCCCTACACTGACCTCACTCTGACACGTTGGGGGAACACTCTCTACACTGACCTCACTCTGACTGATTAGGAAATCACTCTCAACACTGACCTAACTCTGACAGATTGGAGGAACACTCTCTACACTGACCTCACTGTGACAGGTTGGGGGAACACTCTCAACACTGACCTCACTCTAACAGATTGGTGGAACACTCTCTACACTGACCTCTCTCTGACAAGTTGGAAGGACATTCTCTACACTGACCTCACTCTGACAGGTTGGCGGAACATTCTCTACACTGACCTCACTCTGACAGGTTGAGGGGACACTCTCTACACTGACCTCACTCTGACAGGTTGTGGGACACTCCCTACACTGAGCTCACTCTGACAGGTTTGAGGAACACTCTCTACAATGACCTCACTCTGACAGGTTGGGGGGAAACTCTCTACACTGACCGCAATATGACAGGTTTGGGGAACACTCTCTGCACTGACCTCACTCTGTCAGGTTGGCGCAACAATCTCTACACTGACCTCACTCTGACAGGTTGGGGGAAAAAACTCTAGACTGACCTAATTCTGACAGGTTGGGGGGGGGGACACTTTATACACTGATCTCACTCTGACAGTTTGGGGGGACAATCTCTACACTGACCACACTCTGACAGATTGAGGGAACACTCTCTACACTGACCTCACTCTGAGAGGTTGGAAGGACAATCTCTACACTGACCTCACTATGACAGGTTGGGGTAACACACTCTACACTGACCTCACTCTGACAGGTTCGGGGAACACTCTCTAAACTGACCTCACTCATACAGCTTGGGGGATCACTCTCTACAATGACCTCACTCTGACAGGTTGGGGGGACACTCTCTACAATGACCTAACTCTGACAGCTTGGGTGAACACTCTCAACACTGACCTCACTCTGACAGATTGGGGGAACACTCTCTACACTGACCTCACTCTGACAGGTTGGGGGAACACTCTCTACAATGACCTCACTCTGACAGGTTGGGGGGACACTCTCTACACTGACCGCAGTCTGACAGGTTTGGGGAACCATCTCTACACTGACCTCACTCTGACAGGTTGGGGGAACACTCTCTACACTAAGCTCACTCTGACAGGTTGGAAGGGCAATCTCTACACTGACCTCACTCTGACAAGTTGGAAGGACATTCTCTACACTGACCTCACTCTGACAGATTGGGGGAACATTCTCTACACTGACCTCACTCTTACAGGTTGGTTAACACACTCTACACTGACCTCACTCTGACAGGTTCGGGGAACACTCTCTAAACTGACCTCACTCTGACAGCTTGGGGGAACACTCTCTACACTGACCTCACTCTGACAGGTTGGAAGGACAATCTCTACACTGCTGACAGGTTGGGGGAACAATCTCTAGACTGACCTCAATCTAACTGGTTGGAAGGACAATCTCTACACTGACCTCACTCAGACAGGTTGGGGGAACACTCTCTACACTGACCTCACTCTGACAAGTTGGAAAGACAATCTTTACACTGACCTCACTCTGACAGGATGGGGGAACACTCTCTACACTGACCTCACTCTGACAGGTTGGGGGGACACTCTCTACACTGACCTCACTCTGACAGGTTGGAAGGACAATCTCTACACTGACCTCACTCTGACAGGTTGGGGGGACAATCTCTACACTGACCTCACTCTGACAGGTTGGGGGAACACTCTCTACACTGACCTCACTCTGGCAAGTTGGGGGGACAATCTCTACACTGACCTCACTCTGACAGGTTGTAAGGACAATCTCTACACTGACCTCAATCTGAAAGGATGGGGGGACAATCTCTACACTGACCTCGTTCTGACATGTTGGGGGGGGGGGGGGGCAATCTCTACACTGAACTCACTCTGAAAGATTGGGGGAACACTCTCTACACTGACCTCACTCTGACAATTTGGAAGGACAATCTCTACACTGACCTCACTCTGACAGGTTGGAAGGGCATTCTCTACACTGACCTCACTCTGATAAGTTGGAAGGACATTCTCTACACTGACCTCACTCTGACAGGTTGGGGGAACACTCTCTACACTGACCTCACTCTGACAGATTGGGGGAACACTCTCTACACTGACCTCACTCTGACAGGTTGGGGAAACACTCTCTACACTGACCTCACTCTGACAGGTTGGGGGAACACTCTCTGCACTAACCTCACTCTGACAGGTTGGCGCAACAATCTCTACACAGACCTCACTCTGACAGGTTGGGGGAACAATCTCTAGACTGACCTCACTCTGACAGGTTGGAAGGACAATCTCTACACTGACCTCACTCTGACAGGTTGGGGGAACACTCTCTACACTGACCTCACTCTGACAGTTTGGAAGGAAAATCTCTACACTGACCTCACTATGACAAGTTGGAAGGACAATCTCATCTCTACACTGACCTCACTCTGACAGGTTGGAAGGACAATCTCTACACTGACCACACTCTGACAGGTTAGGGGGACAATCTCTACACTGACCTCACTCTGACAGGTTGGAAGGACAATCTCTACATTGACCTCACTCTGACATGTTGGAAGGACAATCTCTACACTGACATCACTCTGACAGGTTGGGGGACACTCTCTACACTAACCTCACTCTAACAAGTTGGAAGGACAATCTCTACACTGACCTCACTCTGACAGATTGGGGGAACATTCTCTACACTGACTTCTCTCTGACAAGTTGGAAGGACAATCTCTACACTGACCTCACTCTGACAGGTTGGGGGAACACTCTCTACACTGACCACACTCTGAAAGGTTGAGGGGACACTCTCTACACTGACCTCACTCTGACAGGTTGTGGGACACTCCATACACTGACCTCACTCTGACAGGTTTGAGGAACACTCTCTACAATGACCTCACTCTGACAGGTTGGGGGGGAAACTCTCTACACTGACCGCACTCTAACAGGTTGGGGGAACACTCTCTGCACTGACCTCACTCTGTCAGGTTGGCGCAACAATCTCTACACTGACCTCACTCTGACAGGTTGGGGGAATAAACTCTAGACTGACCTTACTCTGACAGATTGGGGGGACACTCTCTACACTGACCTCACTCTGACAGGTTGGGGGGACAATCTCTACACTGACCACACTCTGACAGATTGAGGGAACACTCTCTACACTGACCTAACTCTGACAGGTTGGAAGGACAATCTCTACACTGACCTCACTATGAGAAGTTGAAAGAACAATCTCTACACTGACCTCACTCTGACAGGTTGGAAGGACAATCTCTACACTGACCACACTCTGACAGGTTGGGGGGACAATCTCTACACTGACCTCACTCTGACAGGTTAAAAGGACAATCTCTACATTGACCTCACTCTGACATGTTGGAAGGACAATCTCTACACTGACATCACTCTGACAGGTTGGGGGACACTCTCTACACTAACCTCACTCTAACAAGTTGGAAGGACAATCTCTACACTGACCTCACTCTGACAGATTGGGGGAACACTCTCTACACTGACCTCACTCTGACAGGTTGGGGGAACACACTCTGCACTGACCTCACTCTGACAGGTTGGCGCAACAATCTCTACACAGACCTCACTCTGACAGGTTGGGGGAACAATCTCTAGACTGACCTCACTCTGACAGGTTGTAAGGACAATCTCTACACTGACCTCACTCTGACAGGTTGGGGGAACACTCTCTACACTGACCTCACTCTGACAGTTTGGAAGGACAATCTCTACACTGATCTCACTATGACAAGTTGGAAGGACAATCTCTACACTGACCTCACTCTGACAGGTTGGGGGAACACTCCCTACAATGACCTCACTCTGACAGGTTGGGGGGACACTCTCTACAATGACCTCACTCTGATAGGTTGGGTGAACTCTCTCAACACTGCCCTCACTCTGACAGATTGGGGGAACACTCTCTACACTGACCTCACTCTGACAGGTTGGGGGAACACTCTCTACAATGACCTCACTCTGACAGGTTGGGGGAACACTCTCTACACTGACCGCACTCTGACAGGTTGGGGGAACCATCTCTACACTGACCTCACTCTGACAGGTTGGGGGAACACTCTCTACACTGACCTCACTCTGACAGGTTGGAGGACAATCTCTACACTGACCTCACTCTGACAAGTTGGAAGGACATTCTCTACACTGACCTCACTCTGACAGATTGGGGGAACATTCTCTACACTGACCTCACTCTTACAGGTTGAGGGAACACACTCTACACTGACCTCACTCTGACAGGTTCGGGGAACACTCTCTAAACTGACCTCACTCTGACAGCTTGGGGGAACACTCTCTACACTGACCTCACTCTGACAGGTTGGAAGGACAATCTCTACACTGACCTCACTCTGACAGGTTGGTGGAACAATCTCTAGACTGACCTCACTCTGACTGGTTGGAAGGACAATCTCTACACTGACCTCACTCTGACATGTAGGGGGAACACTCTCTACACTGACCTCACTGTGACAAGTTGGAAAGACAATCTCTACACTGACCTCACTCTGACAGGATGGGGGAACACTCTCTACACTGACCTCACTCTGACAGGTTGGGGGGACACTCTCTACACTGACCTCACTGTGACAGATTGGGGGAACACTGTCTACACTGACCTCACTCTGACAGGTTGGAAGGACAATCTCTACACTGACCTCACTCTGACAGGTTGGGGGGACAATCTCTACACTGACCTCACTCTGACAGGTTGGGGGAACACTCTCTAAACTGACCTCACTCTGACAGCTTGGGGGAACACTCTCTACACTGACCTCACTCTGACATGTTGGGGGAACACTCTCTGCACTGACCTCACTCTGACAGGTTGGCGCAACAATCTCTACACAGACCTCTCTCTGACAGGTTGGGGGAACAACCTCTAGACTGACATCACTCTGACAGGTTGGGGGAACACTCTCTACACTGACCTCACTCTGACAGGTTGGAAGGACAATCTCTACACTGACCTCAATCTGACAGGTTGGGGGAACACTCTCTACACTGACCTCACTCTGACAGGTTGGGGGGACACTCTATACACTGACCTCACTCTGACAGGTAGGGTGGACAATCACTACAATGACCTCACTCTGATAGATTGTGGGAACACTCTCTACACTGACCTCACTCTGACAGGTTGGAAGAACAATCTCTACACTGACCTCACTATGACAAGTTAGAAGGTCAATCTCTACACTGACCTCACTCTGACAGATTGGGGGAACACTCTCTACACTGACCACACTCTGTCAGGTTGAGGGGACACTCTCTACACTGACCTCATTCTGACAGGTTGGGGGGACACTCCCTACACTGACCTCACTCTGACACGTTGGGGGAACACTCTCTACACTGACCTCACTCTGACTGATTAGGAAATCACTCTCAACACTGACCTAACTCTGACAGATTGGAGGAACACTCTCTACACTGACCTCACTGTGACAGGTTGGGGGAACACTCTCAACACTGACCTCACTCTAACAGATTGGTGGAACACTCTCTACACTGACCTCTCTCTGACAAGTTGGAAGGACATTCTCTACACTGACCTCACTCTGACAGGTTGGCGGAACATTCTCTACACTGACCTCACTCTGACAGGTTGAGGGGACACTCTCTACACTGACCTCACTCTGACAGGTTGTGGGACACTCCCTACACTGAGCTCACTCTGACAGGTTTGAGGAACACTCTCTACAATGACCTCACTCTGACAGGTTGGGGGGAAACTCTCTACACTGACCGCAATATGACAGGTTTGGGGAACACTCTCTGCACTGACCTCACTCTGTCAGGTTGGCGCAACAATCTCTACACTGACCTCACTCTGACAGGTTGGGGGAAAAAACTCTAGACTGACCTAATTCTGACAGGTTGGGGGGGGGGGGGGACACTTTATACACTGATCTCACTCTGACAGTTTGGGGGGACAATCTCTACACTGACCACACTCTGACAGATTGAGGGAATACTCTCTACACTGACCTCACTCTGAGAGGTTGGAAGGACAATCTCTACACTGACCTCACTATGACAGGTTGGGGTAACACACTCTACACTGACCTCACTCTGACAGGTTCGGGGAACACTCTCTAAACTGACCTCACTCATACAGCTTGGGGGATCACTCTCTACAATGACCTCACTCTGACAGGTTGGGGGGACACTCTCTACAATGACCTAACTCTGACAGCTTGGGTGAACACTCTCAACACTGACCTCACTCTGACAGATTGGGGGAACACTCTCTACACTGACCTCACTCTGACAGGTTGGGGGAACACTCTCTACAATGACCTCACTCTGACAGGTTGGGGGGACACTCTCTACACTGACCGCAGTCTGACAGGTTTGGGGAACCATCTCTACACTGACCTCACTCTGACAGGTTGGGGGAACACTCTCTACACTAAGCTCACTCTGACAGGTTGGAAGGGCAATCTCTACACTGACCTCACTCTGACAAGTTGGAAGGACATTATCTACAATGACCTCACTCTGACAGATTGGGGGAACATTCTCTACACTGACCTCACTCTTACAGGTTGGTTAACACACTCTACACTGACCTCACTCTGACAGGTTCGGGGAACACTCTCTAAACTGACCTCACTCTGACAGCTTGGGGGAACACTCTCTACACTGACCTCACTCTGACAGGTTGGAAGGACAATCTCTACACTGACCTCACTCTGACAGGTTGGGGGAACAATCTCTAGACTGACCTCAATCTAACTGGTTGGAAGGACAATCTCTACACTGACCTCACTCAGACAGGTTGGGGGAACACTCTCTACACTGACCTCACTCTGACAAGTTGGAAAGACAATCTTTACACTGACCTCACTCTGACAGGATGGGGGAACACTCTCTACACTGACCTCACTCTGACAGGTTGGGGGGACACTCTCTACACTGACCTCACACTGACAGGTTGGGGGGCAATCTCTACACTGACCTCACTCTGACAGGTTGGAAGGACAATCTCTACACTGACCTCACTCTGACAGGTTGGGGGGGACAATCTCTACACTGACCTCACTCTGACAGGTTGGGGGAACACTCTCTACACTGACCTCACTCTGGCAAGTTGGGGGGACAATCTCTACACTGACCTCACTCTGACAGGTTGTAAGGACAATCTCTACACTGACCTCAATCTGAAAGGATAGGGGGACAATCTCTACACTGACCTCGTTCTGACATGTTGGGGGGGGGGGGCAATCTCTACACTGAACTCACTCTGAAAGATTGGGGGAACACTCTCTACACTGACCTCACTCTGACAATTTGGAAGGACAATCTCTACACTGACCTCACTCTGACAGGTTGGAAGGGCATTCTCTACACTGACCTCACTCTGACAAGTTGGAAGGACATTCTCTACACTGACCTCACTCTGACAGGTTGGGGGAACACTCTCTACACTGACCTCACTCTGACAGATTGGGGGAACACTCTCTACACTGACCTCACTCTGACAGGTTGGGGAAACACTCTCTACACTGACCTCACTCTGACAGGTTGGGGGAACACTCTCTGCACTAACCTCACTCTGACAGGTTGGCGCAACAATCTCTACACAGACCTCACTCTGACAGGTTGGGGGAACAATCTCTAGACTGACCTCACTCTGACAGGTTGGAAGGACAATCTCTACACTGACCTCACTCTGACAGGTTGGGGGAACACTCTCTACACTGACCTCACTCTGACAGTTTGGAAGGAAAATCTCTACACTGACCTCACTATGACAAGTTGGAAGGACAATCTCTACACTGACCTCACTCTGACAGGTTGGAAGGACAATCTCTACACTGACCACACTCTGACAGGTTAGGGGGACAATCTCTACACTGACCTCACTCTGACAGGTTGGAAGGACAATCTCTACATTGACCTCACTCTGACATGTTGGAAGGACAATCTCTACACTGACATCACTCTGACAGGTTGGGGGACACTCTCTACACTAACCTCACTCTAACAAGTTGGAAGGACAATCTCTACACTGACCTCACTCTGACAGATTGGGGGAACATTCTCTACACTGACTTCTCTCTGACAAGTTGGAAGGACAATCTCTACACTGACCTCACTCTGACAGGTTGGGGGAACACTCTCTACACTGACCACACTCTGAAAGGTTGAGGGGACACTCTCTACACTGACCTCACTCTGACAGGTTGGGGGGACACTCCCTACACTGACCTCACTCTGACAGGTTGGGGGAACACTCTCTACACTGACCTCACTCTGACAGATTAGGAAACCACTCTCAACACTGACCTCAATCTGACAGATTGGGGGAACACTCTCTACACTGACCTCACTCTGACAGGTTGGGGGAACACTCTCAACACTGACCTCACTCTTACAGATTGGGAGAACACTCTCTACACTGACCTCTCTCTGACAAGTTGGAAGGACATTCTCTACACTGACCTCACTCTGACAGGTTGGGGGAACATTCTCTACACTGACCTCACTCTGACAGGTTAATGGGACACTCTCTAGACTGACGTCACTCTGACAGGTTGTGGGACACTCCCTACACTGACCTCACTCTGACAGGTTTGAGGAACACTCTCTACAATGACCTCACTCTGACAGGTTGGGGGGAAACTCTCTACACTGACCGCACTCTAACAGGTTGGGGGAACACTCTCTGCACTGACCTCACTCTGTCAGGTTGGCGCAACAATCTCTACACTGACCTCACTCTGACAGGTTGGGGGAATAAACTCTAGACTGACCTTACTCTGACAGATTGGGGGGACACTCTCTACACTGACCTCACTCTGACAGGTTGGGGGGACAATCTCTACACTGACCACACTCTGACAGATTGAGGGAACACTCTCTACACTGACCTAACTCTGACAGGTTGGAAGGACAATCTCTACACTGACCTCACTATGACAAGTTGAAAGAACAATCTCTACACTGACCTCACTCTGACAGGTTGGAAGGACAATCTCTACAATGACCACACTCTGACAGGTTGGGGGGACAATCTCTACACTGACCTCACTCTGACAGGTTAAAAGGACAATCTCTACATTGACCTCACTCTGACATGTTGGAAGGACAATCTCTACACTGACATCACTCTGACAGGTTGGGGGACACTCTCTACACTAACCTCACTCTAACAAGTTGGAAGGACAATCTCTACACTGACCTCACTCTGACAGATTCGGGGAACACTCTCTACACTGACCTCACTCTGACAGGTTGGGGGAACACTCTCTGCACTGACCTCACTCTGACAAGTTGGCGCAACAATCTCTACACAGACCTCACTCTGACAGGTTGGGGGAACAATCTCTAGACTGACCTCACTCTGACAGGTTGTAAGGACAATCTCTACACTGACCTCACTCTGACAGGTTGGGGGAACACTCTCTACACTGACCTCACTCTGACAGTTTGGAAGGACAATCTCTACACTGATCTCACTATGACAAGTTGGAAGGACAATCTCTACACTGACCTCACTCTGACAGATTGGGGGAATACTCTCTACACTGACCTCTCTCTGACAAGTTCGAAGGACAATCTCTACACTGACCTCACTCTGACAGGTTGGGGGAACACTCTCTACACTGACCACACTCTGTCAGCTTGGAAGGACAATCTCTACACTGACCTCACTCTGACATGTTGGAAGGACAATCTCTACACTGACATAACTCTGACAGGTTGGGGGACACTCTCTACACTAACCTCACTCTAACAAGTTGGAAGGACAATCTCTACACTGACCTCACTCTGACAGATTGGGGGAACATTCTCTACACTGACTTCTCTCTGACAAGTTGGAAGGACAATCTCTACACTGACCTCACTCTGACAGGTTGGGGGAACACTCTCTACACTGACCACACTCTGACAGGTTGGGGGGACACTCCCGACACTGACCTCACTCTGACAGGTTGGGGGAACACTCTCTACACTGACCTCACTCTGACAGATTAGGAAACCACTCTCAACACTGACCTCACTCTGACAGATTGGGGGAACACTCTCTACACTGACCTCACTCTGACAGGTTGGGGGAACACTCTCAACAATGACCTCACTCTAACAGATTGGGGGAACACTCTCTACACTGACCTCTCTCTGACAAGTTAGAAGGACATTCTCTACACTGACCTCACTCTGACAGGTTGGGGGAACATTCTCTACACTGACCTCACTCTGACAGGTTAATGGGACACTCTCTAGACTGACGTCACTCTGACAGGTTGTTGGACAGTCCATACACTGACCTCACTCTGACAGGTTTGAGGAACACTCTCTACAATGACCTCACTCTGACAGGTTGGGGGGAAACTCTCTACACTGACCGCACTCTAACAGGTTGGGGGAACACTCTCTGCACTGACCTCACTCTGTCAGGTTGGCGCAACAATCTCTACACTGACCTCACTCTGACAGGTTGGGGGAATAAACTCTAGACTGACCTTACTCTGACAGATTGGGGGGACACTCTCTACACTGACCTCACTCTGACAGGTTGGGGGGACAATCTCTACACTGACCACACTCTGACAGATTGAGGGAACACTCTCTACACTGACCTAACTCTGACAGGTTGGAAGGACAATCTCTACACTGACCTCACTATGAGAAGTTGAAAGAACAATCTCTACACTGACCTCACTCTGACAGGTTGGAAGGACAATCTCTACACTGACCACACTCTGACAGGTTGGGGGGACAATCTCTACACTGACCTCACTCTGACAGGTTAAAAGGACAATCTCTACATTGACCTCACTCTGACATGTTGGAAGGACAATCTCTACACTGACATCACTCTGACAGGTTGGGGGACACTCTCTACACTAACCTCACTCTAACAAGTTGGAAGGACAATCTCTACACTGACCTCACTCTGACAGATTGGGGGAACACTCTCTACACTGACCTCACTCTGACAGGTTGGGGGAACACTCTCTGCTCTGACCTCACTCTGACAGGTTGGCGCAACAATCTCTACACAGACCTCACTCTGACAGGTTGGGGGAACAATCTCTAGACTGACCTCACTCTGACAGGTTGTAAGGACAATCTCTACACTGACCTCACTCTGACAGGTTGGGGGAACACTCTCTACACTGACCTCACTCTGACAGTTTGGAAGGACAATCTCTACACTGATCTCACTATGACAAGTTGGAAGGACAATCTCTACACTGAACTCACTCTGACAGATTTGGGGAATACTCTCTACACTGACCTGTCTCTGACAAGTTCGAAGGACAATCTCTACACTGACCTCACTCTGACAGGTTGGGGGAACACTCTCTACACTGACCACACTCTGTCAGGTTGAGAGGACACTCTCTACACTGACCTCACTCTGACAGGTTGGGGGGACACTCCCTACACTGACCTCACTCTGACAGGTTGGGGGAACACTCTCTACACTGACCTCACTCTGACAGATTAGGAAACCACTCTCAACACTGACCTCACTCTGACAGATTGGGGGAACACTCTCTACACTGACCTCACTCTGACAGGTTGGGGGAACACTCTCAACACTGACCTCACTCTAACAGATTGGGGGAACACTCTCTACACTGACCTCTCTCTGAAAAGTTGGAAGGACATTCTCTACACTGACCTCACTCTGACAGGTTGGGGGGACATTCTCTACACTGACCTCCCTCTGACAGGTTGAGGGGACACTCTCTACACTGACCTCACACTGACAGGTTGTGGGACACTCCCTACACTGACCTCACTCTGACAGGTTTGAGGAACACTCTCTACAATGAACTCACTCTGACAGGTTGGGGGGAAACTCTCTACACTGACCGCACTCTGACAGGTTGGGGGAACACTCTCTGCACTGACCTCACTTTGTCAGGTTGGCGCAACAATCTCTACACTGACCTCACTCTGACAGGTTGGGTGAACAAACTCTAGACTGACCTCACTCTGACAGGTTGGGGGGACACTCTCTACACTGAGCTCACTCTGACAGGTTGTGGGGACAATCTCTACACTGACCACACTCAAACAGATTGAGGGAACACTCTCTACACTGACTACACTCTGACAGGTTGGAAGGACAATCTCTACACTGACCTCACTATGACAAGTTGAAAGGACAATCTCTACACTGACCTCACTCTGACAGGTTGGAAGGACAATCTCTACACTGACCACACTCTGACAGGTTGGGGGGACAATCTCTACACTGACCTCACTCTGACAGGTTGGAAGGACAATCTCTACATTGACCTCACTCTGACATGTTGGAAGGACAATCTCTACACTGACATCACTCTGACAGGTTGGGGGGACACTCTCTACACTGACCTCACTCTGACAGGTTGGGGGGACACTCCCTACACTGACCTCACTCTGACAGGTTGGGGGAACACTCTCTACACTGACCTCACTCTGACAGGTTGGGGGGACACTCCCTACACTGACCTTACTCTGACAGGATGGGGGAACACTCTCTACACTGACCTCACTCTGACAGATTAGGAAACCACTCTCAACACTGACCTCACTCTGACAGATTGGGGGAACACTCTCTACACTGACCTCACTCTGACAGGTTGGGGGAACACTCTCAACACTGACCTCACTCTAACAGATTGGGGGAACACTCTCTACACTGACCTCTCTCTGACAAGTTGGAAGGACATTCTCTACACTGACCTCACTCTGACAGGTTGGGGGAACATTCTCTACACTGACCTCACTCTGACAGGTTAATGGGACACTCTCTACATTGACCTCACTCTGACAGGATGTGGGACACTCCCTACACTGACCTCACTCTGACAGGTTTGAGGAACACTCTCTACAATGACCTCACTCTGACAGGTTGGGGGGAAACTCTCTACACTGACCGCACTCTGACAGGTTGGGGGAACACTCTCTGCACTGACCTCACTCTGTCAGGTTGGCGCAACAATCTCTACACTGACCTCACTCTGACAGGTTGGGGGAACAAACTCTAGACTGACCTTACTCTGACAGATTGGGGGGACACTCTCTACACTGACCACACTCTGACAGATTGAGGGAACACTCTCTACACTGACCTAACTCTGACAGGTTGGATGGACAATCTCTACACTGACCTCACTATGACAAGTTGAAAGAACAATCTCTACACTGACCTCACTCTGACAGGTTGGAAGGACAATCTCTACACTGACCACACTCTGACAGGTTGGGGGGACAATCTCTACACTGACCTCACTCTGACAGGTTGGAAGGACAATCTCTACATTGACCTCACTCTGACATGTTGGAAGGACAATCTCTACACTGACATCACTCTGACAGGTTGGGGGACACTCTCTACACTAACCTCACTCTAACAAGTTGGAAGGACAATCTCTACACTGACCTCACTCTGACAGGTTGGGGGAACACTCTCTACACTGACCTCACTCTGACAGGTTGGAAGGACAATCTCTACATTGACCTCACTCTGACATGTTGGAAGGACAATCTCTACACTGACATCACTCTGACAGGTTGGGGGGACACTCTCTACACTGACCTGACTCTGACAGGTTGGGGGGACACTCCCTACACTGACCTCACTCTGACAGGTTGGGGGAACACTCTCTACACTGACCTCACTCTGACAGGTTGGGGGGACACTCCCTACACTGACCTCACTCTGACAGGATGGGGGAACACTCTCTACACTGACCTCACTCTGACAGATTAGGAAACCACTCTCAACACTGACCTCACTCTGACAGATTGGGGGAACACTCTCTACACTGACCTCACTCTGACATGTTGGGGGAACACTCTCAACACTGACCTCACTCTAACAGATTGGGGGAACACTCTCTACACTGACCTCTCTCTGATAAGTTGGAAGGACATTCTCTACACTGACCTCACTCTGACAGGTTGGGGGAACATTCTCTACACTGACCTCACTCTGACAGGTTATTGGGACACTCCATACACTGACCTCACTCTGACAGGTTTGAGGAACACTCTCTACAATGACCTCACTCTGACAAGTTGGGGGGAAACTCTCTACACTGACCGCACTCTGACAGGTTGGGGGAACACTCTCTGCACTGACCTCACTCTGTCAGGTTGGCGCAACAATCTCTACACTGACCTCACTCTGACAGGTTGGGGGAACAAACTCTAGACTGACCTTACTCTGACAGATTGGGGGGACACTCTCTACACTGACCTCACTCTGACAGGTTGGGGGGACAATCTCTACACTGACCACACTCTGACAGATTGAGGGAACACTCTCTACACTGTCCTAACTCTGACAGGTTGGAAGGACAATCTCTACACTGACCTCACTATGACAAGTTGAAAGAACAATCTCTACACTGACCTCACTCTGACAGGTTGGGGGAACACTCTCTACACTGACCACACTCTGACAGGTTGAGGGGACACTCTCTACACTGACCTCACTCTGACAGGTAGGGGGGACACTCCCTACACTGACCTCACTCTGACAGGTTGGGGGAACACTCTCTACACTGACCTCACTCTGACAGATTAGGAAACCACTCTCAACGCTGACCTCACTCTGACAGATTGGGGGAACACTCTCTACACTGTCCTCACTCTGACAGGTTGGGGGAACACTCTCAACACTGACCTCACTCTAACAGATTGGGGGAACACTCTCTACACTGACCTCTCTCTGACAAGTTGGAAGGACATTCTCTACACTGAACTCACTCTGACAGGTTGGGGGAACATTCTCTACACTGACCTCACTCTGACAGGTTAAGGGGACACTCTCTACACTGACCTCACTCTGAAAGGTTGTGGAACACTTTCTACACTGACCTCACTCTGACAGGTTTGAGGAACACTCTCTACAATGACCTCACTCTGACAGGTTGGGGGGAAACTCTCTACACTGACTGCACTCTGACAGGTTGGGGGAACACTCTCTGCACTGACCTCACTCTGACAGGTTGGCGTAACAATCTCTACACTGACCTCACTCTGACAGGTTGGGGGACACTCTGTACACTGACCTCACTCTGACAGATTAGGAAACCACTCTCATCACTGACCTCACTCTGACAGATTGGGGGAACACTCTCAACACTGACCTCACTCTAACAGATTGGGGGGACACTCTCTACACTGACCTCTCTCTGACAAGTTGGAAGGACATTCTCTACACTGACCTCACTCTGACAGGTTGGGGGAACATTCTCTACACTGACCTCACTCTGACAGGTTAAGGGGACACTCTCTACACTGACCTCACTCTTACAGGTTGTGGAACACTTTCTACACTGACCTCACTCTGACAGGTTTGAGGAACACTCTCTACAATGACCTCACTCTGACAGGATGGGGGGAAACTCTCTACACTGACCGCACTCTGACAGGTTGGGGGAACACTCTCTACACTGACCTCACTCTGACAGGTTGGGGGGACAATCTCTACACTGACCACACTCTGACAGATTGAGGGAACACTCTCTACACTGACCTAACTCTGACAGGTTGGAAGGACAATCTCTACACTGACCTCACTATGAGAAGTTGAAAGAACAATCTCTACACTGACCTCACTCTGACAGGTTGGAAGGACAATCTCTACACTGACCACACTCTGACAGGTTGGGGGGACAATCTCTACACTGACCTCACTCTGACAGGTTAAAAGGACAATCTCTACATTGACCTCACTCTGACATGTTGGAAGGACAATCTCTACACTGACATCACTCTGACAGGTTGGGGGACACTCTCTACACTAACCTCACTCTAACAAGTTGGAAGGACAATCTCTACACTGACCTCACTCTGACAGATTGGGGGAACACTCTCTACACTGACCTCACTCTGACAGGTTGGGGGAACACTCTCTGCTCTGACCTCACTCTGACAGGTTGGCGCAACAATCTCTACACAGACCTCACTCTGACAGGTTGGGGGAACAATCTCTAGACTGACCTCACTCTGACAGGTTGTAAGGACAATCTCTACACTGACCTCACTCTGACAGGTTGGGGGAACACTCTCTACACTGACCTCACTCTGACAGTTTGGAAGGACAATCTCTACACTGATCTCACTATGACAAGTTGGAAGGACAATCTCTACACTGAACTCACTCTGACAGATTTGGGGAATACTCTCTACACTGACCTGTCTCTGACAAGTTCGAAGGACAATCTCTACACTGACCTCACTCTGACAGGTTGGGGGAACACTCTCTACACTGACCACACTCTGTCAGGTTGAGAGGACACTCTCTACACTGACCTCACTCTGACAGGTTGGGGGGACACTCCCTACACTGACCTCACTCTGACAGGTTGGGGGAACACTCTCTACACTGACCTCACTCTGACAGATTAGGAAACCACTCTCAACACTGACCTCACTCTGACAGATTGGGGGAACACTCTCTACACTGACCTCACTCTGACAGGTTGGGGGAACACTCTCAACACTGACCTCACTCTAACAGATTGGGGGAACACTCTCTACACTGACCTCTCTCTGAAAAGTTGGAAGGACATTCTCTACACTGACCTCACTCTGACAGGTTGGGGGGACATTCTCTACACTGACCTCCCTCTGACAGGTTGAGGGGACACTCTCTACACTGACCTCACACTGACAGGTTGTGGGACACTCCCTACACTGACCTCACTCTGACAGGTTTGAGGAACACTCTCTACAATGAACTCACTCTGACAGGTTGGGGGGAAACTCTCTACACTGACCGCACTCTGACAGGTTGGGGGAACACTCTCTGCACTGACCTCACTTTGTCAGGTTGGCGCAACAATCTCTACACTGACCTCACTCTGACAGGTTGGGTGAACAAACTCTAGACTGACCTCACTCTGACAGGTTGGGGGGACACTCTCTACACTGAGCTCACTCTGACAGGTTGTGGGGACAATCTCTACACTGACCACACTCAAACAGATTGAGGGAACACTCTCTACACTGACTACACTCTGACAGGTTGGAAGGACAATCTCTACACTGACCTCACTATGACAAGTTGAAAGGACAATCTCTACACTGACCTCACTCTGACAGGTTGGAAGGACAATCTCTACACTGACCACACTCTGACAGGTTGGGGGGACAATCTCTACACTGACCTCACTCTGACAGGTTGGAAGGACAATCTCTACATTGACCTCACTCTGACATGTTGGAAGGACAATCTCTACACTGACATCACTCTGACAGGTTGGGGGGACACTCTCTACACTGACCTCACTCTGACAGGTTGGGGGGACACTCCCTACACTGACCTCACTCTGACAGGTTGGGGGAACACTCTCTACACTGACCTCACTCTGACAGGTTGGGGGGACACTCCCTACACTGACCTTACTCTGACAGGATGGGGGAACACTCTCTACACTGACCTCACTCTGACAGATTAGGAAACCACTCTCAACACTGACCTCACTCTGACAGATTGGGGGAACACTCTCTACACTGACCTCACTCTGACAGGTTGGGGGAACACTCTCAACACTGACCTCACTCTAACAGATTGGGGGAACACTCTCTACACTGACCTCTCTCTGACAAGTTGGAAGGACATTCTCTACACTGACCTCACTCTGACAGGTTGGGGGAACATTCTCTACACTGACCTCACTCTGACAGGTTAATGGGACACTCTCTACATTGACCTCACTCTGACAGGATGTGGGACACTCCCTACACTGACCTCACTCTGACAGGTTTGAGGAACACTCTCTACAATGACCTCACTCTGACAGGTTGGGGGGAAACTCTCTACACTGACCGCACTCTGACAGGTTGGGGGAACACTCTCTGCACTGACCTCACTCTGTCAGGTTGGCGCAACAATCTCTACACTGACCTCACTCTGACAGGTTGGGGGAACAAACTCTAGACTGACCTTACTCTGACAGATTGGGGGGACACTCTCTACACTGACCACACTCTGACAGATTGAGGGAACACTCTCTACACTGACCTAACTCTGACAGGTTGGATGGACAATCTCTACACTGACCTCACTATGACAAGTTGAAAGAACAATCTCTACACTGACCTCACTCTGACAGGTTGGAAGGACAATCTCTACACTGACCACACTCTGACAGGTTGGGGGGACAATCTCTACACTGACCTCACTCTGACAGGTTGGAAGGACAATCTCTACATTGACCTCACTCTGACATGTTGGAAGGACAATCTCTACACTGACATCACTCTGACAGGTTGGGGGACACTCTCTACACTAACCTCACTCTAACAAGTTGGAAGGACAATCTCTACACTGACCTCACTCTGACAGGTTGGGGGAACACTCTCTACACTGACCTCACTCTGACAGGTTGGAAGGACAATCTCTACATTGACCTCACTCTGACATGTTGGAAGGACAATCTCTACACTGACATCACTCTGACAGGTTGGGGGGACACTCTCTACACTGACCTGACTCTGACAGGTTGGGGGGACACTCCCTACACTGACCTCACTCTGACAGGTTGGGGGAACACTCTCTACACTGACCTCACTCTGACAGGTTGGGGGGACACTCCCTACACTGACCTCACTCTGACAGGATGGGGGAACACTCTCTACACTGACCTCACTCTGACAGATTAGGAAACCACTCTCAACACTGACCTCACTCTGACAGATTGGGGGAACACTCTCTACACTGACCTCACTCTGACATGTTGGGGGAACACTCTCAACACTGACCTCACTCTAACAGATTGGGGGAACACTCTCTACACTGACCTCTCTCTGATAAGTTGGAAGGACATTCTCTACACTGACCTCACTCTGACAGGTTGGGGGAACATTCTCTACACTGACCTCACTCTGACAGGTTATTGGGACACTCCATACACTGACCTCACTCTGACAGGTTTGAGGAACACTCTCTACAATGACCTCACTCTGACAAGTTGGGGGGAAACTCTCTACACTGACCGCACTCTGACAGGTTGGGGGAACACTCTCTGCACTGACCTCACTCTGTCAGGTTGGCGCAACAATCTCTACACTGACCTCACTCTGACAGGTTGGGGGAACAAACTCTAGACTGACCTTACTCTGACAGATTGGGGGGACACTCTCTACACTGACCTCACTCTGACAGGTTGGGGGGACAATCTCTACACTGACCACACTCTGACAGATTGAGGGAACACTCTCTACACTGTCCTAACTCTGACAGGTTGGAAGGACAATCTCTACACTGACCTCACTATGACAAGTTGAAAGAACAATCTCTACACTGACCTCACTCTGACAGGTTGGGGGAACACTCTCTACACTGACCACACTCTGACAGGTTGAGGGGACACTCTCTACACTGACCTCACTCTGACAGGTAGGGGGGACACTCCCTACACTGACCTCACTCTGACAGGTTGGGGGAACACTCTCTACACTGACCTCACTCTGACAGATTAGGAAACCACTCTCAACGCTGACCTCACTCTGACAGATTGGGGGAACACTCTCTACACTGTCCTCACTCTGACAGGTTGGGGGAACACTCTCAACACTGACCTCACTCTAACAGATTGGGGGAACACTCTCTACACTGACCTCTCTCTGACAAGTTGGAAGGACATTCTCTACACTGAACTCACTCTGACAGGTTGGGGGAACATTCTCTACACTGACCTCACTCTGACAGGTTAAGGGGACACTCTCTACACTGACCTCACTCTGAAAGGTTGTGGAACACTTTCTACACTGACCTCACTCTGACAGGTTTGAGGAACACTCTCTACAATGACCTCACTCTGACAGGTTGGGGGGAAACTCTCTACACTGACTGCACTCTGACAGGTTGGGGGAACACTCTCTGCACTGACCTCACTCTGACAGGTTGGCGTAACAATCTCTACACTGACCTCACTCTGACAGGTTGGGGGACACTCTGTACACTGACCTCACTCTGACAGATTAGGAAACCACTCTCATCACTGACCTCACTCTGACAGATTGGGGGAACACTCTCAACACTGACCTCACTCTAACAGATTGGGGGGACACTCTCTACACTGACCTCTCTCTGACAAGTTGGAAGGACATTCTCTACACTGACCTCACTCTGACAGGTTGGGGGAACATTCTCTACACTGACCTCACTCTGACAGGTTAAGGGGACACTCTCTACACTGACCTCACTCTTACAGGTTGTGGAACACTTTCTACACTGACCTCACTCTGACAGGTTTGAGGAACACTCTCTACAATGACCTCACTCTGACAGGATGGGGGGAAACTCTCTACACTGACCGCACTCTGACAGGTTGGGGGAACACTCTCTGCACTGACCTCACTCTGACAGGTTGGCGCAACAATCTCTACACTGACCTCACTCTGACAGGTTGGGGGAACAAACTCTAGACTGACCTCACTCTGACAGGTTGGGGGGACACTCTCTACACTGACATCACTCTGACAGGTTGGGGGGACAATCTCTACACTGACCACACTCTGACAGATTGAGGGAACACTCTCTACACTGACCTCACTCTGACAGGTTGGAAGGACAATCTCTATACTGACATCACTATGACAAGTTGAATGGACAATCTCTACACTGACCTCACTCTGACCGGTTGAAAGGACAATCTATACACTGACCTCACTCTGACAGGTTGGAAGGACAATCTCTACACTGACCTCACTCTGACAGGTTGGAAGGACAATCTCTACACTGACCTCACTCTGACAGATTGGGGGAACACTCTCTACACTGACCTCTCTCTGACAAGTTGGAAAGACAATCTCTACACTGACCTCACTCTGACAGGTTGGGGGAACACTCTCTACACTGACCACACTCTGACAGGTTGAGGGGACACTCTCTACACTGACCTCACTCTGACAGGTTGGGGGGACACTCCCTACACTGACCACACTCTGACAGGTTGGGGGAACACTCTCTACGCTGACCTCACTCTGACAGATTAGTAAACCACTCTCTACACTGACCTCACTCTGACAGATTGGGGGAACACTCTCTACACTGACCTCACTCTGACAGGTTAGGGGAACACTCTCAACACTGACCTCACTCTAACAGATTGGGGGAACACTCTCTACATTGAACTCTCTCTCTGACAATTTGGTAGGACAATCTCTACACTGACCTCACTCTGACAGGTTGGGGGAACATTCTCTACACTGACCTCACTCTCAGAGGTTGAGGGGACACTCTCTACACTGAACTCACTCTGAAAGGTTAGGGGGACACTCCCTACACTGACCTCACTCTGACAGGTTGGAGGAATACTCTCTACAATGACCTCACTCTGACAGGTTGGGGGACACTCTCTACACTGACCGCACTCTGACAGGTTATGGGTTCCATCTATACACTGACCTCACTCTGACAGGTTTGGGGAACAACCTCTGCACTGACCTCACTCTGACAGGTTGGCACAACAATCCCTACACTGACCTCACTCTGACAGGTTGGGGGAACAATCTCTAGACTGACCTCACTCTGACAGGTTGGGGGAACACTCTCTACAATGACCTCACTCTGACAGGTTGGGGGACACTCTCTACAATGACCTCACTCTGACAGGTTGGGTGAACACTCTCAACACTGACCTCACTCTGACAGATTGGGGGAACACTCTCTACACTGACCTCACTCTGACAGGTTGGGGGAACACTCTCTACAATGACCTCACTCTGAGAGGTTGGGGGGACACTCTCTACACTGACCGCACTCTGACAGGTTGGGGGAACCATCTCTACACTGACCTCACTCTGACAGGTTGAGGGAACACTCTCTACACTGACCTCACTCTGACAGGTTGGAAGAGCAATCTCTACACTGACCTCACTCTGACAAATTGGAAGGACATTCTCTAAACTGACCTCACTCTGACAGATTGGGGGAACATTCTCTACACTGACCTTACTCTGACAGGTTGGGGGAACACACTCTACACTGACCTCACTCTGACAGGTTCGGGGAACACTCTCTAAACTGCCCTCACTATGACAGCTTGGGGGAACACTCTCTACACAGACCTCACTCTGACAGGTTGGAAGGACAATATCTACACTGACCTCACTCTGACAGGTTGGGGGAACAAACTCTAGACTGACCTCACTCTGACAGGTTGGAAGGACAATCTCTACACTGACTTCACTCTGACAGGTTGGGGGAACACTCTCTACACTGACCTCACTCTGACAAGTTGGAAAGACAATCTCTACACTGACCTCAATCTGACAGGATGGGGGAACACTCTCTATACTGACCTCACTCTGACAGGTTGGGGGGACACTCTCTACACTGACCTCACTCTGACAGGTTGGGGGTCAATCTCTACACTGACCTCACTCTGACAGATTGGGGGAACACTCTCTACACTAACCTCACTCTGTCATGTTGGAAGGACAATCTCTACACTGACCTCACTCTGACAGGTTGGTGGAACAATCTCTACACTGACCTCACTCTGGCAGGTTGGGGGAACACTCTCTACACTGACCTCACTCTAGCAAGTTGGAGGACAATCTCTACACTGACCTCACTCTGACAGGTTGTAAGGACAATCTCTACACAGACCTCACTCTTAAAGGTTGGGGGGGGGGGGACAATCTCTACACTGACCTCGTTCTGACATGTTGGGGCGGGGGACAATCTCTACACTGAACTCACTCTGAAAGGTTGGGGGAACACTCTCTACACTGACCTCAGTCTGAAAAGTTGGAAGGACAATCTCTACACTGACCTCACTCTGAAAGGTTGGAAGGACAATCTCTACACCGACCTCACTCTGAAAGGTTGGAAGGAAAATCTCTACACTGACCTCACTCTGACAAGCTAAAAGGACAATCTCTAAACTGACCTCACTCTGACAGGTTGGGGGGACACTCCCTACACTGACCTCACTCTGACAGGTTGGAGGAATACTCTCTACAATGACCTCACTCTGACAGGTTGGGGGGACACTCTCTACACTGACCGCACTCTGACAGGTTGGGGGAACTCTCTCTGCACTGACCTCACTCTGACAGGTTGGCACAACAATCTCTACACTGCGCTCCGTGCAACACGTTCAGCAGCGACTTGCTCCCAATGTGCATTATCAATGCCTGTATCAATCATGTCCCGCTTACACACATCTTTGCCGACCCCGAGATCTCCTACCCATCTGTAATTCCCCAAAAAAGATGTCCTTTGGTATTCTACCATCATCCATCCTCCTAAGATGTCCTATCCATCTAAGTCTACGAAGACTGGGCATGGAATAAACCGTCACACAACCTGATCTTTCCAATAATTCAGTATTTGTGATTTTGTCTTGCCACTTTATACCTAGAATTCTTCGCAGACACCGCATATGAAAGCTGTTTAAACGTTTCTCTTGGTGTGAGTAAGTTGTCCAGGTTTCACTGCCATAAAGAAGAGTACTAAGGACACAGGCTTGATAGACAAGGACTTTTGTTTTGGCAGTAAGCTTCCTGTTATATCAGACTCTTTTTCTTAACCTGTTCATTGTTGTTGCTGCCTTACCAATCTGGATGTTGATTTCCTGATCTAGGGATAAAATTGCTATTTACCACTGATCCTAGATATGTAAAATGGTCTACCACCTCTAGTTCGGTGTCGTCAGTAAAGATTGATGGTACCTCATGTGCACCTTGTGACATAATCTGTGTCTTCTTATTGCTAATTGTTAAACCAAATTCAGAACAAGCATTAGAGAATGCAGATAGTAGACATTGCAATTCTTCCTCAGAATAGGTCGTAACTGCAGCATCATCTGCGAAAAGCAACTCACTGATCAGTCTCCTCCTAATTTTGGTCTTGGCCTTCAATCTCTGAGCATTGTTGTGATATACTTTATTTTCATAAACGTAACATGCTGTAGATATATCCCGTCGACAATTAAAGCCTGAACACCGCAACAGGATTGTTTGTTCCACAATTGTACGATCCAAGATTTAATATACCCATTGGCAATGAAAAACGTGAAACGGAAAAACCAGCGTATAAATAGCAGCACGCAAAGCGACATGGCCTGTTTGTTTATCAGCCAGCATGAGACATAAGACCTGAAATAGCGGAAGGAGTGAGAGAGTTTCAAAATCAAATTCACGAGAAAAGAAAACCCTCAGCCTACGACATCGCTTGTGAGAAATTGCATCTCATTCAGAACATGAAACGTGTCGACATGTTGAAGTCATTCCGATAAATAAGGTAAACATCATATTTACTTTAATTTATTTAAATCTTAGATTAGTTTGTGAGTCTTCTTCCCATAAGAGGAATTGGTAAGTCGAATTGTTGAACCCATGTGGTGAGTTCTTAAGAAGTTAAGTATAATATATTTAATTGTTATAGTTTATTGATAAACTATTCATTAAGAATAACCATAGTGAGTTTTATTTTCTCCCAAAGTAAACAACTGATTAATGTATAAGCATTAGTCCAAGTTGTACATTTATTTCTTAAGCAACTCAATCTACAATGATTTAGAATGGTGAGTTCTTAAGAATTTAATCTAGTAGAAACTAAATAATATTATACTCAGTTATCATAGTCATAAGATAAACTGTACATTAGGAGAAAACTACAGTGTTTTATTTTCTCCCAGCTAAACAACTTACATTGCATTGGCACCTTGCCGTCTTGACAGACGATAGTTTGTGCTTTAAAAAGGCATACTAACTTTTACCTATGGCGGTAGCGAATGTGACTGATAAGGCCACTTTGATTCCGAGACCAGTTAAGACCAGGGATGGAGTTATTGCCTCTCCATAGCACAAAGCCTGGGATAAAATATAGAGATCATGTGTTGCCCATGCAGCATGATCCTCTCTTGGCCTGCCTAGTTCACTCCAGAGGAAAGGTAACACCCCTACATCTGGAACAAGACAAGCTGCAGAAGCTGCCGGAGCAGTAAAGCAATGCTCTAACTATCCGCCTGTCGGAGCTTCGGTCCTAGACCAGCCGCCAACCAAGGCTTAGGGCCTAAACAACTTAGTTAATGTATAAACATTAGACACATGTTGTAAACTGTATTTCTTGAGCATCAACCTCAATCTACAATGAATTAGAGTAACTTAAGACTTAAGCAAACTCAGAATTCTTAGTACAGTGGTAAGTACATATGGTGCATGTACCCACACTGGTCAGAGGAAACTCATTTAAATGTGCACGCACTGATAGAGAAATTAGTGTAATGTGTATAGTCAGTAGATTTTTTTTTGACATGAGCACATATGCAAACAAGTAGTTTTCTTATATTTCCTGAACACATGGGAACCAAAAAGAGTTCTATAGGTATCATAATTTGGGTGATGTTAAAGCACACATGTGGTAAGGCAAATATATTGACATGGCTGTCAACCATGGGGAATAATAATATTTGTGCCACATAATAGTGCGTAATCAACCGCCATGCATGAATTATTATAATTCATAATGCCTGAATGTGAATTGGAGTATATCACATAAATTGTATGTATTTGATGAGAGCATGTGGTGACTCATGGATTTCATGTTTCTAAATCCTTGGTGAATTTCATAAGTGTGCCTAATGATCACATGTCTATATCATTGAAGGGCATGCTTGTGTCATGTGTGTTTCATTATTGTTAAATAGATGTGAATGTATCATTTGAGAACACCCATCAGCATGCTTGACTAAATATCATCCAGGAAATAGTATAATTTCTGATGAAGGATGAGATTTCCTTGTAATGTCATTCTTGTTGAATCTGTGAATGTATTCTGTATAAAGCACCTACATAAGCATAATTGTCAGTCCTAGAGATATGATGTGTATGATGAGTGATTGTGCAAGAAGATATTTCATTGTGATATCAATGATGGTAAACATTTTAAGTTATCATTGGGAAATCACATAAGTGTAATTATCCACCTTACATGCCAGTATGAAGGATGTGTGATGAATGATTCCTATATGATCATCCATACTGATATGAATGTGTCTATAGACTGAGTGAAATGATCATCCATACATATTAATGATGTCTGAGATGAGTGAATTGACCCCACATGCCCAGATGGATATGTTGACTGATGCATGAGGAGTTTGAGTGAGTGAGTGAAGTTACAGGCTGAGAGAGAGGGAGTATAGGCCAACAGTCAATCTCAGGATAGCCTGCATCTTTGACGTTTAATGCCATGACTATCACCAGAGAACTGGTTCAACGTAACCCACAAACTAAATAATAATTTAGTACACCCCGGCGAATAACAACACTTTTATAAAATATCATTCATGCTACAATCATCTGGTTTTGTGCGCTAAGCACTACACAACCAATATCATACATTACGCATACTACCAGCATCTGTGTTTGTTATTTAAGCAAAATCCCTCTTTGTAGTTCATGTCACTCCTGTTAATACATATGGTCTAGTGTAATGATAATAATTTACTACAAAGATGATGATGATGATGACTGTAATGATTTTGACAATAATGATAATGATTGTAATGACTATGATATAATGAGCATGATAATAATGATAATGATTGTAATTACAATGATATAAGGAAACCATGGTGATGTTAATGATGATGATAATAAATATTACATCCATGAGAATGGAAGAAAACTTCTCACTTGAAGCATTTAATGAAGAAGAATAAACCTAAATGCTATACAAGAAAGATACCATAATGTACTTATATTGTTTATAAGCAAATACTCATTGAAATGGGAACTGATTTTTAAAAGCCCTTAATTTATGAGACCCCTTTTCTTGAATAGAAAAAGATGAAGAGAATTAACTAGGTACAGAATGGGATGGGGAACATAGTTGTCAATTCCAAACCAATCAAGGTATTACTTAACCGGTAGACCGGGGACAGGCATAGGTGAAGATGAAACTGCACATCTGCTAGTCTAAAACGTGAACACCATATAATGAAGATTGAATGGAGAGCAACCAATTATGCTGTGGATAACTATTTGAGAGCACCAAGACTCTTTACCTTCCACTGTTTATTTTCCTAGGACAACAATTCTTTTAGGTATTTTCTTTGTGTTGTTCTTGAGAAAAATATAGAACATTTCAGTTTTGATGTTCATATTGATGATATTTTTAGATTTATAATGGATGCTACAATTTCAGTTAGTGGTCATTATCTAGACCTGACTTTGTGAAAGTAGTAGTAGCAGCTTGACTGAATGCAATAGCCACTTAACTGGGTGAGGCAGCTGAGATAGTGAGGCCAAATACTATTCCACAACACCTTCTTGCCAATTTTCACCACCTTTTCCAGGACAGGTATCACATATCCTTTTGTCTAGGTATAGTGTGGAGGAAACACAGTGAGCCCTAATAAATCTAACCGGGGAAAAAAATAAAGAACACTCAAGAATATAGTCGACACTGATTGAATGCTACCGAGATTCAAGAACTGGATGGGAGACCAACCAGGGTTACCCAGTTTCTTTCCACAGATTAGAATTAGGCCAGCAGAAGAGGCCCACTAATTAGAAGTAAAACCGGTTGCGACACTGAGGACAATGTATGATACAGTGGCACAGCTAGGAGATAGATAATTAGTTAGAGATGAATATGTAAATAATCTTGTTATTGTACTGCATTGATTGTTGTATGTTATTACATGTATAATCTATAACGCCATTTATTATATATATATATATATATATATATATATATATATATATATATAATAAATGATGAAAATTACTGGTTATTTTCTCTTTTGGGAGTTCTCTTGTCATAGTAAAATTGTTGTAAGCAATTACCCTAGATTAATTATTTAGTTGGTAGACGAGAGGCAAGGAACCACCCCTAAGGACATTTGGGATACTCAGTACAAATTTCATTGTTTTCCTGGAGGTATTCCTTGGTTCTCCAAAACTCTATTTAATGGTCTCAAATCATTGAGCCAGTAACAGCTAAATTAATTTTAACGGGCAGGATCACATTGAGAAAGAGGAACTGAGGATCCTTGATCTCTTAAGGTTGAGCCATCAACTATTTATCCGACAATTGTAGAGGCCGCCATCTGAGCGTGAGTGAATGTATATACCACCATCCTGATCACGAAAAGCATATTTCAGTAGAAGTGAAAAGTATATTCCAAAGAGGGCGGGAGCTAGTACACAACCTTGCGTAACTTCACTCTTGATTTCAAACTCTTCAGAAGTTGCACCATCAAACTTGATTATACCCTTCATGCCTGTGTGGAACGATTCCACAATGGACAGAAGAGTTGGTGGGCAGCCAATCTTCGTTAGTGCCTTGAACATACCCTCACGACTGACCAAATCAAATGCCTTTGTGAGGTCGATGAAGGCGATAAACAGTGGTTGATTCTGTTCACGACATTTTTCTTGCATTTGTCGCAATGAGAATATTATATCAATGGTAGACCGGTTCTGTCGAAAGCCACACTGTGATTCGGGGTAGACTTGGTTTCCTAGGACTTGAAGTCTGCGCAGAACAATTCTGGCAAATACTTTTCCAACAATACACAGAAGTGAGATACCCTTATAGTTGGTGCAGTCGCTCAGATCGCCCTTGTTCTTGTACAGTGTTATGATGATTGAATATTTGAAATTCTGTGGGACTTGTCCTTCTCGCCAGCATAGCTCTATTAGCTGGTAGATCTGTAGAGTGAGTGTGTCTTGCCCATTCCTGATAACCTCTATTGGAATCCCATCCTTACCTGGAGCCTTGCCAGATGCAAGTTCATTTATAGCACACTTAACTTCTGTTATGGTGGGAAGTGTGTCCAGATGGTCAAGAGTTGGTAGAGCCTCTATGGCGTTGAGGGCATCATCCGCTAGTTTGGTCTCACTTGAGTAAAGCTCCAAATAGTGCTCTACCCATCTGTCCATCTGCTGTTTCTTATCAGTTATGATTTCTCCAGACAAGATTTTCAATGGTACACTTATTATGATCACAGGTCCACAGGCTTTCTTTATTCCTTCATACATGCTTCTTATGTTTCTCTTACCACTTGCGATTTGAATGGGCTCACATAACTTGATCCAATAATCATTTGCACACTGCCTGGCAGCCTTTTGCACACCCTTCCTAGCTTGTCTTAGCTCACTCAGAGTGTTACGCTTTGGTCTTTCCTTGTTTCTTAAGAGAGCTATCTTCTTCTTATCAATCAAGGGCTGCAGAGTCTCGATGTTTGCCGCAAACCAGTCCTGCCTCTTATGATCCACAGTGCCGTAAACCCCTACGACAGTTTTATAAAGAGTTTCCTTAAGTTGATCCCACTTTTCATTTACTGTACAATTTTCTGGTGTATCAGTGAAAGCGTCTTCAAGTTGATGTTGAAACTGAAAGTACTTTTCAGGATAGTGAGTGTTAATAATATTAATCCTGGGGCTAGATTTGTGTTTAGCTGTGTAGACTCTCATTGGTCTCAGTCTAAATCTTGCAACAACCAAAGAATGATCCTTACCACAGTCAGCACTGTGGTAACTTCGAGACAATGATATATGGTTCAGATATTGTCTCCGTGTGATGATGAAGTCCAGCTGGCGCCAATGGCCTGATCTTGGATGTTTCCATGTGACCTTATGCATCTATTTTGTTTTTAAAAAGGAGTTTGTAATACAATGCTCCAGCAGACTTTGCCCATTTTCATTCATGCGACCGATATTGTATTTTCCAAAGCACACTGGCCATGAACTCGAGTCCTTGCACACATAAGCATTGAAATCACCGAGCATATAAATGTAGTCAGATTTTAGAACTTCCTTGATCACGGAGTTTAACTCCTCATAGAACGAATCCTTCACATCATCAGAGGAATCGAGTGTCTGTGCATATGCAATAATAATGGTGGCAAAACCACAAGAGGTTGCCAAGCGCAGGGATAATAGTCTTTCATTTCCTCCTGCTGGAAGTTCCATCATTCCCAGTAGCGAATTCTTCACTGCAAAGCCCACACCTTGTTGTCTTTTTTCTGCCTGCCCTCTACCCTTCCAAAAAAAGGTGTAATTGTTTTCACTGAGTGACCCTTCCTCAGCGAGGCGAGTCTCCTGCAGGCCAGCAAAGCAATGCTCTAACTGTCCGCCTATCGGAGGTTCGATCCTAGACCAGCCGCCAACGAAGGCTTAGGGCCTGGTCTGCCCTGCCATGACATTTTGTCTTTATATTGCATTTCCTCGCACCAGGTTAAGTCTTGTACCCTCCCAATTGCGCTCATCCGCCCGAAGCCGTTGGCACAATGTGGGGTGTCGGGTTTGGTAAGCGCCGCCCAAAGTTCGGCGCTAACAGAGAGCAGGTAGTACCGTCTACTGTTATACGGTAGCTCAGTCATATCTGACTAAGACCTGGCAACACACACACACACACACACACACACACACACACACACATATATATATATATATATATATATATATATATATATATATATATATATATATATATATATATATAATCATTATCGTTAAGTTTTTCAATCCTTGGAATCGTCATAAACTTCCTGTTAATACTATTTCTTATTTGCCTGCCCAGTGCCATTTTCTCTGATCTATGCATATCTGCATTGGTAGATCTGTGCATGTTTACTGTATATATTGTGCCTTTAGACTATCCCTCCCTGTCAAGAAGCTGAGGATAGAAGTAACAGGAGGATATAAGTTAGGGATAAGACTAAGATAGGATAGAGATAACATCCCTGAACAGGGAATAGAGATTCAAGGGACAGAAGTAGAAGATAGAACTCTTAAGCAGTTATCCAACAGGACACGCACGTGTCATAAGTAGGACACTACAGGACATGACAGGGATTTACTCCCAGGTTAGAGTAGGAGACAATAAACACGGGAAGTACCCGTAAACAGCGTTAACTAGAGCACAGTAGTTAGTGACAGGCTACTGTACTACGTGCGAGGTAACCGAGCACGCAATAGTGCTGGCGCACGAAGATTCATAAGTCCGCAGCTGGACAACGCTGCTAAGTTTAGCCAGACGGGACTGGACAGCTCAGCAGACAGGTCGATGTATTTGCCCTGACCATTGTATAGTTTTCAGGGCACAGTAGTATCGTGACTTACGCTAGGATAGATAGAGATTGTGCTTAGCAGTATTGTAAATGTATAATGTGATGATGTGTTGATAGTATATGCATGTTCATGTGAGCTCATGGAGCCAATTATAATCAGTACGCAATAAAGCGAATTTACCCTTTGTACACCTACGAGTTGATATTCGTGCGGTACAAATGAAGAATCCCTGTATGTCTGTCTAAACTAGGTTGTTGACAGACTGGGTTATTCTGGTGTCAGAAGTGGGCCTTTAACTATAAAGGGCCCACTTGAAAACTAAAAGTACCCACAGAAATATTCTGTAATATTTTGGTGTTATAAAGTGGTTGTTAAACCAACCCATATTACGTCTGATACATTCGATAATTATTATAGTAACATTATGGTGTCATAGCGTGGTTTTTTTACTACCCGCGACAATGATATTTTGATATCAGAAGTGATTATAAAGGTTATTTTAAAATTACCCACGAGAAACAATCATTGCAATTAATATAATAGCACAATCAGAATGTTTGTTGAGTAATCACCCATGAGATGCTAAAGTAAAGTGGTTATTTCAACTGACCACTAAGAAGTGATTAAGATTGTCGAAATCTAAGAGATTCTCCCTTACAGGTACAACGCAGTCTATAACCGACAAGCTGAAGACAAAACGACATAAGACAGACAACGACGATTCATTCATTCATTCATGCAACCATTCATATCATTCATATCATTCATATCACATTTTCGTCTTCCATTCTAAGGGAATTGAGACATAAATAACATCTTGTTATATGTATATTATGTGTATTAATTGTTGCTGCTTTTCGTAACAGGTTATAACGTAGTAGCGAGCAGAAATACAGTACGAACAGAGAGACAGTGGAACAATCCAAGAAATCAAGCAAATCATCGAAATCAGATGAGTACAATTACAGTTTTGATTGAGTATATTAACGACGCATCTTACTTTTTTCAGATTGTATTGTAAGTTTATATATATAATTGAATATTCTTGTTCTCACTGCCATCGGTGTATAAATATAAACAGTAAGAATGTCAACACTCAGTGAATGTATCCAAGCAGGTAAAGATCTAGGATTTAGTGGGGACAAATTAGAACAATGGGCTAAAAACGAATACAAAGAATACACAGATAAGAAAGCTGCAGCTGAGAGAGATGAACGGGCACAAGAAAGACAACATCAAAAGGAGCTGCAAGAGATAGAGTTAAGTGAAGCCACCAAACAAAAAGAAATAGAGTTACAAACACAATTAAAGATGCAAGAAATGGAAATTGACTCACATGTTCAGATTGCTACCATGAAAATAAAAAGTCACGAGGAAGAGAACAAATTCAATAAGTATAAAGGGTTAGTGAAGCCCTATTGCCAAGGGTATTCCATCTCCGCATGGACGGAAAATGTCGAGTTCCAACTCAAGTTCCAAAAGGTACTTTTAGAAGATTGGGCAATGATCTATATGACGAATCTTTCTGGGGAGCCCTTAAAAGTAATAGAGTCAACTCCAGCTGATTTAAGAAATAATTACCAATACATACATGATCGTATCATGCAACATTTTTTGCTTGACGCGACGGGATATCAGATTCAGTTTTCCAAGCTAAGACCAAAAGCTACAGAAACCTTCATAGATGTTTCAAATGTCCAAAGTATTTTCAAGAGATGGCTTTACGCGGCAAAGACAGGGACAAATTTTGATAAATTAATGGGGTTAATAGTAATGGACAAAATTATGTCCACTGTTCCAACCCACTTTGCGAATTTCTTACAACAAGCCGACATTGAATCACTTGAACAACTCGAAAACGTGGTTCGGCTTATTGCTCTTCTAACAGAGACGTGTTTAAAACATCAATAGAGGAGTCAGAAATTACTGCTTTTGCAAAACGTCAAATAAGAAAAACTCCTAGTCAAAAACCATTTCAAATGAAAGATAGGCAAAAGTCAAAGCCACCTCAATGTATGTATTGTCGTTTTTTCCATCATGAATTTTCTATGTGCGATAAAAATCCTTCTTACCCGTCACACCTGGAAATGATGATTAAGAAGCAAGAGAACAAAAGAACCACGTTTAGACGTGCTGTTAAATGTTACTTTTGTCTTTCTTACGGACATTATTCCGCTAAATGTCCGGGACGGCAGAGACTGAGAGCCAGCAATGCTGTACTTATTGATACTTCGTCTGAAAGTGGGAGTCAGCACGAAAGTGAGAGTGAGGAAGTGTTACCATTCAATCAGTGTGAGAGTGTGTTAAATGCTATTGACATTTTAAATTTTGATAAATGTAATACTTGTCACCAATTCCACAAAAATTGGATACTTAAATGTGGGCACATTGTACCGATCTCTAGCGAGAACGCCAACGCAGCCATAGCCTCCAGAGGCAAGTTAATGTTCCACGATGCAATAGTTAATGACCAGCCATGCCAATGTTTACTGGACAGCGGAAGTACATTAATCGGTTTGAGGAAAGAACTGGCCAAACCAGAGGATTATACGGGCGGCTTTGTGCAATGCCGTACCTTTTCGGGTAATATTGAAAAGTACCCACTAGCGAAAGCCCGTATAAACACCCCATTCCTTTCCGGCACATTCATATGCGCCATTTTACACAAACCGTGTATAGACCTGATTCTTGGATGCCTACCACCGTTATAAATTGGTAGAAAAGTGGTTTTATATTTAGTGTGCTACCAAACTGGACGGAAAGCTGGATTTATGTGTCCTGTAAATGAAAAGAAATATCCTCCCTTACAATGGGATAGAGTGCTTATGTGCGGATAAATTTCGATTCGGGGACTTACATTAATTCTAGATATATAAGGTAAAACTAATATTAGAGTAATATTAGCATAGGGAAATATGGGTTTGTGCTTAGGGTTTACTATTGCTTTCTATTTAGTGAATAGTTTAGACTTTAGTGAATTCTGCTGTTTATGTCAGAGTATTCTTTCGGAAGCGTTTTCATTACGGCTGGAGAAAGACACTCACATAAACAGTAATATGAAGCAGACTTAAATCACCTGATTTAATGTTTATTACCCAGGTTCCACTACACCGCCTGACATATCAAAGAAGATAGAACAGTACGTCTCTTGTACAGAGAAAGCAGTGTTAATAATAAAGGAAAGAACTTTCACTTTCATCAGGCACTTCACATGTGCAGGGAAAATATATCACTATAGCAAATGCAACCTAAATAGTCAATAAGAGTGGGTGACATAACAAATGGCAAGAAACAGGTTTTGGTGAACCTTAGTGAAAGAACTTTACGTTATAAAAGCAGAGTAATAGGGAAAAATATATTGCAATTAGGTAATCACCTAAAAGAAACATTGAAGAACACGAGGACATTTACCATAGAAATAGACATTTATATACACTGGTGATGTGTATTCAGTGGTGGAATATACTACCTTCCAAAACAGGACATATCTGAACTTCAGTGACTTACCTTTATTGGATTATATTTCTGATGATAAGACAGTGACAATTGTTTTTTTTTCAAGAATTGGATTAAGTCAAGACTCAAGCTGAACGGAGCATCCAGGGTGAGAAAGTTCCAATTCTATGTGTGCTGTCAGATGTTTTGGCCGTTTGAATATGCTAGAGAAGATACGAAGACTAACGTCTAAAAGTCCTATCTTGCACTCACATTAGCAGACACTAACAACTACAGACACACATTCAATACATACAACTGACATAGTTTTCAACAATAAACAGGTTATTAATTGTTGGAGGAAACTGTTGTCAGGGTATGTGATGAAGGAGAGAGAGAGAGAGAGAGAGAGAGAGAGAGAGAGAGAGAGAGAGAGAGAGAGAGAGAGATAGTTTATGAAAGACGGAAGGGAGGAGTGTAGACAAAAGTCATTCAATACTCCCAATAGTAGAAGGATATTAAAGATGTGCTTGTCGAGTCCACTTTCCTCCAGGGACGATAAGTCACATAAAATGGTGGAGCGAGCGGGGTAATACATAATACCCACATGAACTGGAGGCATAACAGGGCGTATGCATAGAGGGGTACCTGCATATTGGGACATACTGATTGTAATAAATATAAGTATACATGGATGACTTTTAATGGAAGGAAGTCCATTGGATATATGGTGCCATTTCATTTAGGTTAGAGACATTACATTAATGCTGGTGACTTTACAGTGAGAAAGTTCCAGACAGGGTGAATGTGGATAGGTGGTAAGACACATTACATACCTAGTCACACAGGCACACGTCTACATAAGTCTTTATCCTGTATCTTCTCTATGGATGGAGAGATTGGTTGTATTGTACTGTGTGCTGTCATATATAACATATAGATATTAACATAAGTATATTTAAGTGAGATAAGTAGTACGTACTTACTGCCTTAGGGTCTTTTTACCCAACCTGCGGACTTACCTGCTTTTACTATGGCCACTCATAAACTAGAGATGGAAGAACTGAGGGAAAGGGGTGAAGCAATGGGGTTGTCTGGACAAGCCCTATCCGAGTATATACAAGTGGTAGAAAGAGAGCGTCGTCAAGCAGAACGAGAAGATCGAAAGGCAGAGCTCGAGCTTAGAAGAATGGAACAGGAGGCCAAGAAACTGGAAATGGAACAGGAGGCCAAGAAACTGGAACAGGAGGCCAAGAAACTGGAAATGGAACAGGAGGTCAGGAGACTGGGACTGGAACAGGACAACAAGAGGTTGCAAGCAGAGGAAGCCAACAAGATACGGGGACATGAATACCGCATGCGAGAGCTAGAACTCAAGACACAAACTAAGGGGGAAATAGATGCAGCAGAAGGAAGTTCATCTTCACCTGGGGCAACCAACATGAGTGGATCTAGCTACCATGCAATGAAGTTTCCCTTAGCTGTTTATGATGAGTCTAAAGAAAAATTTGACAACTTTGCGAATCGCTTTGAGGCAATGGCAGTTGCTATGGGACTGGATAGAAGCAGATGGGCTCTTAAATTATCCCAGGCCTTACTAGGTTCGGGGTATGAGGTCTACACACGCTTACCACCAGGACATGAAAATCATTACGAGGAATTAAAAGCCGCTTTGATGAAGCATTTTGAAGTCACAGCACAAACGTATCGGAAGAAGTTTAGATCGTCTAGACGAGAGCCGGGAGAGCTATTCGCCGCCTACAGTCTGAGGCTGAAATCATATCTCCAGAAATGGATGGACTTGGCAGAGTTCAAGCGGGACTATGAGAGTCTGGAAGAGCTCATGCTGGTCGATCAGATGCGACAGCAAATGTCAGAACCACTGAAGACATTTTTAGGAGAACAAGGGGCGGAACGGCTGGATGTTGTGAATAAGCTGGCGGAAAGATTCATAGAAGTCCATGGGGAAGCTAAAGAACTAAGTACACAAACCAAAGGTCAGGAGAAACAAGAGAAAAGGAAATCTAAGACCTGGGAAGGAGAAAAAGTGGAACCTTATATAAAGCACACAGAGGAGAGTTCAGAGAAGGGGAAGGAAGGAAACCAGAACACCTCGAATTCTCCAGCTAAACGACCGTGGTCCGAGAAGTGGTGTTCAATCTGCAAGGTGCCCTCTCATAACACAAAGGACTGCAGATCGAAACCAAAGAGTTCTTACTTCGTGGCATGCCAAGTGATTCAGAAGAAGGTGATCACAGACAAGGCTGAGGTCGGCGAAGGAGCTAGGAACAAAAAGGACACACGGAAACCTTGGAAGGGAAAATGGTGCACACACTGCAGATCGAAAACACATAATACTGTGGACTGCAGATGCAAGGAAAAGGTCGAGAAGATGGAACACACTCAAGACCAAGAGAGACCACCTGTGGTTGAACTGATTGAAGTCAATGGCCAGCAGGTGGCTTGTCTCTACGATTCAGGTTTGGATGGGGAAGCTGTGATAGATGCCAGCCTGGTAAGCCCAGACCAACTTACAGGGGAGACCATAGAAATACAGCCGGCAATGAGGAGTGCTGTTACCAGACGCTGCCAATCGCGAAGGTGGAGATTAAATCCAGGTACGTCACGGGCATTATTCCAGCTGCTGTATTATCTGACTCCTTATTTCCCATGATCATTGGCACGAAATATGTCATTTTGGGGATGCCCAAACAGCCAGCCCACCAGGGAACAGTAGCCAGTGGATCTCAAGGGAAGGGAAAAGAGGCAGAGACACTATGCGACAATTCAGAGATAGGAGAATTGCATACTGCCCAGAGGAAGGATACTACGTTGCGTCCTTGCTACAGGAAGCTGCAAAGAAGTGCTGAGCCACCAGAAAGGGGACAGTACTTTCTGAAGAATCGACTACTCTATCGGAGAGCTGGGAGGGGAGACAACCTACATGAGCAGTGGGTGGTTCCAGAGACCCACCGTCCTCATATTCTTCAGAGTGGACACACCATAGCAGAGAATAAACATATGGGTGTCAGAGAGACATTACAGAAGATTTCCGGCTATTATTGCTGGCCAGGAATGACCGGAGATGTACGCCGGTTAGTGAAGTCTTGTTCAGAGTGCCAGAAAGCACCACCCAACAAGCGAATTAAGAGGAAATTAGCTCTTAAGGTGGAAGACAAAGTGGAAGTATGGGGTCCAGAAGAGACTAATATACTACACGTAGGATGGAAAGGACCTTATCCTGTGGAAAAGGTTGTGTCCAAGAATACCTATGGAATCCGGATCGGGGGAGAAAGGAAAAATCTGCCTAGGCATCTCATTAAGAAATATGATGAGAGATCCGAGAGCAAAGCTTCGCACTTTATGGTGATGGCAGCCATTGAGAAAAAGGTTACCAGTCCAGACGCAGACCAGAGATCGCCAGTACTACATAGGAGGGACTATGGGATAGTACGTGATAGGTCAGATTTACCTAACGAAGGAAGGAGGGAAATCACACGTCAGGGAAAGGACAAGAGAGAAACCTTCACAAGTAACCAAATTCAGAAGGGGTGGGTAACGTCGGGAAAGGCGAGAAATACCCAGGACTCCAACCGAAGATTGGCTGACCAGATACAATATCGCCCAAGATGGTCATGGAAGCAAAAATCCAGGAGGTTTGGGAAAGACGACTCGGTCCAACGCGGATGAGGTGGAAAATCCCCAGAAGCAAAGCCGGGGGAAACCAAGAGGACATGGAAGCAGTGTTACAATCAGGATGGGACAATCCGTCTGTATTGTGAGCCGTCGCTGACGCAAGTAGAGAGAAAGTCGACCAGACGTACAGGAGCGATGAGCCAACACTTGTTTCAGTCATGAGTAGTATGGTAAGGTGCCTATGAGGTCGCCTACTGGATGAGGAGGTGAGCCATGTGAGGATCCAGTCATATCATCAACACGTGATGTTCATAGCTACTTCGGAGAAGCTCAACGCACGGTGGATGTGATGGTCGTTGTTGCTGCAACAGGACAACTTCACAGTGGAATACATCCTTAGTAAGGAGAATGTAGGAGCGGATTTCTTATCAAGACATCCAACTTCAGAGGAAGAGGAATAGGTTGGTGGATCATAGGAATCAAAACTACATTGAAGAAGAGTCGACGCGGTCAACTCTCTATGTCACAGAATGATGATAGTTTAGTGATTCCTAGATAAAATTAAATGTAACATTAATGGCAATATAGGAGATGGGTTAACACTCGAGTCGTTCAATCTGAGAGAAGGATAAATGGAAGATTAGTGACCGAATATCAGAGACAGGTGTTCGCAGAGTTCATTGCCTAAAGATCGGATCGTACGGACACGAGAACCGGGGAGATCGCGGTGGGGAAAAATGAACGGAGGAAGCGATCAACGGGTTCGGATGCTTTGAAGTATTAGCGTACGGGGAACCCGGGAAACAACGTAAGCACGGAAAGAAACGAGCAACTGACCACTACGTGATTTCACCGCCTTTTTGATGTGCAGGATACGTCAAGAGACGAGTGTTGATTGTAGATCAAACAATCAACGGGAGACTTGGACACTCGGTATAAATTGGTAGAAAAGTGGTTTTATATTTATTGTGCTACCAAGCTGGACGGAAAGCTGGATTTATGTGTCCTGTAAATGAAAAGAAATATTCTCCCTTACAATGGGATAGAGTGCTTATGTGCGGATAAATTTCGATTCGGGGACTTACATTAATTCTAGATATATAAGGTAAAACTAATATTAGAGTAATATTAGCATAGGGAAATATGGGTTTGTGCTTAGGGTTTACTATTGCTTTCTATTTAGTGAATAGTTTAGACTTTAGTGAATTCTGCTGTTTAAGTCAGAGTATTCTTTCGGAAGCGTTTTCATTACGGCTGGAGAAAGACACTCACATAAACAGTAATATGAAGCAGACTTAAATCACCTGATTTAATGTTTATTACCCAGGTTCCACTACACCGCCTGACATATCAAAGAAGATAGAACAGTACGTCTCTTGTACAGAGAAAGCAGTGTTAATAATAAAGGAAAGAACTTTCACTTTCATCAGGCACTTCACAGGTGCAGGGAAAATATATCACTATACCAAATTCAACCTAAACAGTCAATAAGAGTGGGTGACATAACGAATGGCAAGAAACAGGTTTTGGTGAACCTTAGTGAAAGAACTTTACGTTATAAAAGCAGAGTAATAGGGAAAAATATATTGCAATTAGGTAATCACCTAAAAGAAACATTGAAGAACACGAGGACATTTACCATAGAAATAGACATTTATATACATTGGTGATGTGTATTCAGTGGTGGAATATACTACCTTCCAAAACAGGACATATCTGAACTTCAGTGACTTACCTTTATTGGATTATATTTCTGATGATAAGACAGTGACAATTGTTTTTTTCAAGAATTGGATTAAGTCAAGACTCAAGCTGAACGGAGCATCCAGGGTGAGAAAGTTCCAATTCTATGTGTGATGTCAGATGTTTTGGCCGTTTGAATATGCTAGAGAAGATACGAAGACTAACGTCTAAAAGTCCTATCTTGCACTCACATTAGCAGACACTAACAACTACAGATACACATTCAATACATACAACTGACATAGTTTTCAACAATAAACAGGTTATTAATTGTTGGAGGAAACTGTTGTCAGGGTATGTGATGAAGGAGAGAGAGAGAGAGAGAAAGAGAGAGATATAGTGTATGAAAGACGGAAGGGAGGAGTGTAGACAAAAGTCATTCAATACTCCCAATAGTAGAAGGATATTAAAGATGTGCTTGTCGAGTCCACTTTCCTCCAGGGACGATAAGTCACAAAGCACTAGACTCGAGTTTCGCTCTCGTTTGAGCTCGTCAGTAGTGCTTATCGTTGACCGGACCCGGAAACAAACCCCGGATCATTGGCGTATGAAGCGTGTATGTAACCACTAGACCACCCGGCACACGCTGGACACGGCCAAATTATCACAACAGAATATTACGTCACCCATCGTAGGCTGTAGCTCAAGATGAAGGTTTGTAGCCAGTTGCTTTCCTCGTCACCTTTCCTTTCCAGGCACTTTCCCCCAAAATTATGAAAAGTTCTGGTATGCAGATTTAGGAATTGCTCGGAAAAAATCATTACGAGACTGCTAGAGACTGAACCCGGAACACTGCCCTGGCTAGCAAGCTGTGACTATTTACTTTCCTACAGCAGGCAGGTCCTATATAAACAGCAACCTACGTACTGTACTAACAGTGACAGATCCGACATTGACAGAACAACAGCGGGCAATGAAACAGCAGACAGTAGACAACGAAACAGCAGACATGTTGGATGGCACCACCATTATACAGCAGTGTTTACAACGGACAGAGTCGCGTTATACGGACATGTATCAATAACACATGTTTAGATATGTTGGCCAGCAGTATAAAAGTTCGTAGACATTAAGCACATATTGAGATGTTGGGTATGTAATAACGATGGTTCGCACTGAACTCAATGGAAGTGAGGGAAAAACAGTGGTTTGACTATTTACTGATGCATCTCGTTCACAATAAAACAACATTCGTGATTTACAGATAGTCTGGTGGCAATACATGTTGGCATTCATGAATAACACACAGTTTGATGGTTATAACTGATTGGCACTCGTGAAAACACACGTTGATGGTTACACTAGGTTGTCATTTATTAATGATAATTTGATGGTTACTACAGGTTGGCATTCATGAATAACACACGTGACACGACAGGCTACAAATGGAATTGAAAGATACTATTGTAATGAATGGAATCGCCTTTGTGTCACCTTTATGCGAGTATGTGTTAACGGAATAATGGAATTTATGTACGTCCTTTTCAGTTTGCATCCAGTTAGACAGTAAATACAGACAGGAAAATCCTCCTGCAGTGGAGGCGGAAGTACAGGCGTTGATCTTCGAGAATTCGTTAGAGGGTCGTTCGACGCGTGAGAAGTTCATTGGCTTTTACGGCTCAGGCTGAAGGGAGAATTGTGAAGGAAGATTATAGTGCTTTTTTGCCTTGATCACACGTAGTCTGACTATTGAAGTCATGGCAGTAAGTCAAGCAATACAATGGCTAGGGACACAGACTTTCACACTGGCATGCTTACTTGGTGATTCAATGAGTATGCTCAAGAAGGTATAGATGGGTTGGGTCTGAAGATCGTGGTTGATGTCTCTGGGGCAGTCACAGATGGCAAAGACTAGTTTCATTTTCGTGCGGGTTACAAGGAAATGATCAGGCTTGCAGGTAAGACTACTGTGGAGATAAGTCGAGCCATGGACCAGGTTTATACTGTATACCGAATGTCTACGAGAAGTAAGACATTTGCGAGAATCAAATAATGTCTATGAATCTACAACCATGGACAGACTGTGAGAGCAGCAATTTAAAAGAGATGTGGCCAAACAAGAACACTATGCAGGAAGCCAAAGAAGATTAATAAACCAAAACGGAACTGGTGTCGTTAGCCGCTACAAGCTGCGGGATGTACTGAGGAGGGGATCCGAGAACCTTGAACTGAATGTTTCGAAGTGCAATGATGATGATCTGTCGAGTACCTAACTAACTAACTAACTAACTAACTAACTAACTAACTAACTAACTAACTAACTAACTAACTAACTAACTAACTAACTAACTAACTAACTAATTGACTGACTGACTGACTGACTGACTGACTACCTAACTAACTAACTAACTAACTAACTAACTAACTAACTAACTTACTTACTTACTTACTAACTAACTACCTAACTAACAGACGATCTATCTAACTAACAGACTAACTAACTAACTAACTAACTAACTAACTAGCTAGCTAGCTAACTAACTATCTAACTAACTGACTAACTAACTAACAGACTGTGTAACTAACTACCTATTTAACTAACTAACGAACGAAGTAATTGAAAGCTCACTAGATGGTATTTATAGAATGATGATTAGAATTCCGTGGGCTTATAAACATGTCAATTAAACACCTTCAGAGCGGTTAATCACACGGAGAGCTGGTTACTCGCATCAGAAGATCAGACGAAGACCGTACACACTCTTTAAACATATCACGTCGTTAGTCCGGAAAAGGAGGAGGAGAAGAGAGGCAGGGGGAGACATATAGGGAAGATGGCGGACAATTTGACAGCATCGCATGAAAGAACATCGGTATCAGCAATAACTGTTAGTACACGAGAAGGGAAGGTCAGACATGACCATTAACGCTTTAAGGCATAGGCTATATGAGTGCGAGAGAGAGAGAGAGAGAGAGAGAGAGAGAGAGAGAGAGAGAGAGAGAGAGAGAGAGAGAGAGAGAGAGAGAGAGAGAGAGAGATTGTCCTTTAGAGTGAAAGATAAAGTGTATGAGAGAGAGAGAGAGAGAGAGTGAAAATGAGGGAGTGTGAAACAGATATTGATACAGCGCATGTAAACGAACGAATGAACCACCGAACGAACAAACTTTAATTTCAAAGGGTAACAAATTGGGCATGCAGGCCTGTCTTACATTCGGCCCTTCCAATCACCCTTATTTCGTTCATCAATAGTGCATAGTGCATGAAACATTCACATAGAAAAAAAAATACATTGTCAAATGAATGTTGTAAAAATAAACAATGCTTTCTACCATGTTATGACACACATCCCCCACCCATCCACCCATCCCCGACACACACATCCCCTACCCACCCACACACACCCCAGGTCACACATGCATGACCCCACCCATCCACCCATCCACCACCCACACACATCCACCCTCACACATAACCAACCCACACATACACACACAACCCAGGCACACATACATGCATCAACCCATCCAGCCCCACCCATCCCACACCCACACACATCCTCCGACCTACATACGTCTATCCACATACACACATCTCCCCACCTACACACATCTCCCCAGCTACACAATCTCCCATCTCATTACCCACACACACACACACACTCACCAACTCACATAACCTTCACCAACCAGCCAGGCACGCATCCCCCACCCACACACACACACACATCTACCCGCAAACCCACGAATTCACACCTACAAACACACACTTTCCGCACCCACCAACACATCCCCACATACACACATTCCCCCACCCACACAATCTTCCCCACCCACTCACACATCCCGCACCCACCCACACACACATATCTCCTTCCCATCTCCCAAACTACACACACACATCCACCCACACATCCCTTAACCACACATCCCCCCACACACACCCCACCCATACACACCCCACCCATACACACATCCCACACACATCTCCCCATCCATACAAACATCCACCACACACACATCCCCCACCCACACACACACATCTCCCCACAAACCAAAACATCCCCCATCCCCACCCACACACCTATCTCCCAACCCACACACACACATCTTTCCACAAACCCAACACATACTTCTACCACAAACACATCCCTTAACCACACATTCCCCACCCACACACACCCCACCAATACACAAATCCGCCCACACACATCTTCCCACCCATACACACAACCCCCACCCACACACTCATCTCCCCACCCACCAACAAATCCCCCATTCACCCACACACACACCTCACAACTCAAGCACACATCCCCACTCACACACACATCCCCCACCCATAAACACATTCACACTCATCAACATATCCCACTACCAACCAACACCCACACACCAAATCCACCCAAACACATACCTACACACACACACACATTCCACCACCCACACATCCCTGATCCACACACACACACACACATACATCCCCACACACATCCGGACCCATCAGCACTTTTTCTCATCCACCCTCGCATCCCCCCACACACACATCCATCACCCACACATCTCCCCAATCACCCACACATTCCCCACCCACCCACTCATCCCCATCCACACACGCATCACCCACTCATATACACACATACCCCACTCACACACATCCACCACTCTCACATCTATCCTCCAACACACACACATCTTCCCACACCCACACATACCCCCACCACACACACACATATATCCTCCCACACACCTTCCACATAATCCCCAAACACACACACACATACCCCCATTCACGTACACACATCCCCCATCCAATACTCACACCCCCACCCACATAATTCCCCCACCCACACACCATATCCCAACCCACACACACACACACATCTAACCACACCCCCAACACATATCCCAACCACACACACATTCCACACACACATCCTCACACACACACCCACACCTTCACATATAGACACATATATGATGCCTCACATAATTACTGAAACTAATATGAACAAACTTCCACACTTTGCACACCCATACACTGACGACTATCGTTAGCATCATCACAAAAGAAATTCAAAATTGGGAAAACATGGTCGAACTGGAAAAATTGTGAAAATGACAAAACTGTGTTATACATTGTGCAACGTAGAAAAATAGTAATGCAATTCAATATCATAATGCCTGGAATTGACATAAACACGATGAAATAAGCAGTGCATATGGCACATGTTAAATTCAAGTGGCAGTAAAAATGCTAATATGGAAGATGAGGAATTAGAAAAAATACCAACTCATGTCACATGACATGCGTATGCTCAAATCTCTCTCCCTCTCTCTTTCTCACTTACTCACTCATACATACACTATTGTAACTCTCTCTCTCTCTCTCTCTCTCTCTCTCTCTCTCTCTCTCTCTCTCTCTCTCTCTCATACTCACTCTCTCACTCACACACTTTATCACTCACTCTTTCACCCACTCTCTCACTTACACACACACATATACACACACACACATAAAGACACATACTCATACATACGCACACCTACACACATACATTCACACATACATTCACGCATAAACTCAAATACATTCGCACAAACATGTACACAAATACGCACATACATACATACATGCACATACACCCCCCACCCCCCCCCCCACCCACACACACAATACTCACTCTCTCCCTCTCATTGTCCCAATTTCTCTTACCCACACTCGCTCACTCTCACTCTCTCAAAGTCTCTTTTACTCTGACTGTCTCACAGACACAAGCACACACACTCTCTCATTCTCTTTGTCTCATACTTACTCTTTCACTCACACACTCTCTTAATTCTTTCTCTCGCTATCTCACTCAAACATACATAGTGAAAGATGATATACATAGAGAAAAATGATACCACTAGGTGACTTATGGCGGCATATAATCGATATGTAGTAAGTATTGAAAGCGTTTTTGGTTAAATGTGTAGGGACTCATTGGAGTTTTCAGATCTGTTGGAAGGTAATTTCATAAGGGGGCACCAGAATGCGCAAAGCATATTTTGTATAAGTCGCATCTAGGTTTTGGAAAATATTATAAATTTAAGCTAAGCGCGTAGAACCATCATCAGAGAAGGCTCATTCAACGGCCAAGTGAACATCCAAGATCTACAACAGGTAGCAGCGAACCGCCAGACATGAAGAGCCATGACTTCTGTGCTATGCGCCGACTTAGGCTCAAGAGGAAAGACTAAGTAATTAAGCGCTTGCTGTTCATTGCATGAGATTGAATCAACGGTTGAAGATACTCTGGGGTATTTCGAAATATTATTTTATTCACAAATTTGGCTTTCTTAACAAGGAAACGCTTTCAACGTCGTAGAAGCCTAAAATGCTTATATAAATTATCACTTTCAGCGTGCTTTGTGCCAGAAACTAAACGTATAGCCCGCTTTTGAAGAGAACAAGGTCGTTTCATATTAGATTTAGGGTAACCATCCCAGACTGTGGAACACTAATCGAGATGTGATTGAATATAGGATGTATAGAATAACTTTCGCGTGATTTCGTCCAGGAAGTGCTGAATTTTAGCAAGTTGGTAAACTTGTTTTGCTATTTTCTAGGTAAGGGCGTTGAAATGAGACCTCAAATTTAAATGTCTGTCATTTAAAAAACCGAATGGTTTATGTTCATTTACATTAACTATAGGTATCTTGTCTATGCGGAGTTCAAGCGTTGCCCCACTTATGGCTAGTGTCTGGAGTTTTTGTCTGGTCGTTATTAGCATGGAACTGGTTTTGTCGATGTTAATTTCCATGCGGTTTTCATTGCTCCATCTAGTAAGATTATCAAGTTCTTTTTGTAAATAATTTTCTAATTCACCACGGTTCTTCTGACTAGCATATATAGTACAGTCGTCGTGCTTCATCTAGAGAGAGAGAGAGAGAGCACGTTGCGCAAATGATCTTATTTATGCCTTAACTGCTTCTAGTAAAGTGCGCACGTTGCTCAACTGATCTTATTTATGCCTCGGCTGCTTCTTCTAGAGTGAGCACGTTGCAAAACTCATCTTATTGATGGAGTAACTGCGTCTTCTAGAGTGAGCACTTTGCGCAACTGATCATAATTATGCCTCGCCTGTTTCTCCTAGAATGAGCACGTTGCGCAACTGTTCTCTAGAATGTGTAACTGATCTTATTTATGACTAGTCTGCTTCTTCTCGAGTGAAATCGTTGAGCAACCGATCTAATTAATGCCTCAATTGCTTCTTCTAGAGTGAGCACGTTGCGCAACTGATCTTATTTGTGCCTCAAGTACTTCATCTAGAGAGAGCACTTTGCGCAACTGATCTTAATTATGCCTCTTCTAGAGTGAGCACGTTGCAAAACTGATCTTATTTATGCCCAACTGCTTTTTCTAGAGTCAGCACTTTGCGCAACTGATCATAATAATGCCTCGACTACTTCTTCTAGAATGAGCACGTTGTGCAACTGATCTTATTTATGCCTCAAGTTCTTCTTCAAGAGTGAGCACGTTGCACAACCTATCTTATTTATGCCTCAACGTCTTCTTCTAGCGCGAGCACGTTGCGCAACTGATCTTATGTATGCCTCAACTGCTTCTTGTAGAGTGTGAACGTTATGCAACTGATCTTATTTATGCTTGGACAGCTTCTTCTAGAGTGAGAACGTTGCGAATCTGATCTTATTATTGCATCGACTGCTTCTTCTAGAGTGGGCACTTTGCGCAACTGATCTTATGTATGCCTCAACTGCTTCTTCTAGAGTGAGCACGTTGCGCATTTGATCTTATTGTACTCGGCTCGCGATGATGGTGGAACTTCTCAAGAGGGCGCAGACTGTATGCTTTGTCTGGAGCTCTGGAAGTGGTTCCGACCCCAGTATAAAAACATATGCCCAGATAGAACCTGTCTTTCTATAGTCCACCACACCAAGTTATAAGGCGCCAAGTGTAAGCTTGTTAAGTTAGGCCCTGAAAGGTTTTGCAGTGATATGTAACTGTAATTAATTGTTTTATAAGCCATGTACAGCATATAGTATTTTGTTTATTTAAATGTATAGTTCGGTGAAGCTATGAACTGAGTGATTATCAAACTAATCAGATTTAAAATATAGCTAATCTTGTACCGATTCCTAGATTTAATCCTTAAGTTATTAATTTCTCTAGCAGTAACCAAAATTAACTAAAGAAATCCTTAAGCCCGGCTGCATAAAATGGAGGTTGGAACTCTCCCCGGTTAATGGCAAGAGTTACCTTTGCGTGAAAATGTCGCATATTGATCTGGACTTCGACGAGTTGATAATATTTACAAAAAATAGATGGAAAAATAACTGAGTAGCTACTTGAATTAAGTAAGTTTTATGAGACTATGTGAGCGATAAATTAACGGACAGAAAAGTGAAATATTGAGGAACACCGCTTTGAAAATCGACACATGTGAGAGCCAGGTCAACAAGTAACATCCAGCCTTTGCTCTCAAAACAACTTAAAAGGTAAATTCTAAATTATAGCTAATGATAAAGGAGAAGATAGTGTTCCACGGGTTAGGAAGCAATGGGGCACCCGGGTCTAAGTAATAATTAATAATTATTCAGAACTAATTGTGGTTTTTTGCAGCGGTGAAAATTATTATGAGTTTAAGAGGTTTGTTGTTGTAAGGCTTTTGATAGAGTAAGACATGTCAACATTGTGGATATGCTGGCAGATCTACAAATTGATGGGAAAGACATTAGACTTATAAAAAACATATATTGGAAACAACAAGCTGCCATAAGAATTGATAATGAAGTAGGACAATACCAACCTATTAAGAGAGGTGTTAGGCAGGGATGTGTAATGTCTCCAGATCTTTTTTCCTTATACAGTGAAAATATTTTCAGAAATGTAGAAGACCTAAATGGAATCAGCATTGGAGGACGAAACATAAATAACATTAGATATGCAGATGATACAGTATTGATTGCAGACAATGCACAGGATCTGCAACAATTAGTAGACGCTGTGGTTGTACACAGTGAGCAGCTGGGGTTGGAATTAAATTGTAGGAAGACACAGGTTATGGTCGTCACTAGGAAGAACGAAGTACCACAATGTAATATACAAGTAAATGGGAATATTCTTCAGCAAGTGAATCGGTTCAATTATCTCGGAACAGTCATAACATCTGATGGCAGATGCCTTGAAGAGATTAGAACAAGAATCGCCATTGCGAAGGTAGCCTTTAGCAAGATGAAAAACATTCTGACCAATAAAATGATGTCAATTGAAACGAGAAAAAGAGTGTTGAGGGGATACATAGAGCCTGTTCTTTTGTATGGATGTGAAACTTGGACAATGTGCAGTCAAGCTGAAAAACATCTGATGGCTGCAGAAATGTGGTTTCTGAGGAAAATGCAAAGAATACCATGGACAGATAGAAAAACCAATGACCAAGTACTACAAGAGACAAATGAAAATCGTAGATTGATTAGAGAAATTAGACGTAGACAGTCAAAATTTTTTGGACATGTTATGAGAAGAAATGGACTGGAGAACTTGGTGACAGCTGGCAAGATCGAGGGGAACAGACCAAGAGGAAGACCGAGAGGAAAATACCTGGATGGCTTGGCCACATGGCATGGACGAGACAGGAACACTGAGCTGATCCACGACTCTGGTGATCGAGTGAAATGGCTAATCATGACCGCCCACGCTTTCCGGCATGGCACATGATTGATTGATTGTTGTAAGAGCTGGGAAAATGTTGGCTGTAAAAGTTATTAGGGAAACACCACTGTGGCAGTAGTAGATATTATGATATAATTAGGGTTTTAGGCGTTATTATATCAGGTATTGCTACTATTTAATGAATTCAGCATGATCATTATAGAGGATATAGATATGTAGATGATGAGAGAGAGAGAGTCGCGAGAGTTGAACAAGACGAATCGCCGCCAGGTTCTACGATGGGAACCGAAGCTTCCTGCCCAGTCGACTCTCCAACACGCGAGCTCAATGAGGCTTTAAGGTATGTTGGGGACCAACCAGAAAGCCTGTTCGGTGTTTTGGGGAGAAAGGTGGACCAACGGTAGAAGAGTACGTCAGGGAGGTGAGGTCAGCATGGAGGGCTGGCATGTTAGACACAGTCGATAGGGTGGACGTTATTCTCGACAGCATAACCAGTCCTGTCAGGAGGAAGTTAGAACTTCATGCTTCTGAAGAAGACCCAGAGGCCATGCTGCAGGCCTTGCTGAAGATGTTCGGAGAGAAGAAGGGTCTACGGGAGCTCCTGGCAAAGTTATTTACAATATGCCAGAGAGCTGGGGAGACAGCCCATGACTTCTCCCATAGTTTCAATGCTGAATTCAAGAGGGTAGTGAAGGCCCAGGAAATTCAAGGTGTCCCAGTGTTGGATGGGGAGGCGCTTCGAGACCAGTTTGTGGCTGGAATAAGGGACAGTTTTATCCAAACCGTTTTAAAAGAAAAGGTCTTGCAAGATTGGACGGTGACCTTTTTGAGATCATAGAGTTCGCACAAAGATGGGAAGGCGTGCAGTCCCCACCGGGTGCTGAAGTCAGAGAGGTAGAGGTGAGAGCCAGAAATGTTGAGAACACTGGGGAAATTCCTTCACCAGTTAAAGTAGAATTTCAGCAGAGGCAGAATGAGCCAGTGCAGGCTGAAGTAGTCCCACAAACGGTAGAATGTAGGCCTGCACATATTGAGCCAGGCCGAGTAAAACGAAGGAAGTTTAGTACCAGGCAGGTAAGGTTGACATTTTGCCGAGGTAGATGTCCGAGATTGGTGCCAGGCTCAACAGACTTACCAGCGATCAACAGCATCAAGTGCCGCGTTGCTGACGATGCAATCGTGCACGTCAGTTGAGACGTGAGTGCAGGCAGGCATTAACGAGACCCCTCTAAGGCTGGGAGCCAGGTTAGAAGGGGAGCATCATGGCTCAGAAATTAAAATTGTGGTTGGTAGTTCCGAAGAGACTGTTTTGATAGATGGCAAGTTTGTCCAGTGCGTCATCGATACAGGTTATCAAGTACCCACAATTACTGAGGCCTGTTTCAAGGACATGTACAGTGGTTCTCAACCTTTTTTGGCCCATTTCCCCCTTCACCATATTTTCAGAACGTCATTCCCCCCCCCCCCTTTCATATTTCCTATCAAACAATCCCCCCACCCCTACACTATACGTAAAAATGGAAGGTAAATGTAATAGCATATACTAAAACAAGTCTAGACATCCACATAAAACATGATTTGTGGGTCTACTTACTTTATAAAATGAGGTTTAGAAGGACGAGACATACATAACTGTAGAGTATGAAGGGAAAAACTATGTCAAGTAATCGGTTCTTGTATTAACACGATCTTGAAATGGTCTTCATTCCCCCCCCCCCCCCCTGGAAACCCTGAAATTCCCCCCTGGGGGGGGGGGATTCCCCACCGGTTGAGAACCACTGTTCTAAGAGAAGGACAATTCGTTAGGTTAACGGCCGCGAACGGCGTAGTGATTCCTTATGTGGGGTACCTCGTGTGTGACATTGTATTGGGGGACACAAATGAAGGACTGTAGGGTTTTTGTCACCAAAGACATGGACAATGGGAAGAGAAGAGTGTCGGGTATTATTGGCACAAACATTTTACAATCAGTACCAGATTTGTGTAGATTTCTTAAATGGAACAGCCCAGTGGAGGAGATTCCTGGAGTCGGACTGGAGAGTGTTAAAGTTTCTGTTATTAATAGAGTTTGTGTACCTGTCCGCTCCATCACCGCAATTAGTTTAAAATGTGTTAGATTTGTACCTGAGAACATGAATGTCATTTTCAGCCCAACTCGAGACTTGGAGAACAAGGGTTTGCTTTTGTCCCACACATTGACTACCTTGATGTGGGACGTGTGCCAAGTCTAAGCAGTCAATCTGGGGGACGAAGACATAGTCTTGTCGAAGGGTACTAAATTTGGGGGTTTTTCAGATGCTACTGTGGATTTGACCAACCATTTCTAAATGGTAATTGCTAAGGAAGTTGAGGTTTCAACAAGGCCAAATGCGGTAGAAAAAGAAAATGTTAGATGCCCTGTAGATTTGAGCAGTTTTGGGGGTAATGATAGAGATAGGAAGAAGTTAGAGGAGTTATTAGTTAGGTATGGTAGTCTTTTTGCCAAGGGAGATACTGACATAGGCTATACAGATAAAGTAACACATATTATCCAGTTGACAGATGAGACCCCCATCAAGCAACTTTATAGGAGAATTCCCCCAGAATTCTATAGAGAAGTACGGGATAATTTCCACGTTTTATTAAACAGTCAGACAATTAAGGAAAGTTTAAGTCCTTGGACTTAGGAAAAAAAGTGGTAGACTTAGGTTATGTGTTGATTGTAGTGCTGTAAATGTTAGGACAAGAACAGATACACACCCTCTCCCTAGAGTATATGAATATCTAGATGCCTTGGGTGGCGCCGAATTGTTTTCAACTTTAGATCTTGCCAGTGGTTATTATCCGGTGACCATGAAACCAGAAGACCAGGAAAAGACTGCCTTCACCACCCCGTTTGGTTTATTTGAGTACACGATGATGCCAATGGGTCTCGCGAACACAGCGAGCAGCTTCCAGTGGCTAATGCAATGCTATCTGAAAGACTATTTTTTCCAGATTTCGTTGGTATGCCTTGATGACATTTTGGTGTATTTTGGGGATTTTTTCCCACAGCATCTGAGTAGGCTTGAGAAAGTGTTTTAAATACTGCGGTCCATTGGACTAAAACTGAACCCTGAAAAGTGTAACTTTTGTCAGAAACAGGTTGAGTTTCTAGGGACACCATTTCAGAAGAAGGCATTGGCACAATGGATGATAAAGTGGCAGCCATAAAAGAAGCACCCGTGCCCAGAACTCAGACAGACCTTAGATCATTTCTCGGGTTAGCCAGTTATTATAGAAGGTTTGTTCCAAAGTTTGCTAATATTGCAAGACCACTACATGAGCTGGTTGGCCAACTCAACCAGCAGCAGATTGGTGATACTAAGAAGAAGAAAGGACTCATTGGACGGTTGTGGATTCCAGCGTGCGAGGAGGCGTTTAATCGCTTAAAAGAGGCACTGGCATCAACACCGCTATTAGGCTTCCCAGACTTCTCATTACAGTTCATATTGGAAGTAGATGCTTCATACCAGGGTTTGGGGGATGTCCTTTCGCAAATTCAAGCTGGTAAGAAAAGAGTTATAGCTTACGCTAGCCGTACGCTTCGCCCCTCAGAACGAAATGCCAAAAGCAGTTCTAAGCTTGAGTTTCTCGCTTTGAAGTGGGTTATGACAGAAAAGTTCAGAAATTATCTTTTGGGTACTAAAGTAGAAGATTTTACAGATAGTAGGAATTTAGACTTACGGCTCAAGCCAAAACTGGGTGCCATTGAGCAGAGATGGATAGCAAAGGTGTCGATATTCGACTACACCATTAAGCACAAACCAGGTTATGCTAATGGAAATGCTGATTATTTGTCCCTCTACCCTTTTGAAGTACAAGGAAGATCAGATGAAGAAGGCGACATTCCAATCAGTCACATCGCTGCTACACCAGTCAGTCCAAAAGTAAGAACCGCTAGGAAATGAGAAGTTGTGGATGTAAATAGTCAGAATAACCTTGTGGGTAATGTGCCACTGTTATCATTACCATCATATTCTGCTGAAGAGTTGAGAAAACTACAAGCAGAAGATGTGCATGTGTATATAAGTGTTAACTTGTGTGAGTGAGAGAGTGAGACTGAGCAAGTTATAAATGAGGGGTTTACCCCCTGAAACCAAAAGCTTGTTGTAGCAGCGAAAGAGATTGAGTGTGATTAATCAGTTGTTGTACAGGAAATTAAAGAAGCCAGTCAGAGGGTGGATTTCTCAATTGGTGGTTCCTGATACATTACAACAGAGAGTGTTAGAATCGGTGCACAGCACCAACCATCAGGGCAGGGGTAGGATGATACAAATCCTGAGAAGTCGGTGTTATTGGGTTGACATCACAAAAGATGTTGAACTGTTTTGCAAAAGATGCCAGAGGTTAATATTGCTAAACCACCCCATATTAAATTGCAGGGTCCTTCGGATAAGTTTTTAGCATCTAGGCCTTTTGAGTTGGTGACAATGGATTTTACTGCGTTGGAGAAGGAGAGCCGGGGCTATGAAAATGTGTTGGTTATTACAGACTTGTCCACCTAATTTACAATTGCTGTTCCCAATAGGGATCAGAAGGCCTCGACAGTTGCAAAAGTACTGGTCGAGAAATGGTTTTTGTAGTTAGGTGTTACCTATAGGCTCCATTCAGATCAGGACAGGAACTTTGAATCGGCTGTGATTGCAGAATTCTGTAGGGTATACGGGATTCAAAAGAGCCGTACCACGAGTTTGAATCCAAAAAGGAACGGTCTGTGCGATTGGTTTAATAGGACCCTACATGACCTTCTGAGACCACTAGAGGCAAACCAGAAAAGAAATGGTCTGAACATCTAGATGAAGGTTTGTTAGTCTATAACTCTACACCACACTCGACCACAGGTTATTCCCCGTACTACTTGGTGTTTGGAATAGAAACCGAATTGCTAGTAGATTTCATGCTAGATGCTAGTGATGATAGCGATTGGAATGATGGGGAACCGAATGTTGAGAAGTGGGTGACGGGACATCTTTCCCTTCTGTGTAACGCGCATGTTAGAGCAGGTGAACAGTTAAGAAAGTTGGCTGCTGTAAGGAAAAAGAGATGTGACAAGACATCATCTCCCAAGTCGCTAACCATAGAGGAAGTAGTTAGGAAGAGATTCTACTATACAGAGAGGTGCAAGAATAAAGATCAGTGGTCTGTAGACAAATATACAGTGGTACAGATACCAAAAGCATCAGGAGACCCATATGTTATTAAAAGAGTGGGAGAGAATGGAGCTGACATTAGGCAGCAGGACACGAATTCAAATGGCGTGAGGAAGATGTTGCAATTGAGATACCGGAGACGACAGTAAGACTACTAGAATTGTCTCTCGTGGTAGAGGTTGAGGAACCACGGGATAGACCATCAAGAAGTGACTGTTACATGTTTGAACCAGGAGACTCGAACGTGAGGTGATCATAGAGAATCCGTCTAAGGAGAAACAGATGATGTTATTTTGAAATCCATTTTGTTTTAAATGTCCGGTGTTGAGGCAAGCTGTGACCAGTATAAAGGTTGCTGTTTTATTGTTTATGTAGCTTTTATGTTTGTGGAATTGTTATGTAAGAAGTGAGGAGTGCATTAATTTTGTTATGATTGTTCGTGCAGCAGAGGAGCTATTTCTCCTCACTGATGTTAATTTAATCATTAAATATTAACAACTTGTACCAGGTAAGGTTGGCTTATACTTTGGTGTTGAGATTAATGTTATCTGGGACTTATTGATGACTGGTGATGTACATGTGTACTGTTTCACATTATAAATGATACCTGGATAGAATAGTCTATTTTTATAATGGCACTGTTTAGGGATGTAACCAGCAGTTCAGGTTTTGAGGGAACTGTCCCCACGAGTGACAGGTTTTTGTTGCTGAGAGATGTGTACCCTGGCATCGAATTGTAAGAGCATAGAAGTCTAAAGTTAGCTATTTCTTCGCTATGTGTACCAGGAGCATAAGGCCCAGTTGTCGAAACGACAATAGTTAAAGAGGGTTAATTATTCATTTTTGTTGTTGTAATTATTTAACATTGTTGACACCCAGGTAGCGGGAGACTGTCCCCTGTTGATGTCATTATTCATTTTTATAACACTCTGATATTAGTTTAGTCATGAATAATGACTGGTATCAATGTAAATGTAGCATGTATTTGCATGTGACCATTATCCTTGTTGGTATCTGATGTTAATTTTTGGGGAGTTATACTTTATAGGTAATGTCTGATTAGGATAGGACTATTTTGTTGAGTCCCATTAATAGTGGAGAACTATAAGGTAGGGGTCAGAAATGATCCCTCCTTTACCCAGGGCACTGGGGGGGGGTGTAAGGTCCAGTTGTCGGGACGACAACAATTACAGAGAGGGAATAATGTACTCAGCTAGCGATGATGGTGGAACTCCACAAGAGGGCGTGGACTGTATGCTTGGTCTAGAACTCTGCGAGTGGCTCCGACCCCAGTATAAAAACACATGCTAAGGTAGAACCGGTCTTTCTGTAGTCCACCACACCAAATTGTGAGACGCCAAGGTCTATAGTAAGCTTGTTAAGTTAGACCCTGAACCTCCCCCGATGTGTCTCCACCTTGACGTGGTGGGGGAGCTTGCGTGTCCCATCGACCCCGTTTGCTTGCCGATGGGTGAAAAATTACATATCGGACAGCTTATGGGATAGGGACCAGACTAAGAGAGACACAACCTGCAGCTATGCAGGTATAGACTGAGGATAGCAGTCAAAATTTAAATCAGGTGCACGAAGGCAGAATTTCTTGGTTCGGACAAAACTCTTAAGGCTCCCTGTCGAGGGCTGTGGCTGAACGCCTCTAAGCCACAAACCCTCGGATCTGAGAGCCAGGCCGATACCCGTCTACCGGAAAATAGAAACGTGATACTGAGCAAGCTACATGCTCAGGTCTGATACATGTTCGAAGGCTCTCAGCTGGGGGATATGAGGGATTCCCGGATGAGAGGGCCCGACCGTTTCCCGTTCACTGCTGCACGAAGGTAAGGTGCTGAGCCGGCAGCACATATAGCCTACCCCGTGAGCGAGTACAAAAAAGAAAGAAAAGTGTCCCAGTCGAAGGGCATGTTTACGGAAACTCTGTATCTAACTCATAGAGAGTGTAGATATAAGTGGAAGAACGTCTCAACGCAAAATGGAACGCACGGCGAGCGTACCTATTGCGTGGGTTGAAGTCACAAGCAAAAGCTTACCGAGTGGATGTCGCCCTCAATCTGACCGCTCCTGGTGTGTGCTTGAGCGATCAGTGGCAAGCGGGGTGCTCAACACTTTTAAGTGAGGAACAAAAGCAGCCATGAGCAGGACGTGGAAACTCCTTGGGTGAGCCCAGTCTCAGAGCAATATGTGCCGGCTCTGCAATTATGGAAGCCTCCTCGGATAGTGAGATGATGCCCATGGTCTGCTCCTGCCTTCCCTTGGGGGCCGTCCGCGATATCGTTGATCGTTCTATCTTGACCAGCTGAGATGTGGGTGACATTACAACAGTCCAACGTGTCTCGAAACCAGACGAAGGCTAACCTCACTAAAAAATGCCCGCCAGAAGTCGGAAGTGTCGGCCTACGGGTGGCAAACTAAAAATTGACACTACGCAATTACGTCCGAGTGAAATGTCTCGCCCGAATGTCTCTCGTGCTAGGAACAGCTCTGACTACCTAGTTTCCGAATGCCGCTCTTGTTCGGAACAGCTCTGACTAGGTAGTTTCCGAATGTCTGTCGTGCCTGGAACAGCTCTGATGGGCGCAACGACAAGCACATGTCCGAAAACTCGCTGAGTGGATGCCGTCTACGAATATGTCTGGTTTGTGCGGGAATGGCCCGGGGAAAACGAAATGACCAATATATTGAAGTGAGGATTTAAAGCAGCCATGAGCAGGACGTGACGATTTCCCTCGGTGAGCCCAGATCCAGGGCGTTATGTGTCGGCCCTGCAACTATGGAAGCAACCTTGGATGGCGGAAAATGCTATGGACTGTCCCTGCCTTCCTTTGAGGGATGACCGTTGTCTTCGACCGTTCAACCTTGGCCAGCATGGTTGTTGATGGCACCACAAAAGTGAGAGTCTCCCAGGTATGCTACCTGGTCAAAAAAGCACGCTAAAGTCGATGTGTTGGCCTACGGGTTTCGGCCCAAGGGTGCATAACAGACACACCGCAATGACATCTGAAAAAACACTCCGGATGAACGAAAAGAAGAAGAAGAAGACCCTGAACGGTTTTGCAGTGGAACGTAACCATAGTTAATTGGTTTATAAGCCATGTATAGCTCATAGTATTTTGTTTATTTAAATGAATACTTCGGTAAAGCTACGAAAGATAGTAATAACGGAGTTTTTATCATACTAATCAGATTTATAATATAACTAATCTTGCACCGATTCCTAGCTTTAATCCTTAAGTTAATAATTTCTCTAGCAGTAACCAAAATTATCTAAAGAAATCCATAAGCCCGGCTGCATATAACGGAGACTGGAACTCTCCCCGGTTAATGGCAAGAGTTACCTTTGCGTAAAAAATGGCGCATATTGATCTGGACTTCGACGAGTTGATAATATTTACAAAAGATAGATGGAAAAATAACTGAGGAGCTACTTCAATTAAGTACGTTTTATGAGATTATGTGAGCGATACATTAACGGACAGAAAAGTGGAAGATTGAGGAACACCGCTGGGAAAATCGACACGTGTGAGAGCCAGTTCAACAAGTAACATCCAGCATTTGTTCTCAAAGCAACTTAAAAGGTAAATTCTAAATTATAGCTAAAGATAAAGAGAAGATAGTGTTCCACAGGTTAGGAGGTAATGGGGCACCCAGGGCTAAGTAATACTTAATAATTATTCAGAACTAATTTGGATTTTTGCAGCGCTGTAAATTATTATGCGTTTAAGAGGTCTGTTGTTGTAAGAGCTGGGAAAATGTTGGCTGTAGAAGTTATTAGGGAAACACCATTGTGGCAGTAGTACAATAATATAATTTTGTCGCAATGAGAATATCATATCAACCGTATACCGGTTCTGTTGGAAATCGCACTGTCATTCGTGATAGATTTGATATCCCAGGACTTGAAGTCTGCACAGAACAATTCTAACAAATACTTTCCCAACAATACATAGAAGTGAGATACCATTATAGTTGTTACATTAGTTTCGATCGCCCTTGTTGTTTTACAGTTCTATGATGCTTGAATCTTTAAAATCCTGTGGGACTTGTCCTTCTCACCTGCATAGTTCTTTTAGCTGGTGAATCTGTAGAGTGCGTGTGTCTTGCTCAATCATGATAACCTCTATTGGAATCCCATCTTTACCTGAGCCTTGCCAGATGCAAGTTCATTTATAGCACACATAATTTCTGTTATGATGGGAAGTGTGTCTAGGTGGACAATAGTTGGCAGGGCCTCTATGGCGTTGAGGGCGTCATCCACTATTTTGGTCTCACTTGAGTAAAGCTCCATATAGTGCTCTGCCCATCTATCCATCTGCTGTTTCTTATCAGTGAGCATTTCTCCAGTCAAAGTTTTCAGTTGTGCGCTTCATTTGATCATTGGAGGACATGCTTTCTTTATCCCTGTGTACATTTTCTAATGTTTCCCTCATCACTTGCGTTTTGAATGACTCACATAACTTGATCCAATAGTCATTTGCACACTGCCTGGCAGCCCTTTGCATATTCTTCCTAGCTTGCTACAGCTCATTGAAAATGTGACGCGTTGTTCTTTCCTCGTTTCTTAAGAGAGCTATCTTTTTATTAATCAAAGGCTGCAGTGTCTGGGTCTTTGCAGCAAACAAGACCTGCCTCTTATGATCCAAGATGCCGTTAACACCTACCTCTGTTTTATAAAGAGATTCCCTAAGTTTACCCCACATTTCACTTGCTGTACAATTTTTTGATGTATCAGTGAAAGTGTCTACAAGTTGCTGTTGAAACTCAAAGCACTTATCAGGATCGCGAGTGTTTATAATATTAATCCTGGGGCTAGATGTATGATTAGCTGTGTAGATTCTCTTTGGTCTCAGCCTAACCCATGAAACAACCAGAGAATGATCCATATCTGTCACGAGAACAACTTCTTTCGGCCTTGTGGACTAGGGGAAACCACCCGTTAATACCCTAAGAGATCCCCTCATGGAAATGATCGCCCTTGATTTTACCAATCTAGACGGTTCTAACAACCATGACCCGGTGAACGTAGCTGAGGTAAAGTTACTCCGCATGCGTTGCTCGCATGCACTGTTCGTATCGCCATCGGACATAGCCGTCAGTTGAACTGAGTGAGTCCAAGCGGCCAGACGGCTAGTTACATTGTGTCTGTATAGAATGCTGAAATGACAAGATGTCTTTAAAGGTTTCAGAGAGCCTCGACATCGTCATCAGCAGGCCAGTTGTGCCACAATACGAAGGTATGTGCAGTGACATAGTTTATTTGCATTGTGTTGGCAGTCGTAAAGCGCAGTAGTGTTAGTCGGCCGTGTAAACATCGCTGATCGGGAAAGTAGGTCAGATGTGAATTGATACCAATGATGTGGGCCTGTAGTTAACTGTTAGGAATAGCGTAATTACTGGTAGCTTGACGTGGGGATATTTTGTCTCCAAATAGCCCAGCGCTCCTTTGCAGCCAAGTTAGGTTAGGTTAAATGCATTCAGGGTACTGAGACTTTTAATTTGAGTTCACACATGGCTCAGCTTCCTGAAGCAGAGTGTAAGCGAGGCCGGCGTGGCTGAACGGCGGACCAGAAGGAGACCGGAAGTCGAGGAGGCCGTTGCCTCTTCTAGGGTATGTGAGGTATCTATCTAAACGGCCGGTCGAGACGAATCGTTTGCGAAGTTCGGCAGAAGTATCAGAGGTCGTTTCAAGGTCGCGAATTTAGTCGAATATCGTGGCGACATGGTGAGGAGACCACTGGCTTTTCTCCTTGGCTTTCTCATATCTGTCTTTTAGTTAGTATACCTTAACGGAATACAAGCTTAATATATAGTGGATTCCGGAGAGGACGACAATGTGGGACCATTAAGCGGAAGGACAGAGCTGTTCGCGAAGAACAGTGACACTGTTCTAAATGCTCCAGCCCTTGACAAGGGAGGAAAGAACGGATTGTGAATATCTGCTACATGGGGAGGACGCCATGTATATAATATTAGATATGGACATATGGTACCTTTGGCACGGTACCACCTATACTCTGGCTGGTAATACAGAAGTGATCCAGGGAGATGGGATAGAACCAGGAGGGAGGTCGGACGCACGCCCACCGGCCCTACTTCACGGCACTTCTGCCTTCTATTACTAATGATTCACTAACCCTATATGTTAATTAGAAGTCTTTCAGGTTAGAACGACACCTCAGGAATTAGGGAAAGACTAATTTGGCCCTAGCTAAACACCAGTCCAGGGAAGACGAAGCAGTTCTGAGAGCTGTCTGACGTGTCCTAGGCTCATTTCAGCCCCGGCACATGAGAGCAGCACATGAAGGAAACGGGACTCTTATGTGAAGAGCCCCTCATGCTGAGGAGAACCTGTAAGAGTGATTGCGCTTATGGTAAGCTTGGTACATGATGCTTTCACGGAGTGTTGTCCTCCACAGATTCTGCTTTCCTGTTTGAGATGTTGGATTTTTTGTGTATTTGATGCGGGAACTCTAGCTCCAGGCACAGGCAGGTAGGGATTCTGACGGAGCGGTAGGTAGAACATCACTCCCTGGTTCAACCATATTAGGTAGACATGGTTACCACACCATGAAGTTCCTTCTAGCCCCCTTTGAAGAGGAGAACAAGAAAATAGATCAGTTTTTGCACTGATTGGAAGTGATGTCTCTTGCAATGGGTCTTGAAAGAGACAAATGGTGTCTGAAACTGTTCCGAGGTTTGAGAGGAAACGTGTAAGAGGTCTAAACGAGGTTACCGCCGGGACATGAGAACGATTACGACGCTTTGAAAACGGCATTGTTGAAACGTTTCGAAATGACATCATATAGGTACCGGAAATCGTTTCGGACCACTAAGCGAGAACCGGGTGAGTTATTCGCCCCATATAGCCCGTGTCTGAAATTGTACCTCCTTAAATAGATGGATTTAGCGGGGTTTGCGCAGGACTATGAGAGTCTCGACGAACCCATGATCGTCGAACAAGTGCAGAAACATATGCCTAAGCTGTTTAAAACGTTCTTGGGAGAACAAGGGGCAGAACGATTAGACGTAGTGTCGAAGTTAGCCGAACGGTATGTATTAGTACATGGAAAGGCAGGGGAAGCCGCCCCAATAGTACTAAAGGTCCTGATAACGCGGACTAGAAGAAGAAGAAAGTCACTCATCAGAAGAAGATAGATTCTCCAGAGAAGAGTCACGAGAACGAGAAGTCTGGGAGCAAGAGCCCAGCTATATCTCCCCCGAAAAAGAAGTGGTATGATAAGAGGTGTAAGTTTTGCAAGACGTCCACTCACAATACGAGGAACTGCAAAGCCAAGGCTAAGGACTCTCACTTCGCGGTCTGCCTAGTGGAACCAAAGGCGGATTCCACCGAAAAGGTCGAGGTCGTCGAAGAGATTCTGGACCAAGAGAGACCTTTTGTGGTCGATCTGATCAAGATGAACGTTCAGCAAGTGGAATGTTTATATGACACTGGTCTACAATTTGAGGCCGTAATTGACTCTATTCTGGTCAGTCGAGAACAATTCGCTGGGGAGAATATCGAGATACAACAGGCGACGAAGAGTGTTGTGGCTATGACTTTGTCGATCGCCAAGGTGGAGATCAGGTTAGGGTATGTCATGGGCACTATTCAAGCGGCAGTATTGCTCAACCCCATCTTTCCCGTTATATTAGGGTACACGTGTGTTTCTAGGAATGCTTAAAGATTCCATCCACATAGGTGCCATACAGACACGGTCCTAAAAAGAAAAGGAAGAGGCAGACGTAATAATCTCTAACCCCCTGCCACGGGAATTGCGCAATGCCCTGAGCCAATACATGACTCTGCGTCTTTGCTACAAGAAGCTGCAGAGAATTGTTGACCCATCCAAAGGGGGTCAGTACTATATGAAGAACTGGCTGCTCTACCTGCGAGCCGGAAGGGGACACCACCTGCACAGGCAGTTAGTGGTCCCGAAAAACTACCGTCCCCAATCCTTAATATGGGATACACCATATCTTTTATCGGACATATGGGTGTCGGAGCGACGTTTCAACGGATTCCCTGCCATTATTACTGGCCAGGAATAACCGGCGACGTACGCCGGTGTGTTAAGTCTTGCCCAGAGTGCCAGAGGCTGGCACCTAAACACTGGACCAGTCATAGATTATATCTACGTGTGGGAGATAGAGTATTATTGTGGAGTCCAACAGGGACCAACAAGCTCGGAGTAGGATGGCAAGGTCCTTTTACCGTGGTAAGGATAGTGACTAAGTCTAACCACGAGATCCAGATCGGGGAAAATTTAGAATTTTCCATGTAAATCTCCTTCGGAAAGACGAGGAGAGATCCGGTCACAAATAACCTCACCTGATGGTGATGGCTGTCACTGAGAAAATGGTTGCGAGTCCAGACGGGGACCAAACATACTCAGTACTACATAGGGAGGACTATGGGAACGTTCGGGGTAGGTCGGAATTTTCACCCGGGGATAGAGAGGAATTCACTCGTCGGGGAGAGGCCCATAGTGAAGGATGCACTGGTAACCTAGGTCGGAAGGGGTGGGTAGCGTCGGGTATGGCGCAGAATGCTCTGGACTCCGTCAGACGATCGGCTGGCCAGCCTCGCTCTCGAAAGAGTTGGCTAGGGAATCCACAGTCCAGAGGGTTCTGGATGATGAGGCCGTCCGTCGAGGACGACACCGTTAATCCACAGTCGCATAGCATATGGAGACATAGCGGTAGAGGCCTCACTTTTACAGGAGGGATGTTAAGATCCGTCTGTAGTACGATATGTCGTGTACGCGAGTCGGTGACTTCTGCCGGCCGAACGTAACTACTCAACGGTCGAGCGCTAGTGTCTGTCACTGGTATGGGCGTTCCAAAAATTTCAGCCATATCTGTATGGTGTACTATTCCGGGTACAGTCAGACCATCAGCCTTTGATGTTTCTGGCAACTTCCCAAAAAAGCTCAAAGCGCGCTTGATGCGCTGGTCATTGTAGCTGCAGCCCTACAACTTTACTGTTGAATACATTTCAGGGAAGGAGAATGCTTTGGCTGACCGAACCTCTGGCGGAAAAGAGTCGACCCAATCAACACTCTTAAGAGAGGGCCTATGTCACGAGAACGACTTCTGTCTGCCTTGTGAACTAGGGGAAACCACCCGTTAATACCCTACCAGGTCCCCTCAGGATAATGATCGCCTTTAATTTTACCATTCTAGTCGGTTCTATAAACCATGACCTGGTGAACGGAGCTCATGTAAACTGACTGCGCAGGCGTTGCGCGCATGCGCTGTTCGTATTGCCATCGGACAAAAGCGTCTTTTAAACTGAGTTAGTCCAAGCGACCAGAACATCGTGCCTCCATTGAATGCTGAGGTGACAAGATGTCTTTAAAGGTTTCAAAGAGCCTCGACATCGTCGCCAGCAGGTCAGTTGTGCCACTATACTAAGTATGTGCAGTAACGTAGTTAATTAGTGTTGTGTCGGCAGGCGGCAACAACGGCAGTGTTAGTCGGACGTGTAAACATCGCTGAGCGGGAAAATACGTCATGTGTGAACTGGTGTCAATGGTGTGGGTCTGTAGTTAACTGTTCGGAGTAGCGTAATTACTGATAGCTTGACACCGGGTTATTTTGTTGCCTAGCGACCCAGGGCTCCTTTGCAGCCAAGTTAGGTTGGGTTAAATGCATTCAGGGTACTAATAATTTAATTTGAGTTAACACATTGCCCTGCTTTACGAAGTAGTGTGTCGGCGAGGCCGGCGTGCCTGAACAGCGGACCAGTGGATGACCGGAAGTTGAGAAGGCCACTGCCTCTACTAGGGCATGTGAAGTATCTATCTAAACGGCCAATCGAGACTAATCGATTGCGAGGGTCGGCAGAAGTATCGGAGGTCTTGTCAAGGTCGTGAATTGAGTCCAAGGTCGTTGTCGAAGGTAGGGCGACAACTGGCTTTTCTGCTTGGCATTCCTCACATCTGTATTTTAATTAGTATACCTTAACGGAATACCAGCTTAATATATAGTGGATTCCGATGAGGACGACAATGTGGGACCATCAACCGGAGGGACAGAGCTGTTCACGAAGAACAGTGACACCGTTTTACATGCTCCGGACCTTGACAAGAGAGTAGAGAACGGGCTGTGGATATCTGCTATATGGGGAGGATGTCATGTATATAATACTGGATGTGGACATATGGTACCTTCGGCACGGTACCACCTAAACTTTGGCTGGTAATAGGGAAGTGAACCAGGGAGATGTTATGCAGTAGGGAGTTCGGATGCACATCCACCGGCCCTACTTCAGGGCCCTTCTGTCTTCTATTACTAATGGTTCACTAATCCTATATGTTATATAGAAGACTTTCAGGGTAGAACGACACCCTAGGAATCAGGGACAGACTACTTTGGCCCCAGCTACACTCAGTCCGGGGCAGCCGACGCAGTTCTGAGAGCGGCCTTTCCTAGGCCCACTTCATCCCCGGCACCTGAGAGCAGCGCATGAAGGAAACGGGACTCTAATAATAATAATAATAATAATAATAAGTCTTTATTTTCAAAGGGTTAAGAATTGGGCACGCAGGCCCGTCTGACATTCTGCCCTTCTTCTCTATTTCCTCTCATACATTCTTTCATTCAACATCACTTATGAAGCAACTTTTGACAACAAAAGAACATTAAAACGCATGAAAAATAATCAATAACAAATGACTCACTGAGGCAGTGTTTAACATGGGCATTATAAATACCTAAGGAGGGTGTAACGTGCCATACATAAGGGAATGTTTTTTGGCTAGTTGTCGTTTGAGATAAGTTACCATTATTGTCTTTTTTGTGTTGTTTGTTATGGGGGCATGTAGTCTGTACTAAGGTAGTGTTCAAACAGGTTGCGAATGTATGTATCATGATTGGTGGTGTCTTTGATTTCTTGTGGAAGATTGTTCCACAACTGAGCGGCAGAGTATGCTAAGCTTGTTTTATATAAGTCTATCCTAGGTTTAGGGACATGAAGTATATTTAGTCGTTCGCTATGTCTAGCGTTATATTTAAACAATGGCCAAAGGTAGCTTGGAGCATTTTGAAATAGGATTTTGTGAATTAGTTTGGTCTTATTAAAAAGCAGGCGCTTGTGGAGTGGCAGTAACCGGAGACGTTTATATAGGTTAGAATTGTCGGTAAGCTTTTCACCATTAATTAAACGCACTGCCCTTTTCTGGAGTGAATATAGGCGTTTTGTTATTGATTTGGAGCACCCATCCCAGACTGTGGAGCAGTAATCAATATGTGTTTGTATATGAGAAGTATAGAATATCTTTCTTGTGTTTTCGTCAAGGAAATTTTTAATTTTGGCAAGTTGGTATACTTTTTTGGCTATTTGTTTAACTAGAGCATGAACATGTGAGTTAAAAGTTAGATTTTGATCTATGATAACACCCAGTGTCTTGTGCTCGGTGACACTTTCTACAGGCGTGCTGCCAATGTGCAGCTGAAGAGTTCTCTGCGAGTTTAGAGTGTGAAGTCTTTGCCTGGTTCCTATTAACATAGACTTTGTTTTAGTAATGTTAATTTGCATGCGGTTTGCATGACTCCAGTTAACTACACTATTTATTTCCTGTTGCAAGGATAATTCTAGCACATTACGATCAACAGCGTTTGTATATACTGTGCAGTCATCAGCAAATAGATCGCAGGACGACGACAGATTTAATGGAAGATCATTTATATAAATGGCAAATAATAGAGGGCCAAGAATAGACCCCTGAGATACTCCAATATTAATGGTAATGGCTTGAGATAGAACTTTATTGTGTGATACTACTTGCTTTCTGTCTAATAAGAATGATTTTATTAATGTCACTATATTAAAACTTATTTTCATTGTTTCTAGTTTTTTAATTAGAATAGTATGATCTATCATATCGAATGCTTTCCTAAAGTCTATAAACACCGCTCCACATAGAGTATTGTTGTTAATATTTTGATGCCAGTTTTCTATCATGTTTGTTAGTGCCGTATGGCAAGAATATTTTGGCCGAAATCCTGACTGACTGTCAACTATCAGTTTATGGCGAACTAAGTGATCTAGTGTTGTTTTGTGGATGTGCTTTTCTAGCGGTTTGGATAATGAGGATAATATGGAAATTGGTCTATAATTACTCATGAGACGATCGTCTAGAGGACCAGCTTTTAAATGAGGATACACTTTAGCGATTTTAAAGGCTGATGGGAAGTGACCTCTGGTTAGACATTGATTATATATAAAAGTTAGTGACTCGCAGATCGCCGGTGCAGCATGGCGAAGGATCCGACTACTAATTCCATCTAGTCCTGATGAGTTATTGTTTTTTAGATTATGGAGATGAGTAAATACTTCAGTTGTCGTCATTAGCGGTATGTTGGAGGAAATGTGTCCATAGCATTTGTTCTCACAGAATGATGATAATAAAGATATGTCATGAGGCGCATCTGGTATTGCAGCCTTCAGTTGGGTTATGTCGGACTGAAAGTATCTACTGAATTGATCACATGTAACCTGATTTGATGGTAATGATTGTGATGATTTGTGTTTGTTTGTCAAGGTATTAATTGCTTTCCATATATCTTTAGTGTTGGTTTTATCTATTACTATGTTCTTAAAATAGTTTTTCTTTTCCTTCCGAATAACATATTGAACTTTGTTTCTCAGACTACGGTACATAGTTAGATCACTATTTTTGTGAGCCCTGTCGCGATCTCTCATAAGTTCAACTACCTCCTGTGTGATCCACGGGGGCTTTGTGTGATGTTTAACACGAACTTCCTTAAATGGAACATGTTTATCAAATATACTTAGAAAGGTCTTTAGCCAGTGGTCCAGAGCATCGTCTGGGTCAGGAAGCTGGTAAACATAATCTAGAGATGAGTTGACCAAATCTTGTAAGAAGACGTCTCGATTGAAATTTTTGTAATTTCTATATTTTATGCTTATATGTTTGTGTTTGGGAGTTTTGGTGCCCCTTTTCGACCACGTGCAACATACTGGATAGTGATCGCTCATTGCATTGATAGGTACACTACATTCTGTGATGTTATCAGCACACGTAGTATAAATATGATCTATAAGTGTTGCAGATGATTTAGTGATTCTAGTGGCTTGTTTGACTAACTGTTGGAAATTATATGACTCTATTATGTTTTCCCATGTTTTGTTTGATTTGTTAGCGTCTATGTTGAAGTCACCTAGCAATATTATTTCCCTAGCATTACTAAAGACTACATCCATCATAGTGGTGAATTTTTCATACCAGATATTTCCTGCACTGGGGTTTCGATAAAGATAGCCAACTACTAGCGGTATGCAATTTTGAAGTTTAACCTCTATCCATACACACTCAATCTCACAGGTTTCAAAGTCTAGCCTGCGGTGGGCGTTAAGCGAGTTGGAAATATAAACTGCAATACCCGTCTCTTGTTTCTGATAGGGATCTCTTCTAATGGTTTTAAAACCTCTGATAGCGATGTCATCATCTGAGATGTTGCCATTTAATCGACTTTCGCTAACGCCAAACATGTGAAAATTTTGATTAAGTATAAGTGATAGTTCGGGCAGCTTCCCTAATAGATGGCATATGTTTACATGCCCGATTCTGAGCCCATTATTCCTGAGCCAGTGTTCGTACTTATTAGACATTTCAACAATGCGTAATCACAAGTTTAAAAGCAAAACACACACACACAAAGTGAATACAACTTACGTCCCTTATTACAAAACACACTCTAAAGTACAGAGAAACAGTAATATCTCTGTAAATATATAAAAATACGTACACAGATCCGTAAGGAAGAGCAGTGAAGACCCCCTCACTCACCGTGAAAACACAATTAGAATTATTATAAAAGCTATACAGCTAAGTACTATCAATTAATATAAAGTCAAAACCAGTCAATGTTTGTAATAACTTATAACCTAATACGTTACTAGATCAAGTTATAACCAAATATGCAGATAAACGTTTAAGGAGAGGCTCTTTCTTGTACCGAGATCCGGTGTAGCTTTGTCCTAAGTTGCTAGTAAATACCAGGTTGTGTTGGTTGTTGGTATAGCGACATTATAAGTCTTATGTGAAGAGCCCCTCATGCTGAGGAGAATCTGTAAGAGTGATTGCGTTTAGGGTAAGATTTGTAGATGATGCGTTCACAGAGTGTTGTCCTCCACAGATTCTGCCTTCCTGTTTGAGATGTTGGATTCTTTTTGACGGGTCCAGTGATAGGGACCCAGGCAAGAGACATGGTCTGCTGTCCTGGGACACCGACAGGAATCTCAGATGTATCTCCATCAGTGTGTCTATCAATCCCGAGTGCAGGGCCAGCTACCACTTCGCCGCCGTCAGTACCAGAGATAATCAACCATGGCCACTCCTTATGTTTGTCGACTTCACTTACGCAAGGAGCTATATGGATTGTTTGTTCGCCATGTGAAGACCCAAGACTGAAATCTTGTCAAAGAGAATACTTTACCATCAGGAAGTTGTGCCAGGCCACATTGGCTCATGATTCAGCCGCAGTGCAGAACCATCGCAAACTTTAGAATTTTCCCAACAGCGACTAAGTGGGTGCTCCCACACGCTATCTGAAATTTACGGTAGTCATCCACTCATCTACACGGCCACACTAGATATACTTGTACTTTTAGTGAGAGTGTGGGCCGGACTTAGACGTAGTCCCAGCAGAGTGGTTTTCTGAACTGTGTAGAAGGCCGAACAACCTCCACCTTTTCAGAGAGGACGGGATCATGGCTGGATTATTGGATACACGCGGTGAGGCCTGTTATCAACGACTCGTGGCGTACTACACTACATTCTTCCGAGGATGACACTCACTTCCTGAGGCTACTCCTGGGTGTATTGTCTAGCCATACCTAGCATCCGCTAGGTCTATCTCATTATTATCCACAGCATCCTCATTTGTATAATACACATTTGTTGCCATAGATAGATACCAGAGTAGAGTCACCCCTTCAGGACGAAGTGTAATATTGTCACGTCCCGAGATTGACTGAACGAGAGATAGGTATCCAAATGCTGGTGGATTCAGGTAGATCGGAGTTACCTATTTTCCCAGTCTGAATACATCCCGTAGTTAATGTGTGGTAGCAGTTCAGATCACCCCCGGGAGTGTTACGACAGTATCACAGTCAGAACCGTGGTAACTTCGAGTTAATGATGTCTGGTTCAGATGTTGTCTCCATGTGATGATGAAGTCCAGCTGATGCCAATGGCCGGATCTTGAATGTTTCCACGTGACCTTATGCAGCTCTTTTTGTTTTAAAAGGTGTTTGTGATACATTGGTCATTTATGGTGCAATGCTCCATCAGCCTTTGCCCATTTTCATTCATGTGACCGATGTTATATTTTCCAAGGCACACTGGTCATGAACTCGAGTTCTTGCCCACACGAGGATTGAAATCACCAAGTGTCAGCAACTCACTTGCTACAGGCATACACGGATTCTCTTCTTTTGCACTAAACGAAGTGACAACTCGTCTCGTTCGCAAAAGGGATACATATTTATTCGGAGCAGATTATACAAAGGCTCCCTGAGCGGAATACCACAACGGTATTAAACATCTTATAATGTGATGATGATACGATGGGATGAGAGGATGATATAACTATTCTATTCACTGAAGCTAAGCTAGACTATTATACTAAGGTACTGTCCTTTATAACTACAAAGTCTTCCTAGCGGAATACACGTCTGATTCCGACGCCGTCTTGGTCCTGTCTGAGCTCGCTGAGCGTGGCGTGTTCAGCCACTAGCAATTTAGCTCATCGTGCGATGCTTGGTTTACGTGCTGGGCCCTGGGCTGTGTTGAGCACAGTTACCTGGTCCTCACCTCGTGAACTAGGTTTCCCCGGTTCTTGGGTAACACCAGCTCAATTGCACTGGATGCCCTTCTTGTTGACACAGGTGTGTCCCGTTATAGCTATTTATAGCGTTGGTGTCTCTCCTGTCTGGTCTCCTGTCCTATTACGTCACCTGTCCCCTAATAAGCTCTGTTTTAGCTCTCTCAGAGCTTAGAGCTTCCTTTCAAGTCTTTGACAGGCTCTCGTTCCTCCCCTGTTGTGTTACAAACTTTTAAGTTGTGGGGGTAACACAAGTAATGTTACAAAAAATTGGCTGTCTAATTTTGTCGAATACTTGATGAGTTTCCTACTTTTCTTATGGGGATAGGACAAGATCTCTCATTTCCTTCGTCACACTCTTGTATTTCTTAACTTGGCTAATTGAGTAGCTCATTGCACTAGTACATTTGGCTTTAAACTGTCATTATATTAACGAGAATTGAATGATTCGGAACCATGCCATACGGCCTGTCCTCCGATTGTCCAAAATTAACAACCCCACCAATTCGCCTCTATCCAGAGTGCAAAACATGTACAATAAAATGTTCATGCTCTCATATAATAATTGCCCCAACTCGTATGCATGTTCTATGTGCAACTCTTCACCTTTTAGCTTCCGCTTGTGAAAGAATCTTTAAGTGTTACATTAAGGTATTCTTAGAGATATTATTGTGTCCCCTGTTGAAATAGTTATGGTTCTGTGAAAGTAATGGTGTATGTACGATTATGTTTGTTTTTCTGGTTGGTTGTGTGTTCTCTAATAAACTACAATGTACTTAACTAACTGACATGTGTATGCGTTACTAATTTACGTGTGTGTATTATTTCGAGCGCCGTAAAGCGGTTTACTGTAGTCACAACTGAGTGTGTTATGCTAATTTATGTCTACAGTGCCGTTTTAAGATGCTCAAAATACGTTCCCTATGTCTAACACTAAAGTATGGCTGCTACACACTTATAAAAATAGACAACACATTGGTTACACAGATTGACACAGACAAGTCAAAATAAGTCGTTTTAAGCGGTGAAAAAATTTACCGCTACCTCTCTCTCACTCTCCTAATTTAATTTATTTCTCTCTCTCTCATTCACGCATCTTTCGTTCTCCTTTCTCTATCATTCACGCAACTTTCATTCAACTTTCATTCAAAATTGGTTTTAAAATATTGGATCGTCATTACAATCTGGTTCAAAAATAATTCCTGGATGAACCAAAATTATATACATTAAATGTTGTGGCTGAATTTACAAGCGTATTCGAGCCAAATGACTGTGCCGTCTTTATGCACTCGTCAATTATTTATACATATATACATGATTGAAGCGGATTAGTTATTCCAATCCTATAGTAAACACTGTTCTAACTATTATGCGTTGGTGCACTGCTCTAAATTTATCCAAGGGAAATAATCTAACTAATTAATTTAATTTAAGCAAAGTGGGTTATTTACCTTAAAGTGTTTTACTAAATAAAATGATCTAAATTATTAACTGATGGTGTTAATTTGTAAGTGATGTTTTAACTAACTTATCTAACTAAATGAGTTTAAATGGTGATAATTTAAAGTAATATGATGTCGATGTTAACTTAATTAGGTTCTTAACTAACTATATGTCAATCATATGTATGAAATGTCCTAAATAAAGTTATATGGTAAATCGTAACTAAATAATTCTAATATTTCTACAAAATATGAAGTTACATGCGACTGTTTATAAAAACATGTTATATACATATCACAAATCAATATTAACTACTACACTAAATAATTTACATCCAGGAGTGATGTTCGAGCCGTGTTCTCTGTAGAATGTCCTCATGTCCTCGAAAACAATGTTCAGGTAGGCAAAGTCTGATTTATGCTCATGCCCTGGTTAATGTTCATACTAAAGGTATGCAACTGGTTGGTGTAGGTTCAAGTCTCAAATTTCGGTCCACTCCAGGGTTATATAAGTGGTAGTGGTGTAGACAATTCATAAATACGTCTGTTCATTCCACTTATGCTCACACAGTTTATATTACATAAATGTAAGCGATTGGCGATGATAACGTACTTCAGTGTTCACAATCACCACATAGGGCACTAGGTAATTACAGTGTCAATGTTTCTGGTGATGTATGGTCGCTCTCTTCTCCTATTTCAGGTATTTCAATACGAGAAGGTCTACTCAATGTATCAGCTAAAGAGTTTAAACTGCCCTTCAAATGTTCAACAGTAAAGGCATAATTTTGCAAAATTAAGGACCATCTGTAAATTCTGTTGTTCCGATGAACCCCTGTTTTCATTACCGTAAGAGGCGCATTATCGGTTTGGATAACAAACTCTGTACCCGCCAGGAATCGATGAAGTTTTCTGATACAATATACCACGCTTAATGCTTCCAGTTCAGATGCTGAGTATCTTGCCTCAGCTGGGCTGATCTTACGACTCACGTAGATTATTGGGTGGAACTTGCCTTCATAAAATTGGCCTAGGACACCCGATATGGAAATGGCACTTGCGTCTGTACGGAGGAAATACGTAAGGTTGACGTTAGGCAAACGCAATATAGGTGGAACGCTAAATAAATGTTTCAATTTTGATAACGCACCAATTAACTTTGCATCCATCACATCAAGTTTTACAGATGCTTTTAATACATTGGAAAAAAACACTGGTGATTTCAGCCAAATTTGGTATAAATTTGCTGTAATAATTGACCAGACCAAGTAAGCTACGGACCCGTTTCTTGGTCGTAGGCATAGTTAGGTTGAGGATCTTGGTCACTATCTTATCATCAGTTCTTAGTTGGCCTCTTGTGATTGTATGGCCTAAAAAGTCAATTTCTTCCATTCCCAACTCCACTTTGGTGGGTTTCACAGTAAGACCAAATAATCGCAATCTATCAAAGACATGTCGCAGTTTCAGTAGGTGTGTTGTCCAGTCTGCTGTATGGATACAAATGTCATCTATATAAGTCGATGTATTGGTCACTCCGTGGAGAAGATCCCTAGTTAGTCGGACAAAAGAGGCTGGTGCATTACGAAGACCGAAAGGAAGAAAACGCCGCTCATACAAGCCTAAAGGAGTAGAGAACGCTGTTAAAGGAATCGAGTCTACTTTCATCGGGACTTGCCAGTAACCTTTCGTGAGATCTAGCTTCGAAAATATGCGGGATGTTGACATGTCAAGGATCAGGTCGTCGCAAGATGGGATAGGCTCTGCGTCAATCTTGGTCACGTTATTTAAGCGCCGATAGTCGACGCAGAGACGAATAGTCGAGTCCCTCTTTCTGACTAAGACTATAGGAAAAGAATATTCTGACTGAGATTTCTGAATTATTCCACTCGACTCAAGATTTAACAATTCCTTGTCGAGATTTTCCCGGTAACTCAATGGGATGGAATAAGGTCGACATTTGATAGGTGTGCTATCAGTCAGAATTATAGAGTGTTCTATTCTGTCAGTCTTACCTGGGATGTCAGAGAAAATGTCCTTGTACTCAGTAACTAATTCTAACAGTTGTTGTCGTTCGTCGTCTGTCAGTTTGGGTTCTATCCGTATGCTATCAATTGTTCCTGTCGTGTCGACTGTCGGGACTGGTAGTTCTATTCCGTCGTCATCCGTCTGATTCAGTACTGTTGTTGTACTAGCTGTGTGGACTGTTTGCTGGCTGAGTGTGTTTGCGGTGTCGTCCTGATCTGTCGCCCTACCTAGTGTAGTTGTGTTGTGTACGTCTGTCGTCCGGTTAACTGGTGTAGGTGCACTCTGTTCGTCTGTCGGTAGTTCTTGTCGTGAAAAATAGGGTTTCAGCATGTTGATATGAAATATCTTTAATTTTCCCTTTATCGATATTTTATAGTCGACATCCGATATTTGTCGTTCGACTTTGAATGGCCCTTGCCATGATGTTAGTAACAAATTACGTTTATCTGGTAGTAAACGTAGCACCTTTTGATTGGGTTCAAGGGGTAGGATTCTAGCCCCCTTGTTTGCATATTCGCGGTACATCTGACCTTTTCTCTCCAAAGATGCTTTAGCTATTTGGCACGCCTTCATTATTCTATTGCGTGTTTCCGTTACCATCTCATATGGTGTTACTGCTGTTGGGTTCTCTACTGAGCTAGTGATCAGCTGATGGTAGATTGTTAGGGGTCCACGAGGGTTCGCCCCATAAACTAGTTCGAAAGGTGAGAAACCCGTACTCGAGTGCGGAATTTCTCGATGGGCAAATAGCACTGCTGGTAGGAGGGTGTCTCAATCGGATGGATTCTCAGCTGTTACTTTCGCCAGCATATGCTTTAGATCCCCATTAATTTTCTCTATAATCCCATTACTCGCAGGGTGATACGGTGTACACAAATGCTGTTCTATACCTAACAATTTTGTTAGGGCTTGCATCGCAGCCGAAATAAATTGGGTTCCTCGGTCGCTCAGAATGGTACGAGGAAAGCCAAATCTAGAAAACAGATGTAAAAACACATTTGCTACATCTTTGGAGGTGATGTATTTTAGTGGTACCGCTTCGATCCACCTTTTACAGAGATCCACGAGAGTAAGTATAAAACGGTTTCCTTTGTTCGACACCTGGTTCAGGGGTCCAACAATATCTACCGCTACACTTTCAAATGGTCTAGAAGCCAAAATAGAACGTTGGACTTCGGCTGTTGCATGCTTCCCCTTTCTTACTAAGTGTTGACAAATAGTGCATGATCGACAGAACAATTTAATGTCGCTACAAAATTTAGGCCAGTAAAAATGTGCCAAAATTCTGGCTCTCGTTTTATCATAAGCAAACGGTGACTCATGTGCAATGTGTAGCACATTTTGTCGGTGTTTTTTAGGTAACACCGTTTGCTGAATCTCATGGTTATTTGATGTGTAATAACGCATGAGGATTCCGTTATGTACTTTAAAATGCCACGATGCATTCTTAGTAACTTTCGCTCGCTCACCTAATAGTTTAAAATAAGGTGTGATAGTTTGATCGTTGCGTTGTGCTTCGATGAATTCTTGTCGAGTAGCACTGTTACTTGCACCTGTGGGTGTTAATAACTGTAACATTTCGTTCTGTAGGTCAGTGTAATGTGTTTCAGTATCTGACCGTGTTACAGCATTAGCCGTGTTTGTTTCTTTCCAGGCTAATATGTCTTCCTCGGTACACTGTTTTAACGATGGTAAACATCCCAAAATCAATTCAGTACAGGGATTTTTAAGGATCGCGCATGTAAATGTGCCGGCAAGGAACGGGGTGTTTATGCGTACTTTTGCCAATGGATATTTCTCTATGTTGCCAGAGAAAGTGCGGCATTTTACAAACTCACCCGTATAGTCTTCTGGCTTAACTAGGTCTCTTTTGACCCCAAGTAGAGTGCTTCCGCTATCCAGCAAACAATGGCATGGTTGTTCATTGACCAGTGCATCGTAGAACTGTAACTTGCCTCTGGAGGCTAACGCTGCATTGGCATCTTCGTTGGAACATGGTACCAAGTGCCCACATTTCAATTTGCCATCTGTATGAAACTGGTGACATGTGTCACATTTATTAAAGTCTAATATATCAGTAGTTGCACTCACACTCTCACATTCACTAGTTGGTAATACATTTTCGAGTTCAGAGTCAATCTCACTCTCATCGTCAGATGATGTATCGATGAGTAAGGCATTGTTTGCCTTCATTCGTTGCCTTCCCAAACATTTAGAACTATAATGGCCATAACTTGAACAAAAGAAGCATTTAACAGCACGTTTATAAGAGTTTCTCTTGTCCTGCTGCTTTTTTATCATCATTTCTAGATGAGCCGGATAGGAGGGGCTCTTATTACAAATGGAGTACTGTGGATGGAACAATTTGCAGTATCCACACTGTGGTGGCTTCTGATATGGTTTATTTTTATTTTGATAGTCTTTCTGCTTATAAGGCCTGCTTGGTATGTTTTTTGACAAAAGCAGTGATCTCAGTGTCATGTACTGATGTTTTAAATACGTCTCTGTTGGCCGAAAAATCAGCAGAACCTTGTTTTTCGAGCTGTTCGATAGATTCAATGTCTGCTTGTTGCAGGAACTTGGCAAAGGAGGTAGGAACGGTGGATACAACTTTATCCATTACCATCAAGTCCTGTAATTTATCACAGTTCTTACCAACTTTCGCTGCCCTCAGCCATTTCTTAAATATACTTTGAACGTTTGAAACGTAATCTAAGAACGTTTCTGTTGGCTTGGGCTTTATCTGGGAATACTGGATCCGATATCCAGGAGCATCGAGCAAAAAATGCTGCATAATTCTATCATGAATGTACTGATAGTTACCTCTTTGTTCTGATGGTATAGATTCTATGACCTTTAATGGCTCCCCACTGAGATTTCTCATGTAGATCATTGCCCAATCATCTAATGGTATTTTCTGAGTTCTCAGTTGAAATTCTACATTCTCAGTCCAAGCTGATATTGAATCGCCTTGACTGTATGGCTTGATCAGCCCTTTATATTTGGAGAATTTATTTTGTTCTTCGTGGCATTTCAACTTCGTAGAGGCTATCTGGGTGTTGGAGTCAATCTCCATTTCTTTTATCTTTAACTTCGTTTGTGACTCCACCTCTATCTGTTTTTGCTTGGTGGCATCGTCCATCTCTATCTGCTTCTGTCTTATTTCTAATTCCTTCTGTTTTATTTCTGAATCCTTCTGGTTAGTGGATTCTTCCATCTCCATCTGCTTCTGCTTGGTGGCATTGTCCATGTCTATCTGCTTCTGTTTAGTGGCATCCTCTAACTCTAACTGTTTTTGTTTGGTAGTTTCTTCCAACTCCTTCATTTCTTTTTGATGTTGTCTTTCTAGTGTTCTTTGGTCTCTCTCTAGCGCAGCTTTTCTCTCTGTCTCTTCTCTGTATCTTTCATTTGCCCACTTCTCCAGTTTGTCTCCAGTATACTCTAGTGCTTTACCGGCCTGGATGAAGTCATTTAATGATGACATTGTGAGGCTTTATGTTATCAGACAATTGTTCGCTAAAATATTTTCAAAATACAATTTCACAATTCTCGTATGTTAAATATTTACAAGATTTGCTGAAAAAGAGTGCGAAGTTAAGGGTGCATATCAAAATTAGAGAAAAATATACTCATCTAATCTTGTAGCAAAATATGGCCCTTGGGATGTTTCGCCGCTGTCCTTCCGTACAGACGACTGATCGCCTCGATTTTATACTGATGTTTCTGTTTATTCAAACATCACAATTTTAGCACTATGCATGGAATATGTCATACATGTTGTTAATTGAGATAACAATGTTTCAACGAATGGCAAAGTTCAAATGTGGCATAAATGATAATGATTAATGTACATGATATGATTGTATGATAGTCTGAATGAACGTCAATGAGTGTCAATGACGTCTTGTCTTTTCCTTGTTCCGTTTCTGACTGGACTGCGCTCTACGATTCTAGCTTAACCTCTAATTGTTGTTCGAAAAAAAAACTTTGTTTCTGCAAAACTGCTAACGTGATTATGATAGATGTTGACATTCTGATAGTATCGACCACATGATGATTAACGTTTCAATTTGTATACAATCAGTTTATATTTCACACAATTTCATTTAATTAATTCACATAAATCATATGCTAATGATACCTCTCATCATACAATGCGTTGCTATTTTTATCACTATATTCAATTACATAGCAAAACTTTAGCGGTGGTTCAAGCCCCACGAGAAATGATCACGTGGTATCTTGGCTAATAGTAATGCGTGGTGGTTGCAAATAACACACCAATGGTATTATTCACACATATTCTGATAACACACGGTATTCTACCAACTACTAGTGAGCAAAAATGGTGGCTAATCGTGGTGAGCGGTAGTTCATGGTCTTATTACACCAACTGGTATCTTATTGGCAGTGAGCGGTTGTTCAGGTAATTCTGACGCCAAATGTATGGTATCTTGGTGTCAGACCGTGTCCTGGTGTCAGCTTGTTTCTACCTGGTAATGAGCGGTGATTCAAGCACTTCTGACACCAAATAGTATCCTGCCTGTCAGCAACTCACTTGCTACAGGCATACACGGATTCTCTTCTTTTGCACTAAACGAAGTGACAACTCGTCTCGTTTGCAAAAGGGATACATATTTATTCGGAGCAGATTATACAAAGGCTCCCTGAGCGGAATACCACAACGGTATTAAACATCTTATAATGTGATGATGATACGATGGGATGAGAGGATGATATAACTATTCTATTCACTGAAGCTAAGCTAGACTATTATACTAAGGTACTGTCCTTTATAACTACAAAGTCTTCCTAGCGGAATACACGTCTGATTCCGACGCCGTCTTGGTCCTGTCTGAGCTCGCTGAGCGTGGCGTGTTCAGCCACTAGCAATTTAGCTCATCGTGCGATGCTTGGTTTACGTGCTGGGCCCTGGGCTGTGTTGAGCACAGTTACCTGGTCCTCACCTCGTGAGCTAGGTTTCCCCGGTTCTTGGGTAACACCAGCTCATTTGCACTGGTTGCCCTTCTTGTTGACACAGGTGTGTCCCGTTATAGCTATTTATAGCGTTGGTGTCTCTCCTGTCTGGTCTCCTGTCCTATTACGTCACCTGTCCCCTAATAAGCTCTGTTTTAGCTCTCTCAGAGCTTAGAGCTTCCTTTCAAGTCTTTGACACCAAGCATATAAATGTAGTCGGATTTTGAAACTGCCTTGATCATAGAGTCTAACTCCTCATAGAACAAATCCTTCACATCAGCAGAGGAAGCAAGTGTCGGCGCATATGCAGTAATAATGGTGACAAAACGACAAAAGGTTGCCAAGCGCAGGGACAATAGTCTTTCAATACCTCCAGCTGGAATTTCAATCATTCCCAGTAGCGAATTCTTCACTTCAAAGCCCACACCATGTTGACTTTTATCTTCCTGTCCTCTACCCTTCCAAAAAAGGTGAAATTGTTTTCCCTGAGTGATCCTTTCTAGCGAGGCGAGTATCCTGCAGGCCAGCAATATCAATGTTAAGACGATTGAGCTGGGCATCAATCACAGCCGTTTTTCTCACATCGTCAATATTCGTCAGGTCAGTGGAAAATCCTGGACACACGGTTCTAACGTTCCAGGTTGCAAGCCGTAGCTTGACTTTTCTATTTTATTTTATTTTTAATAGTACCTGGTGCACTGGTTTTACTACAGCCTGCGATCCAGATTTTGTCCTAACCCCAAGCACCCATTGAAGCAGACTGGCTGTGGCGGATCAGCACCAAATTGGCCTGGGGCTGTCCAGCTTGAGGCGGGCGGTAGCTGATCAGTGACACCTGTCGGTGTCACCCACCGTCAGAAGCCTCCCATGTCTACGCCAAGTGAAAGGGACTTATAACCCGTAACTGCTAACTCTTGCTTTGATTCTGAGACCGGTTAAGACGAGGCATGTAGTTATTGCCTCTCCATAGCGCAAACATACTGACCAATAAAAAGATGTCAATTGAAACGAGAAAAAGAGTGTTGAGATGCTACATAGAACCTGTACTTGTATATGGATGTGAAGCTTGGACAATGAGCAGTCAGGCTGAAAAACATCTGATGGCTGTAGAAATGTGGTTTCTGAGTAAAATGCAAAGAATAAATTGGATAGCCAGAAAGACCAGTTAACAAGTCCTTCAAGAAACAAATGAAGATCGGAAACTGATTAGAGACATTAGACGTAGACAGTCACAATTTTATTGGGCATGTTATGAGAAGAAATGATTTGGAGAACTTGGTGACAACTGGTAAGATCGAGGGGAACAGACCAAAAGGAAGACCTAGAAGCAAGTACCTGGATGGCTTGGCCTTGTGGCATGGTCGAGACAGAAACACGGAGCTGATCCACGACTCTGGTGATCGAGTGAGATGGCAGAACATGACCGCCCACGCTTACCGGCATGGCACATGATGGATCGATGGATAGCGCAAAGCATGGTCTAAAATATAGAGACCATGTGTTGCCCATGGTGCATGATCTCTCACTCGGCCTGCCTAGACCACTTCGAAGGAAAGGTAACATCTATACGTCTGTAACAAGAAAGGCCGAAGCTGCCGGATCAGCAAAGCAATGCTCTAACTATCCACATATTGGAGCGTCGATCCTAGACCAGCTGCCAACCAAGGCTTAGGGTCTGGTCTGGCCTGCCATGACATTTTGTCTTTAGGTTGCATTTCCTCATACCAGGATAAGGCTTATACCCTCTCAATTGAGCTTTTCCGCCAGAAGCCGTTGGCACAATGTGGGGTGTCGGATTTGGTAAGCGCCACCCAACATTCGGCGCTAACAGAAATCAGGTAGCACCGTCTACTGTCATACGGTAGCTCAGTCATATCTGACTAAGACCTGACACAATGATAAAACTATTATGGAGGAAGAAATATATGTTAATGACGAAAAATTGGAGGTGGTGGAAAATTTGGAAAATCTTGGATCATTAATTACCAACATTGGTGACATAATGAAAGAAAGTTTTAAAAAAAAAATGAATATCTATAGTTCTTTAACGACTAAAACAAATGAATAAATTGTGACGAGGGACAGATAGAACTACAAAAATTAGATTTTTAAGAGCACGCATCTTTCCCATTGCAACATACGCCTGTGAGACCTGGACACTTACTAAACAAGCTGAACAAAGCATACATGCCTTTGAATATAAATGTTATAGACGAGTTCTAAGAATATCTTGGATAAAGAAAAGAACAAATGCATCCAAACTTCAAGAGCTGAATATTGAAGAAGGTTGGCTATTAAAGATGATATAATAAAGAAAAATCAAAATATGTTGGTCATTCGAAACGTCATGAAAGTTTGGAGAGTAAAATAATGGAGGGGTATATGCTTGGGAAGAGAGGAAGAGGAAGGCCAAAGAGAAGATGGATGCAGGATGTAGCGGATTATCTCCAGATGGGTGTATCGGACGGGGACATCTTGCTTATGATCGAGGGGTTTTTCCTAATGATTGATTGATTGATTGATTTAGGAATCGACATCACAGCATTCGGTGTATTCCCATAAGTGCTCCGTCCCCATACTCAGTAGCCAGCGAAGAGTTCCAACACTAATAGTACCAGTAGCAATCTGATTATAAGTCCGTCTCGCCTTTCCTCTGAGCGTTGAGCGTCGGCCAGATCCCCTCGTCACTCCTCGCTGTCTCATTCTTGCCAGACCATGGTAATCCATTTGCATAACAAGATGTTGTTATGGTAGCGAGGTTCAGCATAGGACATGCTACTGAATGATGAATGAATGAATAAATGATCGCTGACAAGTGATAGCTACCATTTTATATCAGACAAGTGATACACTTGACGTATATCATTTTATAATTCTTGTTCTCCCTGCATGCCTTCTGTCCCAGATTAGAGAATATACATTTCCATCACAGCTACGACAACATAAATACCTCCATATTGGAGTAAAATCACAAATATTCCTCAACATAGCAGCTGAATAATATTATAGTTATTTAGTTAGTTAGTTAGTTAGTAACTTAGTTACTTAGTTAGTTAGTTATTCGACAGATCATCCTCATTGCACATCGAAACATTCAATCCATAAGTGCTCGGATAGCCTCCTCAGTAAATCCCGCAAAGTGTAGAGGCAAACGATACCAGTTCTGTGTTGGTTTATCAATCTTCTTTGGCTTCTCGCGTAGTGTTCTTGTTTGGCCACACCTCCTTTAATTTGCTGTTTCTGCATCCTGACCATGATTGTAGATTCACAGTTCTCGTGAATGATTTACTTCTCGTAGAACATTCAGAATGGCAGCGTGGTCCATGGCTTGTCCGCCTTACCTGCAAGCTTGTCAGCCCGCTCATTTCCTTGTCAATCCGCATGCTATGGATGAAAATGAAACTAATCTTAGCCAGCCTTGACCACCCCAGAAACAGCAACAATTCTCATCGGATCCACCCCATCTCTATCTTATATAGCATGTTCATTGAGTCACTAAGGAAACATGCCCTAGTGAATGTCTGTGTCTCGGCCATGTTATTGCTTTACTTACTGCAATTACTTCCATGGTCAGGCTACTTGTGGTCAAAGCAAAAGCAACATAATCTTCCTTTACAATTCTCCCACCAGCCTGAGCCGTAAAGGCCCATGAACTTCTCACTCGTCGAACGCCCACCCATCTGTGTAAATCATAGCATCACCCTCTAAAGAATTCTCGAAGATCAAAGCCTGTACTTCCGCATCCATAACCGCCGAATTTTCTTGTCGGCATTTTCTGTCTAGTTGGATGCAAACTGAAAAGGACGTACATAAATCTGTTGGCACCCGTACCCACTAAGGTTCTAAGTCCTCAAGTGAACACACCTATTGATGAATGCCTTGACCCATCCACGACTTTCTTCGTTTTAACCTGCTGCCATTTATCTATTACATTTCACTATACTGTGGATAATATGTGAACATCTAGTGGATATACTGTGGATGCTCCAGGGTGGGCTAGTATGACCGGATGTCTGCTTGAGCCTACGGACACCCAAGATGATGTGACCCTTGTTGGCTGAACACCTTTCTCGCAATCTCTGCACTGCATAACCCCGTTATTATCAAACATCATGTCACCATTACTTCCCGTTCAAATGTCGTGCCAACACGTGCGCATCTCCAGCCCCTGTCCAATAGTTACCTTTTTCAATCAATCAATCATGTGCCATGCCGGAAAGCGTGGGCGGTCATGACTCGCCATTTCACTCGATCACCAGTGTCGTGGATCAGCTCAGTGTTCCTGTCTCGTCCATGCCATGTGGCCAAGCCATCCAGGTATTTTCCTCTCGGTCTTCCTCTTGGTCTGTTCCCCTCTATCTTGCCAGTTGTCACCAAGTTCTCCAATCCATTTCTTCTCATAGCATGTCCAAAAAATTTTGAATGTCTACGTCTAATTTCTCTAATCAGTCTACGATGTTCATTTGTCTCCTGTAGTACTTGGTCATTGGTTTTTCTGTCTGTCCATGGTATTCTTTGCATTTTCTTCAGAAACCACATTTCTGCAGCCATCAGAACCTTTTTACCAACCCTCTATTGAAACAGCTGAAACGATGGTATCTATTTGAGCCAAGAATGTATCGTTGAGCACGGACTTGACATATCAATCGTTCAACAGTTAACTGGTTGCATTACACGTATTACAATACGTTATATGGCATGTCTCAATTTGAACAGCCAGGCGGTGAAATTAAACATGGTCATTTGTCGTGTCTTCCTTTAAAATGTCGTCCCTGGAGTGAGGGGAGTCAACACCCACATTATAATTTTTTTCCCCCTATCAATATCCTGGAGAATCCACCAGCTTCCGTCCAACACACTCCTTCAGTTCATGGACACCTTTTCCTCTCTCTATCCCGGTCGTACTATGCCCCCTCTCATTCTTCCCCACGCAACATTTTCAACAACTCTTGCTTCTAAAAATTAATACAGATTAATTTATTAAAAGAAAAGTGTAATGTACGTGAGACGTGTATGCGAAGAAAATGTGTGATGTGTTCTATAATATGTGTAGGATCGGACCCTCAGATAACAGCATAGTCAGTTCATCCTTGCAAGGACACACAACAGCACGTTAAGTCAGAACAAGTCCATCTCACCCGGTACTGTATCTCTCCTGCCGGACACCGACTGTCATCTGTAGCTACCTGGTAATCCATCTTCCTGATCATCCGAAATAGATACTGTTTGTAAATTACAGCTGATCATGGACCGGTTGCACACTACACATAAGTTCCTATCGTTCCTAAAGAATGCACAAATCCTTTGTAGTGAGTATTTAGGTATCACTGTTATTGTTAATACACTTGATCCTAACTAGTGTCTATCTAGTTTCAAGTATCATGTCTTTTGTACTATTTCACTAGAATATATCACACCATGTGACTATTATATTTTAATGTTCTTGTTTAGGTACCAATGTTCTTATGCTGTGTGTTGCATCAACAATCATCACCCATCTTAGGTGAACCATCTTCCTTCTAGCGTTATTTAATTTCCGAAAGAAACAGGTTACTGTTCAACTGAGGTTCTTTCAAATTGGCGTTGCACCTTTTCTAAAACAGTGTTGAGCTTCCTCGTAGCTGGTAGGGAAACTGTGAGAGAAACAACACATCTGGTGATAGTACTAGTCACTGATCCTACCGGCTGAGGGTAAGCCTATTGCCTTGCTCAGTTATTTTACAGCTAACTAAACTCTGTCATAGATCATATTAGCTCCTCACCTACGTCCGAATCAGGCGATGACAAGGAAAGACCAATAACAGAGTGTAAAACCTCAGCAGGCAACCCACTGAAAGATCCCTCCACATTGGGCACTTTCCCCATCTCCCAACCCATCTTAAATCTCTCCAAATATCACCCCGCTATCCTATTCATCCTAGCAGAGCCAATTATCACTTCACTACTCTAACTAGTTTTCCACTAACAGTGCTAATCATCACACTCTAGTTTTAACAAGGTTACGGCCTATATTAATTAGAACTAATTATATAATAGGTTCTACCTTATACGGCACTGCAGTTTACTCAATCACATCTAAGTTTGCCATGACAGGCACGTGTAAAATAAATCGAATTAATCCCGCACACGTTAGATGTTCTTAACTCCCTAACTGCAGTGCCAAAGCACGTCTACCTAGATCAACGTTTCGAGTTACTCTAGTTGTCCCCAAATCGGGTTTTTGGCAAACGCCTAAAATTGGTCACGTGACGTCATTCTTTATGTCCACACAGGTGTTATTTTGGGCAGATCAGCCCTTGTCAGGAATCTATCTTCCCTGGCTCAATCAATGTCAGATTCGTCCTCCCATGATTTGACATACACAACAAGCTAGCGAGTTACTGAATGGTCCCAACAACAGTTTTCAATAGCAAGTGTCAAAGACTCGATAGTACCACACCTCGTGAAGCCATAGCACAGTTGAGTAGACACTCAACAGGCCACGTTTGCCAGCAGAGTGCGATGTGAGGTAACACGCACGAAGGTGAAGGTCACCCCGCGTGGTGTGTAACCACGGGAGAGAGGTTAGGTAGACGGGAGACTGGACTTGAGGCGTTCACATCGTTTAGAATAGCGTTAGGAGTTTTGTGTTCACTAATAGATAGAACTAGCATAGGGTTAGCAGTTTGTGTTAGATAATTCTGTGGCTGTATATTGTGTATTGCATTAGCGACTGTTTACCGCTTGTAAGCGAGCCAACGGCAATAAAATGAACCATACATTTTGCCTCCCACACGACTTGCAAGTTGTCTTGTATGGGTGTGTGAGAAGTACCCAATGAGACCTGTCAGTTGAGTTGTTGACAGGCCAGGGTAATTGTGGTGTCAGAAAGTGGTGCTTGGACGAAAGCGCCAAGCTAATACCCACAGTAAAAGGGTAATTGTGGTGTCAAGAAGTGAAGCTTGAACGAAAAGTTCAAGCTAATCCACTCATTCACGGACTCCAGACTAGGGTTTAATTTTTGTAGTAACGATAATTTGTGCAGACAGGAGAATTTGCGAGCTAGAAATATGCCTATCGTGACAAAATAGTGTTTAATTGTGTTTATGATATATTTATTGAATGAAATCATGTATTCTTCGAAGCTGTAAGTATTAATATTCTTATTTTCTTATATTTATTCATATATTTACCAATTTATTCTTGAATAAGCACCAAACATGATTCACGGCGCAGGAATACACAGGCAGCCGACAATATTGATTTTTGAGATCTAAAAATAGCGCTGCGCGATGACGTAGATTGATTGACAGACAGTTGTTCTGCGTCATTAGCATAAAGCAGTCGAGTGTTTACAAGATCGCTTAGCGGCGGCCCGCCTGAATCTGTGCTGTATATTGTTTATTATTTACTTATTTAAGTTACTAAATGAATATATTTATTTATTGACACATTATTATGTTATTTTGATTTCTTTACAAGCATTTATTCATTTTTGGGTCTATTTTCTCTTTGCTTATCGTCACGATGGAACTATTTTCGGGTTAAGCATCTGATACTTAGCTGCACAACGTTTACAGAAATTAACTAGGTTAGTAACGAAAGGCAATTATTGTTTAAAACAAAGACAGGACATTGACATTAAAATTAATTAATACATATTCTAGGTGTTCGTAAGTCTGTCATTGTCTAAGTCATTGTCCTTAGTTGTCGAGTAAATCATATCGTTTAGTAGGCGTGTTTACTGCTGCCCTATATATCAGAGGGCAAACAACAGCTGTGCAGAAACACCTGTGGGCCAAATACCGTGTGCTACGTACGAAACGTGTCGCCACCCCAGTGTACCAAACAAGGTGACCTGTGTCAAAGGAGCTTCGTTCCCACATTAAGCTGAGTACACTTATATATTTTGTCATGCAATTTCATTAATAGTGCATCTCTTTTGCAGCTTGTAACGCGTTGACATATTTGTATACTCTGTTTTTCTGCAAGATAAATCTGGGCAGGGTATAAACAGAAAGCACAACTGATAGTGATCAGATAAGAACAAACATAACATATCAAAGATAAATAACTGATTAAAGTCATCATTGCCTATCACTATTGCCAAGTACTAAAGTAAGATGGCAACTTTATCAGATTTCATAAAAGCAGGCAAAGAACTGGAATTAACAGGAAAAGAACTACAACAATATGCTGATCAGAAATTTAAAGAAACAAAAGAGGAACAAACACGAAAAGAGAATGCGGAAAGGGACGAACGCGCACGAGAAAGAGAACATGATAAGGAGATGAAACAAAAACAATTAGATCAAGAGAAAGAATTAAAACAAAAGGAATTAGATCTAAAGCAAAAAGAGATAGATGAAATGGCACGAGTTAAAGAAAAACAAATTCAGGTAGAATCAGAGACACAATTAAAGATGAAAAGCATGGATATAGACTCACACGCAGAGATCTCTGCCACTAAACTAAGAAGTCAACAAGAGGAAAATAAGTTCAACAAATACAAAAATATTATCAAACCATATTGTAAAGAGGACTCCATATCTGCCTGGACAGAGAATGTAGAGTATCAATTTAAATATCACCAAGTTCCTTTAGATATGTGGGCTCCGATTTACATGAAGAATCTAAGTGGTGAGCCCCTTAAAGTAATAGAGTCTATTCCTATTGAACTTAGATCTAGCTATCAATACATCCATGATAGGATTATGCAGCACTTTTTACTTGATGCCCCTGGGTATCAGGTTCAGTTCTCAAATTTAAAACCTAAACCTAGTGAAACTTTTATAGATTATTTTTCAAATGTGCAGAGTGTACTAAACAGGTGGCTTAAAGCAGCTAACATAGGAAAAGACTTTGATAGATTAAAAAACCTAATAGCTATGGACAAGTGTATATCTACTATACCTTCTCCTTTTGCTAAGTTTTTGCAGCAGTCAGACATTGAAAACATCGAGCAGTTCGAAAAAAAAGGCTCAGCATATTTTTCTTCTAACAGAAAGATTTTTAAGACCTCAAGTGACTCTGAGATAGTTTCCTTTGTCGAAGACCAATCAAAAAACTATCAGGGTAACAGAAAACCTTTTCAGAAGTATGATAAGAGGGACAGAAAGGTTTCCATATGCATGTACTGTCAACTAATGCACGACACTTATGCTATGTGCGACAAATCGCCGAATTATCCGGCGCATCTTGAAAATGTGATCAAGAAGCAGCAAAGCAAACGGTCTGCATACAGGCGTGCAATCAAATGTTTTTTTTGTTCCTCTTATGGCCATTATTCTAATAAGTGCCTTGGCCGCCAACGTTTGAAAGCTAACAACGCTATGTTGATTGACACCTCTTCAGATAGTGGTAGTGAGAATGAGTGTGAGATTGAAAGTGACTTACCAACTAACCAAGCAGAGGATGTGTGTGCTGCTAACGATATGTTAAGCTTTGACGGCTGTGAACGATGTCACCAATTCCATGCAGACGGAAGACTAGAATGTGGACATACAGTACCATGCTCATCTGAGAGTGTGAATGCAGCATTAGCCTCCAGAGGCAAGTTAGTGTTCCACAATGCAATGGTCAATGATGTACCATGCCAATGTTTGCTGGATAGCGGCAGCACCCTTATTGGTCTTCGAAAAGAACTAGTGAGTCCGGGTGATTACACAGGTGACACTGTGAAATGCCGAACCTTTTCGGGTAACGTTGAAATTTACCCTTTGGCAAAAGCCCGTATTGATTCTCCTTTTCTTTCCGGTACCTTTACTTGTGCAATACTTAATAACCCTTGTACAGATTTAATTTTGGGGTGCTTACCTCAACTGAAACAATGTACTAGTGAAGAAATAGTTGCATGGGAGAAATTAAATGCAGCTAAGGCAACAACCAGAGTTGACACTTCAAAACATCATGACCCATTGCAAAATGAGGCACTACTAATGCTTTTTCCAACCAGCACAGATGACAAAAACACACAAAAACTTATACACCAGCAGAAATCTGATTTTAATGTGTCTCCATACTTAAAATTGTCAAGAGGCAAAGCCAAAATGACCAAGAATGCATCTTGGTTCGTTAGACGTAATAATGGCATTTCAACTACATGTCATATTACTAGTAACCATGAACAGGTGTTACTTGAACAACATCAGTTAGGTGTGCTAAACAATGCACACAAAACACCATGTGCGGGTCATCGTGCATACAGCAATGCCAGGCCAAGTTTTTTCAATAACAAATTATTTTGTCATGATCCATTTGCTGGTAATGGCTGTCATCAATTGATACAAAAGTTGAAGGGTAAACATCCTACAGCTGAAATACAACCCTTTACACTGGCACCCAAGCCATTTGATAGAGGAAGGGTCAGTTCTACCACAAGCACACAAACAAATGTGCGAAAACAAGTAATCTGGAACTTGATCAAGACAGATTTAGGCTACTTCCATACAAACGAAATGGCAAGGACCATTCAAAGTAGCACATAACCATGGTACATGTTGACTATGAAATATCGATAAACAGACACTTAGAGATATTCCATGTCAACATGCGGAAACCTCACTTTTCAAGACAAGAAACAGAAGTAGTGACAGACGAACAGATTGCACCAACACCAAGTGATCAGACGACAGACATACACAACGCAACTACACTAGTTAGTGAGACTGGCAAATCCGACGAGGGGCATACATGTAGTGAACTTATAGAATACACATGAATAAATCAGAATACTGATGACTGGACAATACACCTACTGAAACTGAGACATGCCTTTGACAGAGTGCGACGCTTCGGTCTCACTGTCAAACCAGCAAAGTCAAATTATGCCTAAAATAAATTCATTTTTGGGTCATGTCATTTCTCAAGTCCAACTGTAGACTGACCTGAAAAGTAGTACCAAAATTATGAATCTGACCATGTCTAACAGAAAGAAACAGGTCAGAAACCTTTTGGGATTAGTAAATTACTCAGAAATTACAAATATATTTTCCAATGTCTTAAAATCTTCTGGAAATGAAATGTGAAAGATGCATTATTAATTCCTGCATTGTCAAAATTGAAGATCCTTTTTTGTAAATATTCCAATCCCTCCGCTTGCCTAATCCTAGGCTCATTTATTATCTTAGGTCATATGCCAGCAGAATCTCCATCACTGCAGTACTAGGCCAATTTTTTTTTGAGGGCATCTTCCATCCGCTTTGCTGCGTGAGCAGTAAGATCACACATGCTGAGTCCAAAGATTCCATATCACAGTTGCAGCCCTAGGCTTCATCTATACGGTGAGAAGGCTCCATCGAGTTCTGACGGATGTTCACTGCATTGTCCAGACCGACAACTCCCTGATCACGGTCATACATAGTGGTGTGCATCAAAATGACCGGATATTCAGGTGGTCACTAGTTTTACCATCTGGGGTAAAAATACCTGAAATCCAACAGTAAATGTAGAGTGATGGTTGGTACATGAGTATCTGATAATATAAGATGTAAAATAGCTTACATACATATCCACATTGTTGGTGTAGTCATGTACCAAAACAATGAACTATCATGTGTCCGTGGACATCAGATTAAGAACTGTGCTGCTATACTTAGATACCACCGTGTGAACTAGGACAGCTCATTTCCAACTAAGCTCCATTCCGGTGTATCATATATATGAACCGCAGAAAACAGTGTCAGAACAGTGCTTAATTACAGACACGAAAAGACAGAGCTACGACACCAGCGAACTCTACACGTGCACTACCGAGAGAACATTAAGATGACTGTGTAATGTATTTCAGATACCCAGGCAAAGTGTGTGGTTATATTATGCCTATACAACCATTGCACATACATGAAGGCAACTACTAACCTGTGTAAACCGAATACTATGTATATAAACTTATTGTGATATGTAATATAATATTTTAAGATAGTGATAAATTAGATGTAGGTTAGGAACTATAACAGTTCTCATTTATTTTAATAATGTAGTTAGTACAGTAATTAACCCATTAAAATCAGATTAGAATATTAGTTTAGACATAAGAATAGTTTATTACAAGTTAAATTAAATTTATGATATGAATAGTACCATTTAGATTGTTATATTTCACTTAGTTTCATTGTAGTTAGTTTATTCCATCTTAATGAAACCATACCATCTTTCAAATATTACCATTTATTAGTATCATCATTTGACATCATAATAGATTAAAAAGAGTAGATAAGGTAACATACAGCATTTACACCAGTTAGATTAAGAACATCACTCATATAATTTCTTTGTGCATTTAAAAACATTATTTAGCATAGTATTTAGAAAGGTACATAAATTGTGGTCACATAATCCATTTAATTAAGTTACATAACTCACATCACAACAATTGCATTTAAATAGTTAGATTACATCACTTAGATTAGAAAAAAATAAGAAGTAATATAATCATATCATATAATTAACATAACAAATTTAATAAATTTAGGTAACACATTAAATACTTAGTTATAGAATTAGAATGGTATGTTAGAATGTAAAGTTTTCGTTAGTGAAATTGTGTTAGTGTGAATGTGTTGTCTGTAATATAGTTTAGAACTTAGATTACAGTATTTTGGGTTTCATAACAAGTGAATGTAGTCACGAATTAGTGTTATACACCTGTTTGTGGCCACATTGAACCAAATTATGACACTCAAAAAACTAACATACATACACATAGAATTTATAAATAGAGGATAGAAATTAGATTAGTAGATTTATTACATCCAAACACACAAACAAACAGAAAAACAAACATATAAATTGCATACACTATTTGTAAATCAAAGACAGATAACTATGGGGCCAGGGGACATAATGGACAACGAAGAACTAAATTAACAGTGAAATAAAGTCTTACGCGCGGAAGCGAAGGAGGTAAAGCCTGTCGCACACACTCTTGTAGAATGGTTGTTAAATATTATATGGGGGACATGAAATAATTCATGTGTTGACCCTAAGAAAGTCAACTTTGTATGGGTAGTAAGTTAATTTACTATGTGAGGGCAGGTCTTATAAGACAACGGTCCGGTTCAGACATACCTCTGATAAATATAATATAGCATGTGAGAAGGGGCTCACGCCAACCAGTCAAGTTTGTGGCGATTGCCAGTAGCCAAGTAAGGCTTTGCTACATTGTGACAATAGTTATTAATAGTTCATTGGAATGCCCAAAGCCAGGTTATCTAGAGTCTTTGACAAAAATTAGAGACACTAATTTTTTGTTTAGGAACCTCTTGCGTCACAACCAATGAGTGAAAGTTGATGACGCAACACAAGAGGGGTGGGTGTGTGTCAAAGACTCGATAGTACCACACCTCGTGAAGCCATAGCACAGTTGAGTAGACACTCAACAGGCCACGTTTGCCAGCAGAGTGCGATGTGAGGTAACACGCACGAAGGTGAAGGTCACCCCGCGTGGTGTGTAACCACGGGAGAGAGGTTAGGTAGACGGGAGACTGGACTTGAGGCGTTCACATCGTTTAGAATAGCGTTAGGAGTTTTGTGTTCACTAATAGATAGAACTAGCATAGGGTTAGCAGTTTGTGTTAGATAATTCTGTGGCTGTATATTGTGTATTGCATTAGCGACTGTTTACCGCTTGTAAGCGAGCCAACGGCAATAAAATGAACCATACATTTTGCCTCCCACACGACTTGCAAGTTGTCTTGTATGGGTGTGTGAGAAGTACCCAATGAGACCTGTCAGTTGAGTTGTTGACAGCAAGCCGCCAATCGTCTGTCGAGTGGTGACAATCACAGCCGCCATTTCGCTTGATGTCCGGAACACTAAATGACAGACGGACTGTTTTTCTCCCGAGCTGGGCACTTCCGCTTGCATCCGACCGGTTTATGAACTGTCAAAGTGGTGTATAGATTCATCTCACTCACCACCGAATGTTCCTATTACGCCCACCAGATGTAAACACGTGCAGCTGCAATCCAGACTGTTTTACTCTGTATTGTTGAAACTACCTGTGGCCTCGAACATGTCGTTAATTCGAACGCCTTTTATTGTCATCACTGGTTACTCACGGTGTTTTTCGTGACATCATTCAACATATGCACATTATCTAACACCAAATAGTATAAATATACATTTGGTTAATGTAAACAACAATATCTACATGCGTAACTGTTAGAATAAACTGTGTGCACAAAAGTCAACATGCAAGTCGTCATATCAACATCAATTGTGATACCTTCAATATCAACATCGGATGCGTATATGACAACAACAAAAAGACGATGTTAGAAACTTTATCTTGAACTCTTAAACAATTTTGTTTGCCTTAAGTCATGTCCCTGTAAATGATGGATTATTTGGGCACGCATATCTAAATATCGCATTCCAGTCCAGTATTACTAAAAGCATCATCATCCACCAATGACTCATCCGGTGCAGAACCTATCCCCAATAATAATCTCTCTACATATTGTCTTTCCTGCTAAATTGTTTTCAGTATCTGCTAAAGATGTCACTGTCGTGGTCATGGTTTGTATACACTTAATATATACTCACGCAAAACTTAGGTCCTGTATGACATCACACTGATGTTGGACAACAGGATGCCTTCATCCGACATACAGATAATGTTCTTGTCCTGTGGAAATTCTACACAAATAATTTGATCACCGGTGTCGAGTGTTCATTGTGAAGTTTGATTGTTTGGTCTTTATTCCTTCGCACGGTTCATTGTCGATGTCATCTTATCTGTATACCGATATTGTTCTTTTATCTGTACAGTGTCATGAATTTACCCCAAGTTTGGATAATATATAAGTCACTTCTGTAAAATCAATATAGTTCACCTTTGTACAATACGTTTTCATGTCTTGAGTTCTGTACCATTTCTGCTGAGTGTGGCCATGGTACGTCTGTTCGTAACTGTTTCTGACGTAATTCATAGGTTGGTTTCTGGTTTATTCAATCGGCCACTGGGAATGGATCTCTGTACCTGTGTTGTTCTGTCGTTGTTGGTGACTTTCAAAATGTGGTTCATGCAGATACTTGTCTCGATTAGTTCTTTGAAAAAAAACTCAGTATGGGTAAAACTCACTGTTAGATGGTTGAAATCAAATGTTGAGTTTTACTGTTCTGCTGATGGAAATTTTTACGTTGATGGAACTTTTATGTTGGTATATACAATGGAGTGTTTGCTTGTATCATAGCGCTGGAGTCGTACAGCAGAGAGGACAATTCTGGAGTTACTCGATCTAAGGATATCAGTTCAAATAATAATAATATGACATGTATAGTTTTGAAATGTGATCGTGTACGTTTATATACACACATGCAATTTCTGATTGTCTTACAAAGTGTGTAGGTCATTTTCTTGCTGATTTTTGTCAGTAATTCCACCGACTGATGTTTTACATTGTTCAGCATAAGTATGTATTTGAGTTGATTTAACATCGTAATTGTTAGTGGCAGTAACAGGTTTTGATTCACAAGTACTGATGTTAGTATCACAGTTAGCTGGTTTGTCATGAGTAATATCATCAGTGTTACACAATGATGATGTGTGAGTAAAACTGTTAGTGAAGTCATTTGTTCTATATTTAATAGGAGTAGTGCGAATAGCATCATCCATTGTGTGCACTTTCGTACGTGTGTAGTTAAAAGAAGGTATAACATACACCATGGTGCATTATGGTCTTTTCCAGCATTTGTAAAATGCTTGTCATATGTACATTCTTGTCTTTGTGGGTAACCACTAGTTTCTGTTTTCTCTTGTTGTGAGAGATTAGTTGAGTTGGTCTGGTGTGGTACCTTGATCTGTTCGTCATCTTGTTGTCTGTTAAGTGGTGTGTTTATGGCAGCGTTTGTTGGGCTGTTAACTTTCTGCCAGGTCTGGATTTCGGACTCTGTGTGGTCTGTTACATTAGTTACGTTTCCAATTATTAAGTCGCAGCACGGGTTATCTAATAATGCGCAAATTACCCTGCCTGATAGGAATGGTGATCTTATATTGGCCCACGCCATAGGATATTTCTCTATTGTTCCTGAAAAAGTTCTGCAATAGATGTCTTGGTCTAAATAGTCTTTCTGGTCGACTAGAGACTTTCTAACACCGATGATACAGGACCCTGTGTCACGTAAATATGAGCATAATGTATCATTAATGTATCCCTGATGTAATGTTAGTTTTCCTACTGACAGTCTGGATGTGTTGTTCATTTTATTTTTTTCTTGTGGAAAATTATCATCTTTTGTCCAGTTGTCAGGCTGAATTATGTCAACTGAATTATTGAAATAATCCTCATTGATAATTGTATGGTAAGGTGTGGAGTATGCTGGGTTAACCTCAATATGTTTCTTTGCTGGACTGTCTGTTGTAATGTCTATAGCTGAATTTGCTTTTGCTGTTTGTAATTGTTTCAATCCATCACATTCAAAGCGTCTGTGACCAAAAGCTAAAAAAAATGACAGTTGGTTCTATATTTCTTCTGATTTGTCTTTCCCAGTTATTGTGCTATAATCTTGTTCAAATATTCTTGATAAGTGGGATTTTTATCACACATCGCATTTCCTGTGTGTCGAGTGTTACAATGTTTGCACGGTACTGGTTTTGTTTTTTGTAGTTTGTTTTGACACTCAGTGGCTGAAGATGTCGTTGCCCTGACAGTGCTATTTTGTGGAGTGTTCTTCCCTGCGTTGATGAGTTGGTTGTAATACTCGTGGCATTTTTTAAAATAATTCTTTGATTGGCTCTTCGTTGTGCTCTTCTAAATATTTTCCGCATTCGGCTGGGAGTGTTGCTTTAAGTTTTTCCATGACTAAGAAATTTATTATTTCCTGATTGTTGTCTGTATGTCTAATTTTAAATGTTAGCTTCCTGTAATAGTCTTCTATTTCCTGTATATACTGGGTAAACGACTTGTCTGGGGCTGGTTTCAGATTTTGTACCTCTAATTGTAGAGTGTCGAAGTAGTTTACATAGTGTGTTAATATGTTTGTTTTGTAATACTCATAGTCTTCCCTTGACATATCTGGTATGATCTCTTGTAGTTTTTTACTTTTTATTGGTACGTAATCCCTATACCACGTATACCATCTAGTTTTTGGAATTTTGTAGTCTTGCATTTTCTTCTCGAATTCCTGTGTCCAATCAAGGATTAGATTATTTTTCCTATTCCAATTTTCAGTGCTCTTCAAGTTTTCTTTGACTTGCGTCCGTGTACCTTTGAAAAAGCTTTGTAATTGTCTGTAATGTTTTGTGCCCCAGAATCCTGATTGATCTAGAGTGTTTTCATCATCTGACATCATTTTGTGTTAATTTATATTCACCTCTACCAATAATGATATTTATACAAGGAAATCAAAGAATGCAGATTTGGGTAATTAGCAATCAAAATTAATCAACTTATCTTTATCTGCTGTTTACTCGAACGCTTGATGTACAGGAACGTGGTTCTCGTGCTGGTTACGGTTGACCTGTTCTGGTTACATCGGTCGCTTTGTAGAATTGAAACCTGCTGTGGAAAGAAATGGCGTTATTTTCGTTATATTTTTGTTAACAACTGTGAAACAATATTTTCATAGGGAGATTGTGTAACGTTCTCCTGTGTCTTTTTAGGTGGGTATGTGGTTCATGTGTACTTCTGACACCATTCTACCTGTCAGAGTCCTAACTCTCTTCACTCTAGCTCACTGGACGCGGACAGGCAAATTATAACATCCAGGACGTTTACATACATCAGTAACAATGACTGCACTCGAAACTAACAGGAGCAGTCTTCTGTACAACCTTTATTACATAATACTAAAAGGTAATATCATTTAGAGCACACCTGTCTCAATACACTTTTAGCTCACGATTACTATTGAGCAATCATTCGACACAGGCGGCCAAACGCTCGCTCACATGCACCTGGGCGATATTTACACACTGTCGCCCTGCTGACCATTCGCAATCACAGTCTCACATCATCCCGCACATATCACAGCTAGTACATTCCTCTAATCTCAATACACAAATGTCCGCCACATCTATCCGTCACAACACTATCGTTCTATCGTTCTATCTTTCGCTATTATCAATACGTCCGTCTCTCTCTGCTGTCTCACACACACTGACCCTTCTCTTCTTCGTCCTTCCCGCATCACGTGGGTCTGTCCACGGGCTTCTTGCCTGACCTTCCGTCAGCCAAGCCGTGGCGTCTCCTATTGTCCTTGACCTCAGCTATTGCTTGCACTATTGCTTAGGTCCTTACACACATACAGGACCCTGACAGCCAGTTTATCAACGTTCAGTATATAGCTGTCTCACTTTCATTTATTAATTTCTATACTATACGAATGAACACTTGAAGTTTGTTTCTAAGGGCATTTTACTTATCTAGTTCATCTTATGACATATTAGTAGGCAAGCGCGATCAGGATTCGCATCTCACACGATCATCAGAGACGTAGTTAGTTATCTCCTTGTTTTCCCCACTTTACTCAATGCTCCAACGAGAATGTTTTGTGCGGCTCCTAGTGTAGACAGAGTTAAGGATTGGTCCACTACTTTAATTCTCAGTTAACATGTATGTCTAAAACATAATTCATGGCTTTACATTTCACATGTTGTCTATTGTGAACGTCTAAAACACCGCTGTCTCACTGTAGAACAAATTGTTGTAATCATTTCTGGTTAAACTACTCTGCCAGATATAGGGCCATGTGGAACACAGACTAGAGTCCATATACATTTGTTTACCCCCATATAAAAATCTATATTTCAGTAACCAACTAAGGGGGAATTATGAAATTTAGCATATAACCTTATCATTATGCCCCCCCCCCCCCCTAAAAAAAAGGTTCTGGAGATTTTACAGCATATTTCAACATTTGTTTATATGCGGTATATAATTTACGAGTCAGAGATGAAGTGCATATTATGAAATGTATTACATCTTCACACGGAAACATCAGCGTTTAATAGTGGAATTTCTCGTGCAGCACGAGAATGACCTTACGGCAAGGAACTCATGCAAGTGGAACGGGAGTGTTCAGAAGTGTCGTGAATAATGTGGGTGCTTTCATGAATCGTCATTATTTTATAAATCTTACCATTTATCGCTAACATATGAATGTGTGAATATGGTTGAATGGGATTGAATGTGAAATGGTGTACACTTCAAAGCATTGAAATGAAGTTGTACACATGTATGTCTTAAGAAGCTGATCGCAGGAAACTGTTTCATACTATTACAAATCCAGAGAAAAGAACAGTGCTTGCTTTAGGTTTGAGTAAATGGTCATTTTATCGATGGGTGTAAGAATCTGGAATGAAACCACCACGCAATAAGCAAACGGTTGGTAAAAAAGCAATTATTGACAGCGTTGACAAGGATGTCATAATACGAGCTATTATAAAAATGCTGGATGCCCCCCCCCCCCCACCACCCACCACCACCCCGCAAAAAAAAAAAAAAAAAAAAAAAAAAAAAAACAGTAACTGTAAGAAAATGTAGGGTTTCGTTGAGTGTCACGGAAAAACTTGATAAGTTTCGATCGATGACAAAAAGACCCGACATTCGTCTACAAAAACAGGCAATCCTTTGATGAGTAGGGGACTGTGGAACAAAATACGTCGCTTCAAATGTCTATACATAGTCGGCATTTTGTTAACAAGTTGTTGCTCGAGACGGGACAATAGCGCCATCCGTCTGCAAGGCGGTAGTCAGCCTTTGAAGTCGTAGACGGAATGTCTGGACAGACGTCGGATGGATTCTGTGATGTGGGGAAAAATCCCCTGGTTCACCGGCAGACGGGACCTTTGTTGTACGAGACAAAAGATTCCCAGATGAAAGAAAACTAGACGGCGGATTGATTCCAGTCAGTCTAAAACAGTGGGAGAAAGCCAGACTCTGGACTGATCAGCGTCTATACTTTTTGGTGACGTCACTCAAGCCCCGAATTAAAACCAGTTGCGGTAAACAAGTTCGAGTTAGTCGACCAAAAGTATGAAGTGCTAAGGATCGGCGCAGTATTCCGAGTTGTGTTACAGAAAGAGACTATAGTGTCAAAGTGTTGATATTTATCGGCGGACATAGATCCAGTCTGTGATTGCATAGTCTCAATCTTCAACCGGAATAGCCATATGGTATTCTATTAATCATATCTAACTTAGAGTATGATTAGGAATAGAGTACAGTACTGGGCGGTGATAGAATATATTATAGGTGCGGTGATAGAATATATTATAGGTGCGGTGATAGAATGTTATATAAGTGCGGTGATAGAAAGTATTATAGGAGCGTCGGCACTAGTAGCCTATTGTGTAGCTTTAACTAGCTTGTGTGATATATCATTTAACTCAGGGAGTTAAGGACAAGGTAGTGGGATAATAATTAGAGAGATTGAGGATGGTTGGGAGGGATGAAGGGAATGTGAAATGGTAGGATCTTCCAGTAGGGCATCTGCTGGGTTTCTACCCGTTTCCTGTAATCTTTCCTTGTCTCACCATGTCTCAGACCAATGTGATGGGCTATTTGGCCTTATGACAGAGTTCGGTTCTCTGTTATAGATCTGAGTGCTGCTATCGGCCTACACTCACCTAATTAAGGTCAGAATTGAGTTGCTCTCACCAAGGGATTCTCTATTCAACAGGTTCCACTTGATGATGCTACGATATACTACCAAGAAGCAGTATCAAAGTTAAAGAAAGTGATGGCTCACGGATTGAAGACAGAGGTTACTGAGAGGCTTGTGCACTGGGCTCATAACCTAGTTGGTCTGCAGAAACCTGGCTTCTGCTGAGCAGGACTTGATGAACATATGTGTGATTTTTTCTTGAGTGATAAGCTACATCACCGAAGATTCAGAACACTATAAATAACACATATACCAAGGACACCAATATATATATATATATATATATATATATATATATATATATATATATATATATATATATATATATATATATATATATATATATATATACCTAGAACATTAATAGGTTTTTTTTTTTTAGATGGGAAAATCTTATATCCAGTGACTTATGAACAGTTAGATTTTCCCAGGTGACATTTAAGTTATTTGAAAGATTCTCTGATCAACGAACATTATTGAACAGAGTAAATTCACAGTGTTTGCTAGAGTGAAGACCAATATCGAACAGTGTCTATCATTGATGACCAGCATCCTGATTGTTCGAGAGTTATCGGAGAAAGTCGTCACGTGGCCGGAGAAACATCTTCTGCGTGAGGTTTTCTGTCCGGAATACATGGAGCTGTTGTGTGCTCAGCACTGTGATGTAACAGACTTTGCTCCTGATTCACTGGTCTGATTCTACATACACATTAGCATATTCGACACACATTCTACACATCACACACACACACACTTCTCACACACATACTTTTTTGCTTTAATAAATTATTTGTTGTATTTATTTGTTAAAGCTAGAGTTGTTGAGTATGTTGTGTTGGGGAAGAATGAGAGGGGGCATGATCCAGGGGTGAGTGGATAAATAGTAAATGTGGGTATTGATTCCCCTCACTCCAGGGACGACACTAAAGTAATAAAGGATTACTACGACATTGAGAAAGTACAATGACATAAAGCTATCCAAAACAACTTTGTGGAAAACTATTAGGACATTATCCTTCACATTTAGAAAGTACAAGGGAGGTAGAAATATCATTTGCGAGCAACCGCATTTAGGAGCTAAGAGAAGCAAACACGTACGTGGAATAAGGGAAATGCGGAAAGAAAATTATGACAGAATGTATTTATATGAAACCTAGATCAATGCGCACCACACAAGTGAAAAGAAATGGCAATCAGTTAATGGAAAGATACAGCGATATGTACCCATTAAAGAACAGCGTTTAGTCGTAGCCCATGCTGGTAGTACTAATAATGACTAACTACAGAATGCTGGACTCGTGTTCGTATCAAAGCATACAGACAATAGGGATTATCATAATGAGATGAATGGTAATGTATTTAGAGATTCGCTCGAGAATACAGTGCTTCCACCCAAAGTAAGTTAGTTAGTTAGTTGATAGATCATCCTCATTGCACATCGAACCATTCAGTCCATATGTGCTCGGATCCCCTCCTCAGCAAATCCCGCAGCGTGTAGCGGCTAACGACGCCAGTTCTGTGTTAGCTTATCAATCTTCTTTGGCTTCCTGCGTAGTGTTCTTGTGTGGCCACTCCTCTTTTAATTTGCTGTTTTCGCAGTCTGGCCATGGTTGTAGATTCACAGTCATCACTTGGTTCACTCAAGAGTCTTACTTTTCGTAGAGCATTCAGAATGTCAGCCTGGTCCATGGCGCGTCCGCCCTCCACAGTAGCCTCACCTGCGAGCTTGTCAGCCCGCTCATTTTCTTGGATTCCCGCATGCCCTGTCACGAAGATGAAACTAATCTTTGCCAGCCGAGACCGCTCCAGAGGCAGCAACCATTCTCTTCGAATCGACCCCTCCTCTATCCTCTTGATCATGTTCATTGAGTCGCTAAGGAAGCATGCCCTAGTGAATGTCTGTGTCTCGAGCCATGTTATTGCTTTACCACCCAAGGTAGATCGTCTTGTCTACTTATGGACAATACATCGTATCACAATCTTGTTGCCCAATAAGACAAAATACCTACGACATCGAGCACAAAAGAAGCAATAAAGATATGGCTCCGAGGTGAAAACATAACATTTCCAGCTAGAATTGTTGCCCCATGTAAAACAGATGCAAAAATGCAAGAAACAACAAATCGACAAGTTGATAGAATAGCATAGCCATAGGTGCTTGAGACTTTCGCCGTACTATTCTCTTTTAAATCCTCTAGAACATGTGTGGGCTAAACTTAAAGGACACGTGGTAGCTGACAATACTACATTTAAATTGTCTGTCGTCAAGATACTAACCCTGTCCACACTATTAAATACTGATTGAATTTACTGGAAAAATTGTAAGGACCATGTGTTGAAGGAGGAAGATGACTATTGGAGAAAGGGTAGATTGCATTGTATGCAACCGAGAGCAGTCACTAAGCAACTAGAATCGTCTGACACAGATTAAGGTCTGGGCAGATCGCAGCATTAATCCACATGCACACCTACTGTGATATTTTGCTCCAAATATTCAGAAAAAATTGCAGGCCCTAAACATTACAGCATCGGCACAAACAATTCAGCTTGTCAATGGCAACAGTTTGTATTCGACAGTGATGAATTTTTAGTTAAGCAAGCCCTCGGCAGTGACAAACAAATGGCATTAAAAAACAACAACAACAGCAACAACAACAACGACAACAACACTGAAGGCATTGAATACCAATAGATGAGTAATATTGCGGTGGAAACTGACATATTGTGGCATAACAAGAAACGTCAGAACAAACACGTTGTCAAATTAGGGGACAATACACGAACATACGAATTAATCTATAAGCTGCAATGATAAGAGGACCAACATTTTGGCCGTTAAGAAAGAAGCCCACTACATAAATATTCACAACTATATCCATCGTGCAAAACAGGTAATCATGTTGCGTATTTAAACAGTAAACAGCAGAGTAGACATCTTTCACGAAGACTCAACGCGCTTCTGTCACAAATGTGCACGTGTGAACAAACTATACAGACAACAGCTGAACAGATCCGTACAAATTGACACATGATGACTAAATTGCGGTATCATCTCTGGTCACTCCATACGCACATTAACGCACAGCTGTTTGGAAGATTTCACGAACTCCATATAGAAAGCTAAATGCATCCTTTTAAGTTGACTCCTTGTGTACACATTATTAACCATCAGCTGAAGAAACAAGAAGGAAATGAAAAATAAGGTAAGAGATAAATTCCTTCTACTTTCCTGTCCACTTCCATTTCGATTCCACATTATTTACCCCGTGTCTCTGTAAATTCTCTGCCTTTACTAATATTACACATTGCACCCGCTCCCATACTAATCTGGATACGTCTTGTGTGGTCACCCGAATTGATGGGCATTACTGTAAAACAAGTTTGTTATCGTGAATTCACAAGTTTTTCGCCAAAACATCAAAGAAATGTCTCCGCTTTCGATGCTTTATGTGGCCTTTGGACATATCAAAGACATATCCCTTGGGTGGGGGTACATATAAGACGGCAGGAACAATTTTATAACGATGCAAATAGACAGTTCCCCCCCCCCCCCCCACCAAAAAAAAAAAAAAAAAAAAAAAAAATCGAATCGTGAATGAGGGCATTCATTTCTAAACGGACTATAATACGGTTGTGATCAGAGATTCCAACTGCCCTCTCAGTCCGGCGGAAGAGAAGTTGCTAGATTGAGAATACGACATGCGCGTCATGCTTCCCATTATGTAAATGTGTGGTCGTCACGTGATATTTAATTCGTCACGTAATATTTATTTTAATTTAAATCTTAACCGGGTCTTAACCGGTCTCGGAATCAAAGCGAGAGGCAACTGTTACGGGTTATAAGTCCCTGTCAGTTGGCGTAGACATGGGGCAGCACGCGTTGCCTCTGACGGTGGGAGACACCTACAGGTGTCACTAATCAGCTACCGCCCGCCTCAAGCTGGGCAGCTGATCCGCCACAGCCTGCCTACTTCAATGGGTGCTTGGGGCTAGAACAAAATCTGAATCGCAGGCTGTTAAACCAATGCACCAGGTATTAATAAAAAGAAAAATAGAAACCTCAAGCTTCGGCTTGCAACCTGGAACGTGAGAACCATGTGTCCAGGATTTTCTACTGACTTGACCAATATTAACGATGTGAGAAAAACGGCTGTGATTGATGCCGAACTCAATCCTCTTAACATTGATATTGCTAGCCTGCAGCAGACTCGCCTCGCCGAGGAAGGGTCACTCAGGGAAAACAATTACACCTTTATTTTGGAAGGGTTGAGGGCAGGTAGAAAAAAGGCAACACGGTGTGGGCTTTGCAGTCAAGAATTCGCTACTGGGAATGATTGAAATTCCATCGGTTAAGATATTTAAGATGGTGCATGATGGTGTAAATGACCACGTGTTCACATACAGCCACTGTGAACTGACATTTACAGCGCAAATTGGCCTTATCAGTCACATTCGCTACCGCCATAGGTAAAAGTTATTATGCCTTTTTAAAGCACAAACTATCGTCTGTCGTGACGGCAAGGTGCCAATGTAATGTGATATTTAATCTGCACTTGGCTGTCGGGAAAAGCAATTAGAAATCGATACTACAGGCGTGACATTAAGCTTTCAAACACCAAATGCTAAGTAAACATAACTAATAGAGCTTGCTTATTTACGCGGCAATTATGTGTATTACGAGTACTGTAACGCAATATAAGCAACTAATCATGTCTGATGTTTAAATGGTCGTAATATATTAGATTCCTAATTAGCATCCGGTGAGTCTGTGGGTTTGTTTTCTGACTTATGCATAGTTTATAGCAAATAGCAAATAAACATGGTTACTCATTATGTAGGTTTAGTAGGCATCATCACGTGTCATGCCGATAAACGGTTATTGCTAAAATGGCGAAAATGTCGCATTGTTAGATTCCCTATCTCACATGATAGCCATAGTCGTGGATCAGCTCAGTTTCTTTTCTCGTCCATGCCACGTAGCCAAGCTGTGCAAGTGTTTACTTCTCTGTCTTCCGTCTTCCCCTTGTTCTTTTCCTTTCAATCTGTACAGTTGTCACCAAGTTCTCCGATGTATTTTTTATCATAACATGTCAAAATAATTGGACTGTCTACGTCTAATTTCTCTAATCAGTTTACGGTTTTCAATATTTCTCGTAGGACTTTCTCATTGGGTTTTCAGTCTTTCACGGTATTCTTTGCATTTTCCTCAGAAACCACATTTCCGCAGGCATTAAATGTTTTTCAGCTTGTCTGCTTCATATCCACACAAAAGTACAGGTTATATGTAGCGCTTCAACACTCTTTTTCCTCGTTGTAATTGACATCTTTTTATCGGCAGTATGTTTTCCACCAGGCAAAAGGCTACCTTTTCCTTTGGCGATTCTTATTCTAATCTCTTCAAGGCACCTCCTATCAGATGATATGACTTTCCGAGATAGTTGTACCGATTCACTTGTTTAAGAATATTCCCATTTACTTGTATATTACATTGTGGTATTTCTTTCTTCCTAGTAACGACATAAAGTAGTAAACAACCCATTTTCACGGCGTACGCTTATTGCCAATGTGGCAAAAATGTCGCATGTTTACACTAATCGCCACTCGATGGAGAATGTGGTCAGTATCATGCAGGCTGTCTTTACTTTCCAGACAGTTCCATAGTTCCAATGTTAGTCTCCTGCGTCCACCCTAAAGAAGGGTACCACGAAATTCCCTGCTAAGTAAAGACGGCCGATGTGATATAAAGAACATGACGTTTAGAGTGCTGATTGTTCTATATGGCTAAGATCTACAGACATATACCTAAAACGCCCTTAACTGTCAGTGTAGTTCCTCTACTGTCAAGTAGTTAATAAATTATCAGTGTAGTTCTTTAATTGTCAGTGCAGTTCACCTGGTGTCAACAGTTCTTATATTATCAGTGTAGTTCATCTATTGTCAATGCAGTTTAACTACAATCAACAATGCATTCAATGACTTTTTGTAGAGAAGCGATGTTTATGTGTCATGATCAACGCTGCAGTCAGCTTGTACAAGTTACAGGGGACACAAACACTGGGAGAAGGCACAGATGTTGAGATCATAAGCATACACAGTTGGCAAGATTGGACTAGGGGAACGGAATGAAAGAGGTGACAGACTTGTACAGTGCGCAATATAGCATGACATGATTATTGGTACCACCTGGTATCAGCAACACCCACGGAGATTATGGACATGGTGGAGTAATGACCATGAGATCAGACATCAAAATGATTACATTCTCATCAACGGAAGATTGCGAAATGCCTAAGCAGTCTCCAAAACTATACCAAGCGCAGAGTGCTACAGCGACCATGGATTAATCTATGATATATTCAAATACTATTCTCGTTATCAAGTGCCATACCGGTTAGCGTAGGTGGTAATTGTTCGCCATCTCACAAGGTCATCAGAGTCTCGAATCAGATCTGTGTTCTTGTCTCGACAGTGTCATACTGCCAAACCATCAAGGTATTTATCTCTGTGTATTTTCTTACTCTCTTCCCATCAAGCTTGCTAATTGTCATCAAATTTTCAAGTCCATTTCTCCTCATAACATGTTCAAACAATATTAAATGTCTAAGTCTAATTTCTAAAATCGTCTCTGTTTCTTATTTGTCTTTTGAAGGATTATCTCATTTGATTTTCTGTCCGCCCATGTTATTCTTTGCATTTTCTCTCCCCCCCCCCCCCCAAAAAAAAAAAACAAAAAAAAAAAACATTTCCATTGCCATTAGATGTTTCTCAGTATGTTGTATGTTAATTGTCCATAATTCTCACGTATACAACAATTTGAGATATATATATAGCACTGCAACACTCTTTTTCTCACTGCAATTGACACGATTTTATTTTCTTAAGTATGTTTTACATTTTGCAGAAGGTCACCCTTGACATGGCAATTCTTGATCTAATCTCTGCAAGGCTTCTTCCATCAGATATTACGACTGTTCCGAGATACTTATTCCGATTGACATATTTAAGAATATCTCAACTCACTTTGATGTTACAATGTGGTATTTATTTCTTCTTGACGACGACCATGATACTTGCTTTCTTACAATTCTATTCCAAACGTAGTTCCTCACTGTGTATAATAACCGTATCCACCAAATGTTGACAAGCATCGTTGTCAGCAATCAATACTGTGCAGTATAGTACGAATAGCTTATATCATAGTTATTTTGTCCTCCGAATGCAAGTCCTTTCATGTCCTCTAAATTGCTCATATTTTCACTATAAAGTGAGAAAAGATCTGGAGACATTGCACATCCCTGTCACACACCTCTCCTGATGGGCTGGAATTGACACACATCATTATCAATGTTTATGGAAGCTGCTTGTTTCCAGTAGATTTATTTTTTTAACTATAAGATCGTTTTCATCCAATTGGAGGTCTGCCAACATTTTCATAATGTCATTATTTCTTGCTCCATCGAAAGCATTCATGTAATCAATGTAGCAAAGATGAAGGTCAGGACGGACTTCTATTGAAAGCTCTATTATTGTTCTCAGCAAATATACGGCATGTGTTGTATCTTTTTCTTCTACAAACCCGCACTTCTTTCACCTATTTCTGGTGTTATGTTTCTCTTAACCCTGTAAATTATAATCGTTAGGAAAATATGTGTGCTATGGTATGATCTATGATTGTTCGATGTTGATCACGTTCCAAGGCTCCTGACATTTTCGGAATTGCAATAAACAGTAATTTACATACGTCAGTGGGAATATCACCAGTGTCTTGTATATTGTTTAGCAGTCTGGTAACTCGGTATTTACCATACTCTTTGTCACAGAACCACTGTGGTTAACGATAAGATGATAAATTTACAAGAGACAGTCTGTGTTCACAGCTGCAATTGTTTGTTGCATGTGTCTTTATGGCAAGGTTTAGATTCAATTTGGGATAGTTGAGTTTTCATAAGGTAATTACTAAATAACATTAGATGTGAATAAGGTAGAACAGTCTAGTGATAAATAGAGTTTAAGATTTTAACATAGTGTTGTTGTGTTGTGGTTAGGTATTCAAGGAGTGTCGGCGACAGTAGGAAATCGCCTTGTTAAAATTAACTAGTGTGAGAGGGCAATTAACTCAGTTGGTTGGGAATAGTGAAGTGGGATGATATTTAGAGAGATTGAGGATGGTTGGGGGATAGGGGAAATGTCCAATGGTGGGATCTTCCAGTGGGGGTCTACTGGGGTTCTGCACTTTACATTTGGTCTTACCTTGTCTTACCCTGATTCGGACCGATGTGATGAGCTCCTCTGTCCCATGGCAGAGTTTGGTTCACTGTATATATCTGAGTGAGGCCATCGGCCTACACTCATCTAATAGGGATCAGTGTTCGGTTGCTCTCACCAGGTGTGTGTTCTCTCTCTTTCACAGGTTCCCTCAGGGTATGATGAAAACCACTGAAACATTGCAAATTCAAATCCTGGATAAATAAGTGCACGAAGGTTTAAGATGCGGCCTTAGCACTGGGCCTATGATAGATAAGATCTGACGGACATGGCTCTGGTGAGCCGATACATATAAGCATCCAACAGGATGAGTTCTTAGACCAATAGTGTTTGTGTTACACGCCACACGAGACCTGAATAATAGTGAGTGTTTGTTCCACATCATATAGGAAAATAACAATAGGAAGTGTCAAGGAAATTAGTAGATTCCTGTGAGACTATGAACAATACTTGAGAGAGGGTGAGAACTTTAGGATATTTCTTAGAAAGAAATAATGTTAATTTCAAGGGACAGTGTTCGGAGTTTTCACTATGCAGGAATTGTGAAGTCTCAAACTCTAAGAACATTTAGGGACAGTGTTTATGATCAAGTAAGGATCAGTATTGGACTATATCTGTGATTGATGTCCTGGTATCGTGATTATCACAAGCTACGGGAGATAGTCTACATCTGGCAGGAGGGACACATCGTTCGGTGAGGTCATTTTGTGCTGACTATAAGGATGTTGTGTAGTCCTTACCATGATGATCGGTCTGTGCTCTTGAGCTGTTCAGTCTGAGTCTACAGATACACACTATAGTATACAACACACATTCTACACATACACTTCTCACATACATACACTTTGCTTCAATAAATTAATTGTTATTGATTTTTAGAAGCTAGAGTTGTTCAGTATGTTGTTTTGGGGAAGTATGAGAGGGGGCATGATCCAGCGGTAAGTGAGAGAAAGAAAGAGGTGTCCATTGACTGAAGGAGTGTTGTTGACGGAATCTGGTGGATTCTCCAGAATAATGATATGGGGTTAAATATAATGTGGGTGTTGATTCCCCTCACTCCTGGGACGACACAATAAAGGAAATCCACGACACTCTTCTAAGGCATTAATCATTTCGGTTGTGATATAGTCAGGACCCGGTGTCTTGCCAGTTTTCATTTGATTGAAAGCATGCAGAACTGCCATCTTCAATATTGTTGGTCATTCCATATTATAAGAAACATCCAACTGTTGTTCTTCACGTATATCATCATAGAGTTCTTTCACGTACCCTGGTCATGAATCTACAATCCGATCCTTCTCGATTATGATGTTTCCATCTTTTGAATTCTTGCAGCCTATTCGTGTAGGTGTTTTTGTATTAGTAATTTACTGAATTATTTTGTGCATTAATTTGGAAGGTTTACTGTTGTGTTTTTTGTCAATTTCCATGCAATTTTTCTCCAACCATGTTTCTTATGCCCCTTTACACAATGTTAATGTTACATTGAGCCGGGAGTGCAGGGAGTGGCCAGCAGGGGCCACGGAAGTAGAAATCCAGCAACTAATTCAGAATAATGCTCGCCCGGATGATGTGATTATATACACAGATGGTTCGGTGTTGAGAGGCAGGTGAAGTGCCTGGGGGTTCTTAGCAAAAGCTAATGGTCGACATTTGGTGCAGGAGAGCCTGGCATATGATACCACAACATCTAGCTTAAGAATGGAGGTGGGGGCTGTCAGTGCAGCTTTCCTCTGGATGGAGAACACGACACACACACACACACACAAACTTGATGCGTATTGCCATGACTATCACCAGAGAACTGGTTCGGCATACCCCATAAACTAAATAATATTTAGTACACTCCGGCGCATAACAACACTTTGTATAAACTATCATTCGTGCTATAATCATCTAGTTTTGTGCGCTAAGCACGACACAACCAATATCATACATTACGCATACTACCAGCATCTGTGTTTGTAATTTAAGCAAAATCCCACTTTGTAGTTCATGTCACTCCTGTTAACACATATGGTCTAGTGTAATGATAATAATGTACTACAAGGATGATGATGATGTTGATATTGATAGAATGATGTAAGGATTATAATGAGCATGATGAAGATAGTACTGATAATAATGTAATGATGATGATGACTGTAATGATTATGATAATAATGATAATGATTGTAATGATAATGAGCATGATAATAATGATAATGATTGTAATTACAATGATATAAGGAAACCATGATGATGTTGATGATGATAATAAATATTACATCCATGAGAATGGAAGAAAACTTCTCACTTGAAGCATTCAATGAATAAGAATACACCTGAATGCTATACAAGACTGATATCATAATGTGCTTATATTGTTTATAAGCAAATACTCATTGAAATGGGAACTGATTTTTAAAAGCCCTTAATGTATGGGACGCTTTTTCTTGAATAGAAAAAGATGAAGAAGAGAATTAACTAGGTACAGAATGGGATGGGAAATATAGTTGTCAATTCCAAATCAATCAATGTATGACTTAACCGGTAGACCTGAGGACAGGCATAGGTGAAGATGAAACTGCACATCTGCTAATCTAAAACCTTGAACACCATATAATGGAAGATGGAATGGAGAGCAAACAATTATGTTGTGGATAACTATTTGAGAGCACCAAGACTCTTTACCTTCCACTGTTTATTTTCCTAGGATCACAATTCTTTTAGGTATTTTCTTTGTGATGTTCTTGAGAAAAATATAGAACATTTCAGTTCTGATGTTCATATTGCTGATATGTTTAGATTTATAGTGGATGCAAAAATTTCAGGTAGTGGTCATTATCCAGACCTGACTTTGTGAATGCAACACTTTGTGAAAGTAGTTGTAACAGCTTGACTGAATGCAGTAGTCAAATACTATTCCACAGCAACTTCCTGCCAATTTTCACCACCTTTCCAGGACAGGTATTAAATATACTTTTTCCTAGGTATAGGTGGAAGAAACACAGTGAGCCAAAAGATTAAATAAAACCGGAAACAAAAAATAAAAGAACTCTCCAGAATATTCTACACTGACTGTATGCTACCTACATCCAAGAACTGGATGGGAAACCAACCAGGGTGTACCCAGTTTCTTTCCAGCAGAAGAGGCCCAATATTTATAATTAAGAACGGATGCAACTCTGAGGACCATGTATGATACAGTGGCACAGCCAGGAGATAGATAATTAGTTAGAGATGAATGTGTAAATAATCTGGTAATTGTACTGCATTGATTGTTGTATGTTATTACATGTATATGCAACACTTCATTTTTATAGATATAATAAATGATGAAAATTACGGGTTATTTTCTCTTTTGAGAGTTCTCTTGTCATCGTTAAATTGTTGTAAGTAATTACACTAGATTAATTATTTAGTTGGTAGAGGAGAGGCAAGGAACCATCCATAAGGACATTTGAGATACTCAGAAATCAATGTTCAGGGTGTTCACTTGCTAGATGTCAACAGTCACGCTATATTTAGTACATAATGAAACAGAACCACACTCTTAGACCGTGCCCTGGACACAACAAAAACAAACACATTTACATACTTGATTGGGACCTCAGAACAGGCAAATATAATAAACAACTTGGATACAACAGATCAAAATTATACAAATCTATACTAACAACCAGGACAAGTGTGAGTAAAACGGACAATAATGTAAACGTGTTTGTTCTTGTTGTTTCTCTGTGACGGGACAGCCCAGGCAGCATCAGAATTACACAAGTTAAAAAGGAATTAAAGAGCCCACAATATTTTCTATCATTCTCTAAAAGAATGAATGTCCACCAGAACCTGATAGAAATGCAATAAGATTGAAAACAAGAGAAAAATACATTTTCACCACGCACGCCCCATCATTTCTGTAATGCTAGGTCTGAGAAAGCTTTGATGTCAAGATCAAACGTAAAACCCAGACACCACGGCACCAGTCGGCGGCGCTATCAAAGGTTGACAACTCATTGTTTTCAGTAGAAGGGAAGAGAAAGAGGGAAAAGTGTGAAATCTGGGCTGGGGACGACGTTGATACATCGCGGAGCCAGTCAGTTGAGATTGACGTGTTAGTTTACAATCCTGTGGTTGGAATAGGGACAGACACCTAACACCTTAGTTCAACAGAACCTAACGTGTGAACCAGCCACGACAGAATGGGAGATAAGAGGGTCAGCCAGACCCGTCTGAAATAACACATGCGGTAAAAGTCCAGACTTTGGGGAACTGGGACCACGTCTGTAATTGCCACCACAAAGGAGCAATTAGGACCAGATGCTTAACACCTCACTGCAATACGGGCGGCAAAGTAGGAACACATGGCTGACACATTTCTGCCAGCAACCGGGAAGGCTTGTGTTAACAACAGATTGGAATGTAGTTATGACGCAACGTCTATTGCATCGCTAGCGAAGCATGTTTTATTGTTTCAGGCCATGGTGGGGCATCGGTCAATTTGATTGACAGATGAAACTACCCTTCACAGGAAAGGAGGAGGGGTGAGAAGAGTTTGGGACTTAATCCATCCCGGAAAAATAGGCGGAGTTAATGAAAATGGGACATATTAATTAGCCAACGTGGAAACTAGCCTGGGATGAAGAGAATAAAACTACAAGCATGGCTAGCAAGACTTCAGACGCATTTACAATAGCATTCTTAGGATACCTACTGGAGAAATATTAACATTTCGTTCTGTTGGACTTCTGTACGAAGTCGTATGACAAGATTTCCTAGCTATAACCCAGGTAATACCATTATTCTGATTAGTTTGTCTGCTAGTCTGAAGGCTTGTGTAGTTTCCTGTTTCTACATATTCTCCCAAACTTTACACTCGTGGATTTTCTTTGTACTTAATGTTCCAGTTCTAGCTTTACGATTTCACTGAGAACTATCGTCATCTCTCATTCACTACTTGGTTGTCTGATTTGTTGTATGTGACAATTTGGAGAATTCCATTATCCAAGCTACATGAGCGTGTGGCTTATTCATGTACAGGAGATGCATTTAGATTCATCCTGTATGATGTTAAACATTGGGGAGACTGACTACTTAGGAGAAATTCGTGAGAGCTACCAGTCTCTTGATAGCGTCCAATTGACATTGATTATTTGGACCAACACTTTGAGTGCCTACCAAGATTGTGGTGAAACCACTTGGTTTGAGGAATGGGACCAGTTCACCTTGTCTGCATGATGTCTGCATGAGGACAGACATGACTTAGGACATTCAATATCCCAGACAGATTCAGGGAAGGCATTTAATGTTCGACTGGTACTGTGCGACCAGTCCTTCCGACAAGACGGAATGAATGAATCAGAAAGGGATAGAGTAAGTGAGGTGAACTTATATGGGAAACACTGCATTACATAAATGTATGTGAATATGTATGTTTTAAGCTATAGATGTTCCAAATAGTTTTATGAATATATATATATATATTTATTTATTTAGAACTGATATATCTTTATGTAACATGCCATCATATATCATCATATATTATTACTTGAATGTATGTTTATATGAATGTATAGACATATGTGTTTGAGATGTGTAGACGTAGATACTACCCATCTCCGTTCGTTTCATTCCAGATCTCTTAGGAGCAATGGACAGTCAACAACCCATATCAGGAAGTGACTTAGCCTTGTGAAGGAACCAATTTGGACTCCTTCAATCTGACAGTGAACTGCGTCTCACTGGGGGAAGCATGACCTATGTGACCTCTTAAGTTACGTATACCATACCATAATCATCATCATCATCATATGACCATCAAGGCTAGAAATAATAAACACAGTTGTTGTATTTTAAACTCAGTTGTCTGTATACATTCTAAATGTTGATAAATGTTTGTGTAGTTTAAATATGTACACACATTTGGAGAACATTTAGTGGGGGTTCACAGATATTGTCCAGAAGTAGGAAGTTATGTCAGGGAGGGATCTTGGCGATGCAGTCATAAGTAACCAGATTACGTTACATAGCTTAACTCCTCCTTTCTCACTTCTGGTGATACCAAGTACAGCCAAATCTATATAGATACATTCTATCATCAACGAGCCACTTCTTGGCTGTTTTCTTGAGTATCAGGGACAGTGTCTTAAATCAGCATAATAGACATTTGTTCCACGTTTTCTCTCTGGGATCTGGGGTGGTAATTAGTCCCTTCTGACAGAGTTAGGGGATCTTAAACTGCATCCAGAACTAAACACCAGCAGAAGAAAATGATGTTGGATGGGTGAAAGCCCAACCGGGAGCTACCTCAAGCCAGTTGGTGAAATATTGGTCTGCTCGTCCGCTATAGAATCCGGGAGTAAACCCTAGAACACTGGTTCGCTTGCAAGGAACGAACCTATTTCAAATCTGTTAGTCTGGTATTATTCTGGTCTTGCCCATGGATAGAACCTAGGTTATTCTCACTTACATTCTTAGCAGCATTAGTTAGTTATAATTTATTTCTAATGTAATAGCTTGCTTGATCGTAAGCAAGATTTGGACATTAGGACTTCTCTTCGATGATAGAATCAGAGAATAAATTCTAGACTATTGATTTTCATAAACCATTCTTGCATTCTTCACCCATTACATTTGCTAAGTATTAACTTGGGTATTTGTTTCTATGGAAGTTTGTAGAATTTAAATAATAACTTGTTAAAAAGTTAATAACGGATAATATCATATGAGTTAATTTACATCACTCACCACTGTAGAATTAATAGTCACATTAATTAGTGATATTAATTAGTTTATTGATGATTTACTTGATGATTTTTTGATTACATGCTTTATCATTTGATTTAATCATGAATAATTTGATAATGCATAATAACTTCAGTGTATGACAGACTGCTTTGCATCAACTTTCTTACTCAAATTCACTACTATCATTCTCATAGCAGTGTCAGTTCCTCTTGTCACTAACCTGCTCTAGCATAAATCTGACTAGCTCTCCGTAGGGTAATAATATTATTACTTACCTGAGTTTAAGCTGTAAAGAGATCATGGATGCACGCACAGATTTCTTAGTGTCCGCTAGAGGATGGGGCATAAGGCTCGGCTTAGTAGGAGAGAAGCTAGAACTATTTATTAGAGATGAAATGGATTGGTGGGACAAAGAAGATGAACAGATGATGAAAAGACTTGCAGAATTAGAAGCAGATATGCGACACAAAGCTGAAGAAGATGAGATTAAGAAGAAGCAAATTGAAATACTGAACATGGAGGAATCTACCAGCTCGATTGAGGAAAAGCCAATCACTCAAGCCGAAACTCTGATGGAAAACGGGGAAGCTGACCGTCACAAAGAAGAGGCATGTATTCCTTTGCAAATCCCCATGGCTCAGAAAAACAAAAACTTAGGCACAGAAAGACAGATGTTTCCCACCTCAATTCCGAAAAATAATGGAATAGGAATAAATGTACCCAGAGTACAATAAACAGTCACAAACGTGATAAATGTTTACAGCGCAATAAAAGCGGATTAGCTGGCTTGGCAACCCAGCAATCTCAGGAGCTTCCTAAGACTTCCCAAAGGAGAAAAATCCAGGAGGAGGAGGACCTGAGGAAAACTATTAAAGAAATCGAAGGCGAGACCTTACCCGACTCTTTTATTCCCTTCAGTTCAGAGAAACTAGGAGTGGAAATGAATTCAGCTGAGACTGGAATGGATGTAAAGCAGGTTTCCATTGTTTCTCACGGTGTGGCCACACAAGATGAAACAATTATCAGTATGAATTACTTATCTCAGGTGGGAGATGACATTGAAAATGACACCCCACAACATTCACTTCGATTGGATTTGGCACAAGAAAACCAGACCAGGGAGAGAATACCTCAATTGGACTTGGCACAAGAGAGCCTGGCCAGGGAGGAAAAACAAGACACGGAGGAGGATTCTTACGATGTCAGTATCTTGGAGTCTTTCACAAAGGAAATTCAAGATATACAAAGCATTCATGTAGATTATACTACGGACTCTGATTCAGGGACGATAAGCATGTCTGCTACCAACAAAGAAGAAAATATTTCTTTGGTCAAGATGAAGGTAATACCTATCATCAACACAGCTGAAGCTAACAGGGGATCACAGTTGATGGACTCTGCAACGGAACAAGCCAGGAGCGGTTGGTATACTCAACACTCAGGACCTTGTTTACCTTTCACTTCAACCAATGTTGGATGTGTAGAACAGCTGTTTATGTATACTTCTACAAGGAGTGATACAAATTCACAGTTCTTGGGGAACCACAGGATTTCTCAAAACTGGACAACTTCTACTAGCCTAATACTTTCAAACACAGATTCAAAATGGAACTCTGTTGAAGAGGAACTCACCTGGATAAAGAATTATCAAGGGATAAAACTCTTAAATCAGGAGGGAGTAAACAGACACCCTACCAAGAAAGAGGCAAGTACGAGTTGAATACACATCATAAAAATATGATGTTTAACAAATTTCCTGCCAAAAGGAGGAGATTAAAGGATTTTATTATGATCTTTGGCCGACGGAGGAAAAGAAAATGGAGCAACATTACTGCGACCAATTCTTTTAAGAAAACACTGATGGCACTTCCTCTGCTTATAGGACAAGGGCCAGAAATTGAGTGGACAATGACAGTCTCCCTGCGGCGCAGGAGAATCTTGTTATACATTTTGCAATTTCCCGGCTGGGAAACAGTAAAACCTCCAGAGGACCGGACATTGCCGAGCAATAGCCCGGAAATCCGACACAACACCAGGAGCAAAGATTGGCAAGATTTATCCTGAGAGGATGGACATGGGATATTTCTTTTGACTTATAGAACATCCCACTGCCACAAAGAATATTGGGAACCCAGACTTGGAGGCAGTTCGAGAAGGGAGAGAACTTAGATACATTCTTGAATGCTGCAGAAGCTCTGTTATAGGCTTCATTACTTAAATTGGGGAGCTATGTGACGGGACAGCCCCGGCAGCATCAGAATTACACAAGTTCAAAAGGAATTAAAGAGCCCACAATATTTTTTTATCATTCTCTAAAAGAATAAATGTCTACCAGAACCTGATAGAAATGCAATAAGATTGAAAACAAGAGAAAAATACATTTTGACCACGCACGCCCCATCATTTCTGTAATGCTAGGTCTGAGAAAGCTTTGATGTCAAGATCAACCGTAAAACCCAGACACCACGGCACAAGTGGGCGGCGCTATCAAAGGTTGAAAACTCATTGTTTTCAGTCTGTTCTGTTGTTTGTCCATCAAGAATGATGATGACCATTCGTTTCATCCAGTGGGGTTGAAGGTGTGGAGCCGTGGATTCTAAGATGGCTGATAAGGCCTATTTTGGCTCGAAATGTTCTTTGACAATGTTGGCAAAGAATGCTTGACGTCTCTGGAGGAGGATTTCCTGCAGTGGTTTTTCTGTCCTGCCTTTTCTTCACAGCTCTTGCAGTCCTGGTTGCCTCACATATGACTGCACCTTTGCGCAATGATGCGCGCCACGAATTTCGGTCTCTGGCTGCAGTCTCCCAGGTGTCATGATGAATTCCAAAAACATTCAGTGAAATTTTCAGAGTGTCTTTAAAACGTTTCCTCTGGCCACCTTGGGAGCGTTTACCACAACGCAGTTTGCTGTAGAAAATTCGTTTAGGGAGCCTGTGATCTGGCATGCGGGTCAGGTGACCAGCCCAGCGAATCTGATTCTTCATCAGTAGAGTGTGGATACTGGGCATGGATGCTCTTTCTAGGACTTCAGTGTCTGGAATCTTGTCTTGCCATTTAATCTTCAGTAGCTTCCTTAGGCAGACTGTGTGGAAGTGGTTTAATTTCCTAGCGTGTCGCTGATAAACAGTCCAGGTTTCACAAGCATATAGCAGTGTGGATAATACAACTGCTTTGTAGACTTTTAGCTTTGTTTGCAGGCTTATTCCAGTTCTGTCCCATACATTCTTGTACAGTCTGCCAAAGGCTGCACTGGCCTTGGAGATTCTTGAATTCACTTCGTCATCGATTGTGGCAGCTTGTGACACAGTGCTGCCAAGATAGGTGAATTTGTCCACAACACTTAGTCTATGATTATTCACTTTGATATTCGGCACAGTGTGATTATTCCCTGGAGCTGGCTGGTACATAACTACAGTCTTCTCCAAGTTGATATTGAGCCCAAAGTTGGCACAGGCATGTGAGAAAGCTGAAACATTATGTTGCATGTCCGCCTCTGAGTTGGCGTATAGATCGCAATCATCAGCAAACAGGAGCTCTCTGACGGTGCCGCTGTCAATTTTGGTTTTAGCTTTCAGCCTTCTGAGATTGAATAACTTTCCATCCATACGGTAGTTGATGTCTATTCCAATGTCGTCGTTCTCAAAGGCATTCATCAACATGGCTGAAAACATGAGGCTGAACAGTGTTGGTGCCAGGACACATCCTTGCTTCACTCCATTGGTTACAGGAAAGGGTTCAGACAGTTCACCATTTTCCTGTACTCTTGCCTGCATGCCGTCATGAAATAGCCGCACTATTTGGACAAACCTTCGTGGACAGCCATATTTTGCCATAATCTTCCACAGTCCTTCTCTGCTGACTGTGTCAAAAGCCTTGGTAAGGTCAATGAAAGTGGAGAACATTTCGCAGTTCTGTTCCTGACATTTCTCTTGCAGCTGCCTTGCAGCGAAAATCATGTCAACAGTTCCACGTTCTTTTCTGAAGCCACATTGACTCTCAGGAAGAAGACCTTGATCGAGATGGGCTGTGAGGCGATTGAGAAGAATTCTGGCGAGTATCTTCCCTGCAATTGAAAGCAAGGAGATGCCTCGGTGGTTGTCACAGGATTTGCAGTTTCCTTTACGTTTGTAAAGGTGGACTATTGACGCGTCCTTAAAATCTTGTGGCATGGTCTCGTTCATCCATATGTTTGTGAAGACTTGGTAAAGCTGCTCTGTTAGGACCGGCCCACCTGCCTTGTATATCTCTGCTGGGATGGAGTCAGGACCAGGTGCCTTGCCGCTGGAGAGTTGCTGGATGGCTTTGTTTAGTTCCACTATGGTTGGCAGGTCACCAAGTGTCTCATTGGTGGGAACTTGAGGAAGGCAGTTGATGGTTTCATCATCGAAGAAGGAAGTTGCATTTAAGATTTTGCTGAAATGCTCTGCCCAGCGTTGGAGGATTTCTTTCTTATCGGTGACCAATGTTCCCCCGTCTGCACTGAGGAGGGGAACTATGCCTGGTGATGAAGGACCATAGACCGCTTTCAGTGAGTCGTAGAAGTTTTTCATATCATGTGTGTCAGCAAAGCTCTGAATTTCATCAGCTTTGCTGCTCAGCCAGGAGTCCCGCATGTGCCGAAGTTTCTGCTGCACTACTCTCTGAATGTTCTTGAAAGCATCTTTTTTTGATGTTGACTTTGGGTCATTCAAATGTGCCTTGAGGAGAAGATGTTTCTCGGCCAGCAATTGGTTGATGTCTTCGGAATTTTCATCAAACCAGTCTTTATGCTTTCGGGGGGCTGGACCCAGGATTTCCATAGCAGTGTTAAAAATTGTGTCCTTTAGGGCTCTCCATTCTGTTTCTGTATCCTGTTTAGCTTCAGCATTGGGCTTGAGGCGGTCTTCCAGCATATTTTCAAACGACTGCTGCATTTTCTTGCTGTTTAGGTGGGTGACATTTAGCTTTGTTTGCATTTTCGCCCCTTGGGCACGCCGTGGTGGCCTGATGTGGATGTTCATTTTCGAGACAATAAGACGATGGTCTGTCCAACATTCGGCACCACACATGGATTTTGTCACTCGAACGTCTTGTCTGTCACTCCTCCTGATGATGACATAGTCAATGAGGTGCCAGTGTTTCGAGCGAGGGTGCATCCACGATGTCCTATTTTTAATGGGGAGACGGAAAATTGTGTTCATTGTTGTTTTCAGTAGAAGGGAAGAGAAAGAGGGAAAAGTGTGAAATCTGGGCTGGGGACGACGTTGATACATCGCGGAGCCAGTCAGTTGAGATTGACGTGTTAGTTTACAATCCTGTGGTTGGAATAGGGACAGACACCTAACACCTTAGTTCAACAGAACCTAACGTGTGAACCAGCCACGGCAGAATGGGAGATAAGAGGGTCAGCCAGACCCGTCTGAAATAACACATGCGGTAAAAGTCCAGACTTTGGGGAGCCGGGAACACGTCTGTAATTGCCACCACAAAGGAGCAATTAGGACCAGATGCTTAACACCTCACTGCAATACGGGCGGCAAAGTAGGAACACATGGCTGACACATTCCTGCCAGCAACCGGGAAGGCTTGTGTTAACAACATATTGGTATGTAGTTATGACGCAACGTCTATTGCATCGCTAGCGAAGCATGTTTTATTGTTTCAGGCCATGGTGGGGCATCGGTCAATTTGATTGACAGATGAAACTACCCTTCACAGGAAAGGAGGAGGGGTGAGAAGAGTTTGGGACTTAATCCATCCCGGAAAAATAGGCGGAGTTAATGAAAATGGGACATATTAATTAGCCAACGTGGAAACTAGCCTGGGATGAAGAGAATAAAACTACAAGCATGGCCAGCAAGACTTCAGACGCATTTACAATAGCATTCTTAGGATACCTACTGGAGAAATATTAACATTTCGTTCTGTTGGACTTCTGTACGAAGTCGTATGACAGGATTTCCTAGCTATAACCCAGGTAATACCATTATTCTGATTAGTTTGTCTGCTAGTCTGAAGGCTTGTGTAGTTTCCTGTTTCTACATATTCTCCCAAACTTTACACTCGTGGATTTTCTTTGTACTTAATGTTCCAGTTCTAGCTTTACGATTTCACTGAGAACTATCGTCATCTCTCATTCACTACTTGGTTGTCTGATTTGTTGTATGTGACAATTTGGAGAATTCCATTATCCAAGCTACATGAGCGTGTGGCTTATTCATGTACAGGAGATGCATTTAGATTCATCCTGTATGATGTTAAACATTGGGGAGACTGACTACTTAGGAGAAATTCCTGAGAGCTACCAGTCTCATGATAGCGTCCAATTGACATTGATTATTTGGACCAACACTTTGAGTGCCTACCAAGATTGTGGTGAAACCACTTGGTTTGAGGAATGGGACCAGTTCACCTTGTCTGCATGATGTCTGCATGAGGACAGACATGACTTAGGACATTCAATATCTCAGACAGATTCAGGGAAGGCATTTAATGTTCGACAGGTACTGTGCGACCAGTCCTTCCGAAAAGACGGAATGAATGAATCAGAAAGGGATAGAGTAAGTGAGGTGAACTTATATGGGAAATACTGCATTACATAAATGTATGTGAATATGTATGTTTTAAGCTATAGATGTTCTAAATAGTTTTATGAATATATACATATATATTTATTTATTTAGAACTGATATATGTTTATGTAACATGCCATCATATATCATCATATATTATGACTTGAATGTATGTTTATATGAATGTATAGACATATGTGTTTGAGATGTGTAGACGTAGATACTACCCATCTCCGTTTGTTTCATTCCAGATCTCTTAGGAGCAATGGACAGTCAACAACCCATATCAGGAAGTGACTTAGCCTTGTGAAGGAACCAATTTGGGCTCCTTCAATCTGACAGTGAACTGCGTCTCACTGGGGGAAGCATGACCTATGTGACCTCTTAAGTTACGTATACCATACCATAATCATCATCATCATCATCATATGATCATCAAGGCTAGAAATAATAAACGCAGTTGTTGTATTTTAAACTCAGTTGTCTGCGTACATTCTAAATGTGGATAAATGTTTGTGTTGATTATATGGTTGTTTCGGGATTCGAAATTTAAATATTGAGCACAACCCACTACTGGCAACGCCGATCGCATTCCGGTATGAACCTAAGGCCTATACACGTCAATATGGAAGCACTATACTCGAGTTTCGCCCTTGTTTGAGCTCGTCAGTAGTGCATATCCCTGACCGGATCCGGAAACAGTCCCGGATCACGCGTGTGAAGCGGGTGTGTAACCACGCGGCACACACTTGACACACCAAATTATCACAACAGAACACCACAACGCTACCCAACGTAGGCTATGCTCAAGATTGCCCAATCGCCGCGACCGACGTCCGTCAATCGATGGGACCCGAACGATCAGGACTTCTCACTGGCAAGGAACACCAGGCCTCCTAAATCCAGTGAGCAATAATAAATTGATTATATGGTTGTTTAGGGATTCGAAATTTAAATATTGAGCACAACCCACTACTGGCAACGCCGATCGCATTCCGGTATGAACCTAAGGCCTATCCACGTCAATATGGAAGCACTATACTCGAGTTTCGCCCTTGTTTGAGCTCGTCAGTAGTGCATATCCCTGACCGGATCCGAAAACAGTCCCGGATCACGCGTGTGAAGCGGGTGTGTAACCACGCGGCACACACTTGACACACCAAATTATCACAACAGAACACCACAACGCTACCCAACGTAGGCTATGCTCAAGATTGCCCAATCGCCGTGACCGACGTCCGTCAATCGATGGGACCCGAACGATCAGGACTTCTCACTGGCAAGGAACACCAGGCCTCCTAAATCCAGTGAGCAATAATAAATTGATTATATGGTTGTTTAGGGATTCGAAATTTAAATATTGAGCACAACCCACTACTGGCAACGCCGATCGCATTCCGGTATAAACCTAAGGCCTATCCACGTCAATATGGAAGCACTATACTCGAGTTTCGCCCTTGTTTGAGCTCGTCAGTAGTGCATATCCCTGACCGGATCCGGAAACAGTCCCGGATCACGCGTGTGAAGCGGGTGTGTAACCACGCGGCACACACTGGACACACCAAATTATCACAACAGAACACCACAACGCTACCTATCGTAGGCTATGCTCAAGATTGCCCAATCGCCGCGACCGACGTCCGTCAATCGATGGGACCCGAACGATCAGGACTTCTCACTGGCAAGGAACACCAGGCCTCCTAAATCCAGTGAGCAATAATAACTTGATTATATGGTTGTTTCGGGATTCGAAATTTAAATATTGAGCACAACCCACTATTGGCAACGCCGATCGCATTCCGGTATGAACCTAAGGCCTATCCACGTCAATATGGAAGCGCTATACTCGAGTTTCGCCCTTGTTTGAGCTCGTCAGTAGTGCATATCCCTGACCGGATCCGGAAACAGTCCCGGATCACGCGTGTGAAGCGGGTGTGTAACCACGCGGCACACACTGGTGCTTCCATATTGACGTGGATAGGCCTTAGGTTCATACCGGAATGCGATCGGCGTTGCCAGTAGTGGGTTGTGCTCAATATTTAAATTTCGAATCCCGAAACAACCATATAATCAATTTATTATTGCTCACTGGATTTAGGAGGCCTGGTGTTCCTTGCCAGTGAGAAGTCCTGATCGTTCGGGTCCCATCGATTGACGGACGTCGGTCGCGGCGATGGGCAATCTTGAGCATAGCCTACGATGGGTAGCGTTGTGGTGTTCTGTTGTGATAATTTGGTGTGTCCAGTGTGTGCCGCGTGGTTACACACCCGCTTCACACGCGTGATCCGGGACTGTTTCCGGATCCGGTCAGGGATATGCACTACTGACGAGCTCAAACAAGGGCGAAACTCGAGTATAGCGCTTCCATATTGACGTGGATAGGCCTTAGGTTCATACCGGAATGCGATCGGCGTTGCCAATAGTGGGTTGTGCTCAATATTTAAATTTCGAATCCCGAAACAACCATATAATCAATTTATTATTGCTCACTGGATTTAGGAGGCCTGGTGTTCCTTGCCAGTGAGAAGTCCTGATCGTTCGGGTCCCATCGATTGACGGACGTCGGTCGCGGCGATGGGCAATCTTGAGCATAGCCTACGATGGGTAGCGTTGTGGTGTTCTGTTGTGATAATTTGGTGTGTCCAGTGTGTGCCGCGTGGTTACACACCCGCTTCACACGCGTGATCCGGGACTGTTTCCGGATCCGGTCAGGGATATGCACTACTGACGAGCTCAAACAAGGGCGAAACTTGAGTATAGTGCTTCCATATTGACGTGGATAGGCCTTAGGTTCATACCGGAATGCGATCGGCGTTGCCAGTAGTGGGTTGTGCTCAATTTTTAAATGTTTGTGTAGTTTAAATATGTACACACATTTGGAGAACATTTAGTGGGGGTCCACACATATTGTCCAGAAGTAGGAAGTTATGTCAGGGAGGGACCTTGCCTATGCAGTCATAAGTAACCAGATTACGTTACATAGCTTAGCTCCTCCTTTCTCACTTCTGGTGATACCAAGTACAGCCAAATCTATATAGATATATTCTATCATCAACGAGCCACTTCTTGGCTGTTTTCTTGAGTATCAGGAACAGTGTCTTAAATCAGCATAACAGACATTTGTTCCACGTTTTCTCTCTGGGATCTGGGGTGGTAATTAGTCCCTTCTGACAGAGTTAGGGGATCTTAAACTGCATCCAGAACTAAACACCAGCAGAAGAAAATGATGTTGGATGGGTGGTTGCCCAACCGGGAGCTACCTCAAGCCAGTTGGTGACATTCTCCACATTATCAATCAAACCCTTTCGTTTCATGATACATTGTAATATCCTGTTGCAGTCAAGATCTGTCTTATACACCACATGTAATACTGACAGACCACAAGGCCAGTCATTACAGCTGACACAACACGTTCATGTTGGAATAACTTCTCATGAGAGTATTGTTTCGTTTTGGCATGGCTAAACATTTGTATTATGCCTTTATTATCACTTTTAATATAACTGACGGGGTTCAAACCCCTGAAATGACAGCAAACCATTATACCCATTACGGCTCTATGGTATATCTTTACCTTTAATATAACATATTTGCGGAGACATTAGTAAACTTTCGTCTACAATAATATCAATTGTGGCATCCCATAATGTCTCATTAATGTCCAAAGAGATGCCCTAACAATGTTGTCAAAAGCCTTTTCACAGTCCACAATTCCAGTATAACGTGATGAGTTCAGTTCGATTTGTTCCTCTATTACAGGAGTCACCAAACTGTTTTCACGGCGGTCTAGATAACTGACAACATGAAGAGCGAAGGCCGGATTGTCATTCTGTACAATACTTGTGCTGGTTTCCATGGCGAAGGTTCTACCAACGCAGTTCGTAATCCCGTATATCCGCGTTCTAAACACAGCTGCGCGCGATTTGGCAGCAGACCACGTTGCGCTGGTTTTTAATGCTATGATATGGGTGCCGGTCATTCAGAAAGCAATGGTAAACTACTGAATGTAAACTTGCCAAGACATCAACAACAGCAAAAAATGCTAGTGTTGACTGCAAACGTCCTGTAAAGGATATGCAACTAACTTTAACAATTCTTGCATGCCAGAACGGAAGCTCTGGGGAAAAAGACGAAAAACTAAGTTAATCATGGGTGAGTGGCGTGCAACGCACACAAAAACAAAAACAAACAACGACAACCAACATATTTGTTTACTAAAAAAATTTATCAAAGCAGGCGACGTTAGCAAAATGTTAGTGACAAAATGCCTAGTGTGTGGGCAAATATCAGAATCTCACAAACTAAGTAGCAAAATAAAAAAGGGTTAGTGAAATTTGTGAAACTGATATTTGGCTTTCAAGATATCATCAATGTTTGGTTTGGAATTGTTGCATCCAATCAAGAGAATTGCTTTCAAATATTATTCAGTCAATCTCGTTTGATGTGTTGACTTCAAATACTTCATTTTTTTTTATGTTTGCTCACAGACATAAGTTGTTCAAAACACTGATGCCATACCAGCGCAAATTTCTTCAGGTTCGGAAACTCACCATCAGGTAAGCAGCGGTAAAATTCAACAAGTTTTTCTTCTCTGTGTTTACAATTTCAACAAGCTATTTGCTTGCAAATCAACCAGCTCCAACTGTAGTTCAACTAGCACATCATCAAGGTTACAATCAAACGGATTCTGAAAAAGAAGAATGTCACTCACAATTCTGTCAAGATCTGAAAATCTCTCGAAAAAATGTGTTTTCAAGTTATGAATAATTTTTGTTTCTCGAGACATCGAGGTTGACATCTTCGGCGATTATAGCGCAAAACTCTTTGAAACAGTGAATATGAGAAACGTTTTCTCCTGCCAGTTGTGCTTCAAACGATGACAGTTTTCTCCGAAATCCTTTGATGATTCTGTAGAGATCACAGACGAGGTTAGCCTTTCCCGGAAGATTCAAATTCAGTTCATTCGTGTGGGATGTGAGGTCGACCAAAAATGACAACTTTGACAGCCAGGTACAATCTGACAGCTGTAGATCAGCTCTATCTTTATCAGTGTGGAAAACATCTATTTCGTTTCGGAGATGTAAAAACGAAACAGGACTTTACCGCAGCTGAGCCACCTAACTGATGTGTGGCAACTAACTGATAAGGCAAGTCACATAATTTAGAATCAATTTCTTCAAGAAAAGCCTGGAACTGACAGTGATTGAGTACATGTCCCGGATGAAGTACACATCAGAAACGACTGGTTTCAGTACACAAGAAATATCTAAGTCTTTTCCACAGAGTGCTTGCTGATGTATGACGTACAGTATGAGCAGAACACACGGAATTTGCCAATCTTCCAAATGAGTCATAATCTGCCCGATCAGACCCTTTCTCACTCCGGCCACCTTTTTTCCTCCATCAGCTGTAACACATCGAAGCTGATTCCACTGAAGGTGGAAGATCTTGCAACCCTTTTTACACTTCCACGAAAATGTCTTTTCCAGTTGTTGTCTCATGCATGCTGCAAACGGATGCCAACTCTTCCGTTATCTGAAAGTCTAAATTGACACCACGAATGAAAACAAGATGTTGTGACGTACTCGAGAGATCAGAAGACTCACCCAGTGTCAGAGAATACCACAAAAAGTTCTTGTTTTTTTTTTTTTTTTTTTTTGCGTATCTGTAGCACTATGTTCTCTCCAAGTTCTTCTGTTGTTCGCACAACTGAACTTGCTGAAAGGCTGATAGTTCCAAACAACTCGGCTTTCTCGGGACACAAGTCATTTGCTGCTTCCATCATACAATCTTTGATGAGGTTGCCATCAGTAAACGGTTGTCCTCGTTTTGTCATCTTATGCACTATTTTGTAACTTGTACGAGTGACAGATTCGTTTTCAGCACACTTTCTTGTGAAGAGATTTCTTTGTGTTTCTAAACCACGTTTCATGGACTCATATTTCTCAGAGCGTATCTTTCCCAAAAGATCTTTGAATATGTTAATAGATGTTTTGTTTCATAGTGACGCCGAAGATTGTTCTTTCAAAACGGTAACACTTTCGCTGCATAGTATGCAATTGATTTTCTTACCCTTGTTTCCACAACGAAGTACTTTACTCAACATTCTTCATTGAAAACGTGACACTCGGGCGTCCACTTTTCTTATCTTAGTAGCCACAATGAAGGGTGAAGTACACGGGATCTGAAATCGAAAAAGACATTGAATAGAAATATAATTAAAATCCCATTGAATCACAAGAAAAGCAGAGGACTAGGGGGTCTCTGGTGAAGCTACGGCTCACCAAAGGTACATATAACGTTTATAGGTACCTCTGGTAATAGAATATATCTCACTATAATGTTTGCAAAACATATAAATAGGGCCGGCCTAAAAAAAAACAACAGCAGAGCAGAGTTTTTCAACCGTGGTTCCGTGAGTGGCAACCAGGGGTTCCACTGAAACAGACCGAAATCGCCTGCATGAAACATCTCTGCCCATCTGGTTTATTACATAAAATAGGATAGACACTTGGATTATCGCACAGAGTTTCTTGAGCAACGTAAACATTTGCGTATGGATCTGCTTCAGCAAAAAGGTTGAAAAACACTGGCCTAGAGATCAGCTCGATTAACACCTTGATCTGAGCTGGGGATAAATTTTTTGTAATAATATGAGGCTTCAATGGTATTTTTTTATATGTTTGCTAATGTATTGCCTCTATTCACACTTGTAGTTCACTTACCTATCACTGTCAAACAAAGAAATACTTGTTGCATACCTATAAAATGGATGACTGGCAAACAGAAGTAAATATTTCTGGAGCATAGAACCTGTATTGACAGCCGGACGCATCTGGAGGAGGGAAAGATGCGAGTGTGTTTGTTGCCATGGAAACCATGGTAACGTCAGAGTTTAGGGAAAGCTACCACGAACCGAGGAAGGACTTGGGATGGCGCAAAATAGTAAACATTACTGTAAACAAGAAAATCTGGATACAGTAATGTATAACTGAAAATAGTAAATTTAAGACACATAGCAGCCAGGAGGTCTCCGTATGTGTGAAGATCTTCTATTATTCTAAACATAATATTTACATTTAAATTGCATCACAACGTTTCGTGTTCCATACATTATACCAAGCAAGTTTTAGTACCGTCGGCGGGCCGGATGAAATGACGTCGCGGGCCGGATCCGGCCAACGGGCCGTATTTTGGTGACCCCCCCCCCCCCCCTGCTCTATTACGAAGGCGAGTCAATAAGTAAGTCATACAGTTATGTGGGAAGACAGATAAATGACTTTGGTGTTTTCTACAAGTGTCATTAGGTGACAGCAACATCAAGTTTGTATTCTCGTTCGTCAGGTGGTGCTATTTGTCTCATGCGCATGCGCAGCGCATAAATAATATGGTGACTTACTTGCGGAGTGTAAAACCAAAGAGCAACGTGTTGCTGTGCGTTTTTTGTGGTCAAAAGGACTGCCTGCAAAGGACATTCATAAGGAAATGCGTCCTGCTTATGCTGACAAATGTTTGTCCCGTGAAGCAGTGCATAGAGGAGTAGAAACATTTTCTCAAGGACACCATGTGTCCAAAAATGCAAGGTTACGCCATCAGCATGGAAGGTTATGCTGACAGTGTTCTGGGATTGTCAGGTAGAGCCTTTATCCAGTTTCAAGAAGAAAGGTGACAATGTGAATTCTGAATTGTACTGTGAATTTATATCTATGCTTCATGATGCAATTCGAAGAAAACTTCCAGGACTGCTGACTAGAGGAGTGTTGCTTCTTTATGACAATGCCAGACCACGGCTCGATTAACTCAGAGAAAATTAATCAACCAAGGTGGGAAGTTCTGGAACATCCACCTTACATCCATGAATTAGCTCCTAGCGATTTCCACCGTTTTGGTCCACTGAAAACCCACCTTGGCGTGAGACATTTCGCGAATGACGATGAAGTTGAATGTAAAGTGAAAACGTGGTTTAGAAAACAAAGCTCGCATTTCTATGCAGCGGTTTGGGAGGACTGATAGATAGATGGTATAATTGCATCAATATTGGTGAAAATTATGTTGCAATATAAAGGGACAATGTATGTATAGAAATAATCTTGTTTCAAGTTGTTATCATGCTTAGTTATTTTTCTACAGCCATTTGTGACTTACTTCTTGACTGCCTCGCGTATGCGCAATTTGACTGACTATACGGGTATAGTATAAGTAGCAATGTGAGTGACTATACGGGTATAGTATAAATGGCAAGACCGTTGTCCTGAACCTAAGGCCACAAGAAACAGAGGCAGATCTAACAGCAAACGGAGAAGAGATGTAGACAATGTGGGGAAAGCATGAACGGAGTTGCATGTGTAACAGAGGGGATTGGGTACGAGGGTATCAACAACCTAGGTTAGTGTGCCCCATTATTCTCCAAACCAACAGGTCAGTGCCTTCTGGTCAGGTCAAAGCATTAGTAACAAACGCGCAGTTGAGTACAAGATTACATTTTGTCAACAAAGTGTATTACGTTTGGTCGGTGGACAAACAATACATGAGTACGTGGGAAACACAGCGGTATGCGAGCCTCGAACATTCTCCTGTCAAACGTGTCACACAGATGACAGGTTCCAGAAGCACATACCGAAGCCAGAATATTCTACAAGGGTGGTTCTCAACCTTTTTTGGCCCGTGGACCCTTTCACCATATGGTCAGAAATCACCCCCGCCACCCCCCCCCACCCCTTTCCAAAACTGTCAGCCTCAAAATGTGCATTCCAATAACATGCATATAATACTAAACATCCTTATTTTCTTCCATAGTTGTTCATATCCTTTATATGCATAGATGAATTTTATAGTGTAGTTTTATACAGTGAATGTCACAAGAATATGCTGATAGATATTAAAACTTTAAAACTTAAATAAAAGCAATTTTTTTTTTCTATTCACAATATTTTATTATCACACCAAATTAATCATACAGCATTAAACAAATAGATGACACTTCAACGAATTGTAACTTAATACACGACACCAGAATGCCAGAAAATTGCGATTCATCAAACAAAACGCTCATTACAAAACCAGGATATGATATTGTATATTCGTAATTAACTTTATTTAAATGAAGATTGTAATCAATGTGAACACTGTGTTTTTTTTTCCTCAGCAATTCTGAAATACGTAGAGGAGTGCTTAAAAGGGCACAACGTAGATTATTATTTCACATCTAATTTATTACGTTGTTTCGTTTTAATTTCTAACAGAGCTGACAAGCCTGACTCACAAAGATATGGTGATGCAAAAGAAAGCGATGCACGGATTGCTTTTTCTGCCACATTTGTGTAGGAATCGCACATCACAGGCCAAAATTCCGTGATTAGATTTTCATTGAATACATCTCTTGCTCCCGAATAAGTTTTCAACTCTAGAAATTCATCTTGACAGTCATCATAAACTTTTTTTCAATTGATATGGGTTTCGCACCAAATCCAACTTATCATCACTAACGTCGGGAAAATATCGCTGAAATTCATTTTCTAGTGTTGTAAAATGCTGCAATATTTCATGTTGTGCAAATTGTGGATGTACTTGGTCTTTAGGTCCACCAGAGAAACGAATGGAGACGGCTTATATCTGCAACAAAGAACCTCAATGGCTCGGAATGCTGAAGACATGTGTAGAAAATTTCATCTCAATCGGATAGACCGTTAGCGTACGCATAAATAACATACACACAGACAGACATACATTGTGTGTGTATATATATATATATATATATATATATATATATATATATATATATATATATATATATATATATATATATATATATATATATATATATATATCCCTTGTAGAGTGATGAAATATTACACATAAATACTAAAATGGATAATGCAAACATTCATTCATTGGCTTTCAGATAGCTGTGAATATACCATATCAATATTAAATAAACATCGCTGGAGTATAACTAGGAAACTGCTATTTCCCGCCATTGAATTATCGCATTACAGCATGCGATCTTCATCATTATAGTTTGGAATGTTCCCTCCGAAATTAATAGACGAAAATTACACTGTATTCGTAGAAATGGAAGATACATTTAATAACACATACTAGAACAAGTCTAGACGTCTGTATAAAACTTGATTTGTAGGTCTACTTACGTTATAAAACGAATTTAAGAAGGTCGAGAAGTACTTAATTGTAAAGAATGCAGGGAAAAACAATATTAAGTAAGCGGGTCTAGATTAAGGCGATCTTGAAATAATCCGGAAATTTAACATTCCGAGTATGCTTAATCTCATCAGATCAGAGACACAAATGTACGCAATGCTCACACATAATTCAAAAAAGGGCAACCATCACTTTTTTTTTTGGATGGTCCTGAAGCAAGTTTGAGCCTGCCAATCTGTGGTCTTAATTCCACCCCCGCCCCCGGAAACCCTAAAATTCCCCGGGGGGGGGGGGAGTTGGGGGATAACTCCCCATCGGTTGAGAACCACTATAAACGATTTGAATAAGGGTATTTAAGACACGAAGAGTTGTGGTTATAAAGAGTTGAGCTGGAGGAAACCAAAACATATGAGATATACAAATCCCATGTGTTTGTTGTTGTCAATAAATCCGCATTACAGTAAAGAAAGCTGCAGTAGTTCCGTACTCTGAAAATAGTTGATTTGTGGACAGCCTTTGCAGCAGTGAACCGTAAGTTGTCAATGATTAATTTAATTACGTTTTATACATTCTAGCTCAGCCCAAAGGTATACTTTTGAAACAATGATTGTGTTGTGGACACAGCTTGGGTGAATACAAACATTATTTGAGATTGTTGGAATAAATAATATAAATAAATAATATGAACACATTGTATGCTGCTGGATGTAATGTTCCTGGAGTTGTATGTAAATAAGCGTATAGCATACTAATATACAGAGACATGAGCAATTAAGCTGGTGACACGAGGAGTGGATATAGACAATTACCGAATTTTTCTTATATTGAAATCCACTAGGAGAAATGTATATCACCAAATAATGGTTGTCAACTACTAAAAGAAAACCATAAATTGCTGGTGAGACTCCTTTGTGAACTGGATCAGACAAGTCTGTACGAATAACACAAAGAGGTCAAGTAAGGTTTTCAGGTGAAAGGCCAAGAGAGCACAGGAAAGACACTGCCGTCAGAGAGGAGGATACTTACTCGTCTCGTAACTGAAGACTAGTATTATTCATGCCACACATCTCTCCTTATTAACAGTTCTAAAGTACCCAGATAGTGTCTTTATCAATTATCGCGTTAATATGTAATACAGTGACACACACACACACACACACACACACACACACACACACACACACACGTAATTAGGATTGAAGAATGAACTGACTACCTCTTTAGAAAATCAAAGAATTATAATGGATGATTGGGATGATGTGAACGATGGTTATGTCAGGAATCCAAACAATATATAATAGGATAAGTAATGAAAATGACTTCCGTCGCTGTAGTAATGAGGAGCAAGATATAGAATATAGACTAGTAGAATGTGTGATGTATTATTCTGCTCATAGATAGTTTGATTCGGAATTCTTATTGGCGATGTTTGGCAATGAGTGGTTTGATGTTAGTTGTTGCTTTTACTCAGCTGTGGTTAGGCAGTTCTTGTTGCTGGAACAGCTGGGCTCTAAGTGTACAATGGCTGGTATCAGGGCTTCACGCTTCACTGCAGTATAAAGGTGAGATCCTTCAGCAATCACTGGTGAACTTTAATGTAGCCAAAATGTATTCAAGCGCGTAGGCAAAAACCACCACCAACTGCTTCCAGAAATTAACTCAAATTCTTCTGAAGGAATTTAGGAAACCGAGTCACTCAATGTACTGCCTTGCACACAGAGTATGCAACTGAATTCAGAGTCGAATTTGCATCCAGTATTTAAGCGAGGAAGAATCAATTTCTTATCGTCTCCTGGCTCTCAGGTAAACACTAATTGTCGCTCGTAATAACATACCCTGACGCTTCCTGCTTTAAACTTCTATCTCTTGACATATTAATCTCAAGTTCCACATTGCCCCACGAGTTTCCAATAGTATCTACGTGACAGCAGTTATTTCTCCAAAAGAAAACACTTAGGGCATTTGTACACAGCACAGTAATTAACCTTTATCCTCTCAGTCAATAGACGTGATGTTGATCAGAAATGTGTCCTATACTATGTTTACACTCCAGTTGAACTTGACATTCATTCGGGTAATTTTTCAAAGCCCGCAATTATCCAATATGCATTGCAGAAATTTCTGTGTTATAAATATGTTTTCTATCCGTTAATCTCTGATCCAAAATGTTTTCCCCCAATCCTCTAATAATTGAATTCACAGGCAGTGTTTTTCTTCCCGCTGCAAGGGACATTTTTTCCATGTAAGTTTACACAACCATTTATTAACCTTTTCTGTCACCCCATTTCCTGTATGCTATAAATTGTCACGTAAGGAATGCAGCGAGAGTCACCCTTTATTATCTTTAGAATGATGCTGGCTATTGGCCCTTAATAAAATGTTGCAATTTGGTGAAAAACGCCATGTCACAATGTTCCCCTTCGAGATAGTTCAGCCTAGGGAGAACTGGAATATCATAAAATGTTATTGTCTGAATCTTCAGAGGTACTCTATCATGTCCTCGTTGTTTCCTTTTTGCTCTAGAACGTTTAAAGTATCAGAAACAGGATGTTGAAACATGAATTCTGTTCCACCATTCATTTTCAAGGCACGTATATAATCTGGATAGATTAGGATGTTAAAAGCAATGACCATCTTACCAGTCTTGCTTTCAAGTTCTTTAAAGCCGCTAGGACCATAACATTACGGATTAATTATCGTACTGTACAGTGAAATGCTTTCCGTACACGTAATCCTGCAATTTCTCCACAGCCCAGACTAATCCTAGACATTCGCATTCTGTCACAGAATAATTCTTCTCTGCAGAGTTCAATTTCCTACTAGCATAGCAGTAAAGCTCCAAGTAACACTTTCCCACAGGAAGAGGTTCTAACGTGCGAACCACAAATTGAAGAACCTGCATTTGAAGAAATCCTATATGTTATCACACGACTTAACAACAATAAGGCAACTGGGGCTGATGGAATTGCTGCTGAATTTATAAAGGCGGGTGGCCATGCATTACATCTAATGTTATACGAACTAATAATAAAAATCTGGAGGACTGAAGAATTACCCCATGACTGGAAAGAATCTTTAAGAAAGGAGACAAGTTCCAGTGTAAAAATTATAGAGGAATATCACTACTGTCCATAAGCTATAAGATACTATCCGCAGTATTACTAAATAGACTAAAACCATATTCAGAATACATATTAGGTGACTACCAGACGGGTTTTAGACAAAACAGATCAACAATAGATCAGATATTTATCTTACGACAAATAGCCGAGAAAAATTGGGAATATAAAAGAGATCTCCATAACATTTTTGTGGATTTTAAAAAGGCTTATGATAGTGTTCATTGGAATAGTCAATGGAATGCTATGCGGGAACTTGGAATACCAAGGAAGTTAATCAACATGACCAGACTATGCATGGAAGATACTTATAATATAGTAACATATAAAGGCAGGAAATCAGACCCTTTCCAAATAACATTTGGCTTGAAACAGGGTGATGCACTATCGCTGCTACTCTTCAATCTGGCTCTAGAGAAAGGTGTAAGGAGGGTAAAGGAGGAATGTGATATCTGAGGAACATCCAAACTGCTTGGTTATGCAGATGATATAGATATTATAGGGGAAAATGAACAAAAGACATTGGAATTATTGACTCACTTAAATGAAAAAGCCCAACAGATGGGGCTGGTTATCAACTAAGATAAGGCAGAATATATGGTAATTTCAAGAGAAGGAATGGCTAAAAACTCTGGCCACATACAAATAGATAATATGACCATTAAAAGAAAGGAAACATACAAATACCTGGATACAATCTTCAACTGCTCCAACATCATAAGGGAAGAAATACAAACTAGAATCAATTCTGGAAATAAGATATACTATGCACTACAACATCTACTAAAATCAAAGGCGCTATCTCATAACACCAAGATCACAATATACAAAATACTGATCAGACCAGTTGTGCTGTATGGCTCTGAAACCTGGAGTACAACGAACGGAGACGAAGCCTTGTTACAAACCTTTGAGAACAAAGTTTTATGACGCATCTTTGGACCCATTAGGGATACACAAAGTGGAGGTGGAAAAGAAGAAGTAACAAAGACATTTATGATCTGTTTAAGTCCCCGCTAATCACTGGTATCATGAAGGCTAATAGACTACAATGGCTGGGGCATATAGAAATAATGGAATATAATAAGGAAACAAAACTCGCTTACACTCAGGAAATAAATGACCGTAGACCTCGAGGTAGACCAAGAAGACGGTGGAGAGATAATATATATACAGGCCTACAAGCACTTGGAATCAACGACTGGCAAGAGAAGGTCAACCAGAGAGACAAATGGAGACGGATTGTATCTGCAGCAAAGAACCTCAATGGCTCGGAACGCTGAAGAAGAAGAAGATAGCAACAGAAAATGGCACTGAGAGTTTACCTTCATTACTCTTAAGTAATATGTCACCAATTCCAATGTTGCTTGCTTCTGCACAAAGAGTGAATGTATGAGATCCAGTATGAGATCAGGAAGATGAAGTACGGGTTTTACAGTTAAAACTTTCTTGAGGGCTGAATAGGCATTCTCACATTCGGCCGACCATATAACTTTCTCTGGTTCCACTTTATTTGTAAGGTTGGTTAGATTAGAAATGGGGAAATTCGGACGAGATGCGAGTGGTAGCTTTTCAATGTTGCCCTTATGAGGAGTCATGCAGCGTTGAAATACCGTATGTCCAAGAAAACTGAGTTGGTGGAATCCTATTTGACACTTCTTTGGTCGAGCTGTTAAACCAGTTTCCTCAAGCCGTTTTAAAAGAAGGTATAGTAAACTAAAATGTTCATCTAATGTCTCTGTAGCAATTATGATATCATCCATGAAATTGCATATAGCAGGATGTTTAAGTGGGTCAAGTAATTCTCGCATCATGCGAGTACAGACACTAGGAGCTTTAATCAATCCGAAAGGCAAAACATTGAACTCATAGTGACCATCAGGTGTACTGAAGGCCAGTAATGGTCGAATCTGTGGTGTCTCCGGAATCTGCTAATATCCATTATTAATATCAATCCTTGTAAAGTACTTACTTTGTTGAGATTAGTGAAGAGTTGGTTCTGAACCGGCAACGGTTCGGCCTGAATTTCCGTTTTAGCATTGAGCTGTCGATAATCTATGCACAATCTATGTTCTCCACTAGGTTTTCTGAGTAAAACCACGCTTGCATTGTAAGGTGATTCTGATGGAGAGATGATCCCTGTTGAAAGCATTTGCTGGATCTCGTCTTGTAAAATTTTCACTCTGGCATATGGAACTCGGTAGCTTTTTTAATCGCACAGGTTTAGTGTCCATCAGTTTTATGCCAAACTGCACTAAATCTGTGAGTCCTGGCTTGTCAGTACGTACTTCTGCATATGAGGCTAAGAGGTCTTGAATCTGATGTTTACTATCGTTGCTTAATGTAGAACTGATGTCAACATCACGCAGTGTTTCTTTTGCCTGCAGAAAATAGTGTTTCCGTGATCTACTTCTGTAGCCACTGCCAAGGTCATCAGATGAGCTGTCTCGGTGGGAGGTCTTTCATTGTATTTCCTCAAGAGATGTATGTGATAAATCTTCTGTTTCCCTCTAATAGAAAGCTTATAATTAGTCAGCCTCATAATATACAGTTCATCATCGACGGAAGCGGCAGTCACTAGAACAGCAGTAGTTTCACACAGGTTACTACATAATGCAAAACCAGATAGTTCAGAAACCGGCTGGACGCCAGTTTCTGAACATGCAGTTAACAATACAAGCAACCGCAGTCATATGTGGCAGCCCTCCACATACAATCCACAGCTCACAGTGTCGTTCAAAGCGCTTAACTTAGTAGCTTGGCGACGGTGCTACGTACCAGACCCATGTATAGAAGACACAAATGGTGTTACTCACAGTTTGCCGCCGCCATCATCCGCATTGCAGCCAATACCCGCTGGCCTTTGTTATCACCTGGTCACTGTGCTCAGTATAAGCGAGGCTTTAATCAAAACGTATCCCTGGGTATTTTATTGTCAACGTTCTTTCCAAAATCTATGAGCACTGATTTACAGTTGGTATTAAGAGTCTTTACAATATTGGTATTTAATGATAACAATGTCACTGGTGCCTTCTTTGGTGTGACCATTGTACCATATTCACCATAAAAAAGAGCTTATGCGCTTGAGTTGTTTGTAATTCCACTGCAACCCGTTCTATATCCTTACCCTGACGATAGACTAACACACCGTCGGCGTACTACAATGTCTTTCCCCGTCCTGTGATCAGCTCACCAGTGATTCTCATAATTTAAGTGTTAAACAGCACCGGGAATAATAATGATCCCTGTGGTAGGCCAAGATATATTGTTGTTGGTTCAGAAGTCAAACTGCCACATCTAAAAACTACTTTCCGTTGGAAGAGGGTTGAAGAGATCAAATTAATTAGGAATGGACTTGAATTCAAGAAGCTGAACCATTAAGAAATCCAGCGGTACTCTGTTGTACGCATCCTCAAGATCAATTGCTAAAGCACATGTTTCAATGTCATACACCTCATTGGTAAAAACTGCTTCGTTGGGCCAGGTTTCTCTGTTTTGACGGAACACTCTAAGGGTAGGTGGGAAACAATCTTGTCTTTCTAGCTGGCTTGATATTTTTTCTGGCAATTAACTACCCCAGCAGCTTGCCTATTATATTTTACATGGTGATTGCTCGATATCTCTGAATTTTTGTGCGCCCTTTGCCAGGCTTCGGCAAGGGAATCCGTAGCTGTTTAACCACTTCTCATTGATGCTAGCACTCGTTATTCTGTTGTTGTACATATCTTCTAGCTCCTCCAATTGGCTTTTTTTTTTACACATACCAATGATATCATACCTTATTCTAGTTGGCCTTTTTGCGTTGTTGTTTGCTCGTCGTAGCACAGCCTTGACATCTTTCACTGTCGCTATGTCTTCTTCTAAAATTTTCCGAAGTAACTGGCTTGGCAATAGTTGGTCCTCTCATAAATATCTGGTTGCTCTGCTCTAGTTTTTTAAAAGGGTCTTGCCCTTATTCTCGTCAGTCCTCTGTCAGGTGATATCAGCACCCTGGAATTCAGGAATACTCTTATTCTTCACATACCATTCATACTTTTATGCAGTCGCCTGAGCAATATCAGTGACTTGTCTTTGCTTATTCTTTGACACAACTCTGTCCCTTCCTCATTTGTTACCACTTTAACCCCTTTTTTAAGAGCTAACCTTTACGTCCATGACTCTTTCTAAGTGCAAGATAAGTCTAGGATGGGAAACTATGTTCCTTTTGACGTTTTACCAGTTTATGACAGCTCAACGCTTATTCACCCATCCATTTGTCACCTCTAAATGCCACAAAAGTGGTTGTTCCCAGATTTCTTTCTGGCAATGTTGATTTTGGCTTGTCACACTTTATTTTACTCACCATATATTGGCCTGCACTGTCGTACTTTAAAGTTTTGAACTTTGACGTGTGCTACCTGGTTCTGCCTTTCTCCACCAATACGCTGCAAGGATGGTGGGCGCTGCAGTGGTACCCTAGGACCCCATCACCACACTGTAATGAGTGAAGGAGAAACAAGTGCCAGGTAAATAGCACTGTCCTTATCGCCTGGTCGACTTGCTGTCTTGGTGACACAGCCATTATTAATGCAGAAAATAGCTATGGTTTCAAGTGCGGCCTCGAGCTTCTCATCGTGTGTGCTGGAAGAGATGTCTCCCCATGATCTGCTTTTAGCGTTGAAATTGACACAGAAAATGACATGCATCTAGTGACATACTATCTCACTCAAGCTCTGCCGCCTTTGGGAATCCACGCTTGTGTTGCAGACATACACATTAACCAACACGAATGGTTGCCCAGATTGAACTCTGATGGCCCGTATTTGTATTTCGTCGCTGTCCTATGTAGACATGTCCACCTCTAAAGTCAATATATTGTCTCGAATTTAATTGCCATTCCCAGGTGTCGCCTGTTGTAAAAGCATCTGAAACGGCTAAATGAACTGAGTTACCTCCCAGTCGCGTCTCCTGTAGAGCGTCAGTATCGTTTGTGTACGCCAAGCTTTCCAGTATGGGGCCTTATTGTTTTGCGCTTGCTCAGTTATAATAAACATGTAGGCTGTAACAGGACAGAAGGACCTATAATAGTCTATAGTGTTTATACGTATGTAGCCAGATAAAGAGAATTGTCTAGATCAGGGGTCACCAATCTTTATTCACGGCGGGCTGGATAACTGACAAAATGACAAACGCGGGCTGCATACTCATTCTGTACAATACATGTGCCGATCTCCGTGGCGAAGGTCTTACGGACGCTGTTCGTAATCCCATATACCCGCGTTCGAAAACAAGCTGCGCGCGATTTGGCAGCAGGCCGCGTTACACTGGTATTTTACGCTATGGTATGGGTGCCGGTCGTTCAGAAAGCAATGGCAAACTACTGAATGTAAACTTGCCAAGACATCAACAACAGCAAAAAATGCTTGTGTTGACTGCAAACGTCCTGTAAAGGATATGCAACTAACTTTAACAATACTTGCAAGCCAGAACGAAAGCTCTTGGAAAAAAGGCGAAAAACTACGTTAATCATAATTAAAACGTTATCAAAGAAGGCAACGTTAGAAAAAAGATAGTTACATTAGACCTAGCGTGCACATATCCGAATGTCACAAACTAAGCAGCAAAATAGGTTAGTGAAGTTTGTAATCCTGATATTTGGCTTTCAAGATATCATCAATGTTTGGTTTGAAATTGCCGCATCCAATGAAGAGAATTGTTTTCAGATGTCCATCAGTCAATCTCGTTCGATGTGTTTACTTCACATACTTCATGTCTGAAAATGTTTGCTCACAGACATAAGTTGTTCCAAACACTGATGCCATATCAGCGGCAAATTTTTTTCAGTTTCGGAAACTCAACATCAGGTAAGCAGAGGTAAAATACAACAAGTTTTCCTTCCCTGTACTTCTCTTTCAACAAGTCATTTGCTTGCAAATCAATGAGCTCCAATTGTAGTTCAACTGGCACATCATCAACGTTACAATCAAACGGATTCTGGAACAGAAGAATGTCACTCTCAATTCTGTAAAGATCTAAAAATATCTCCCACAATAATGCTTCTTCAAGACACGAATAATTTTTTCAGACAATTAAGGTTGACATCTGCGGCGATTGTAGAGCAAAACTCTTTGAAACAGTGAACACGAGAAACGTTTTCTCCTTCCAGTTGTGTTTCAAACAATGACAGCTTTCTCAGAAATCCTTTGATGATGCTGTAGAGATCACAGACGAGGTTATTCTTTCCCTGAAGTTTCAATTCAGTTCATTCGTGTGGGATGTGATGTCGACCAAAAATGACAACTTTGACAGCCTGGTAGGATCTGAAAGCTATGAATCAGCACTATCTTTTTCAGTGATGAAAACGTCTATTTTGTTTCAGAGTTTGCAAAAATGAAGCAGGTCTTTACTGCAACTGAGCTGGATGGTTGGAGTTTGTGAGTGAGGGTGGGTAGATGGGAGATGTATGTGTTGATGGTTGGCGATGTGTGGGTGTGAGTGATTGAGGGATGAGAACGTGAGTGGATGGATGTGTGTTGGGAATTAGTGTATGGGTTGGGGATGTGTGTGGGTGGGAAGATGTGTGTGGGGGATATGTGGGGGGATATATGTAGGTGTGGGGTGTGAGTGGGTGGAACGTGGGTTTGTGGATTGGGGATGTTAATGGGTGGGGATGTGTGTGTGGGAGTTGTGTGTATGGGTGGGGGAATGTGTGTGTGGGTGGGGTGTGTGTGGGTGGGGGATGTGTGGTTAAGGGATGTGTGTTTGGGGGATGGTGGGTGGGTGGAAGATGTGTGGATGAATGGAGGATGTGTGGGTGGGTGAGTGTGTGTAGGTTGGAGGATGCGTGGGGGATGTGTGTGTGGGGTTCGGGATGTGTGGGTTGGTTGTGAGAGACTCTGTGGGTGGGGACTGTGCAAGTGGGGGAAATGTGGGCGGGTGATGGTTTTGTGTGTGGATAGGTGCGGGATGTGTGGGTTGGCGGGGGCCTGTGTGGGTGGGGTGTGTGGTTGCGGCACGTTTATTCGGCTGGGAGGTGGGGGTATGTGGGTGGGTGGTGGAGTATATGTGAGTGCGTGAGTGTAGGTGGGTGGAGGATGTGTGTGTGTGTGTGGGTGGGGAGATGTGTGTAGGTTGGGATGTGTGGGTGGGTGATGGGTTGGTGGGTGCATGTATGTTTGCATCGGGGTGTGTTGGCGGGTAGGGGTGTGTTGGTGGGTGGGGGTGTTTGTGGGATGTGTGGTGAGTGGGAGATGTGTATATGTGAGGGGGAGATGTGTGTGTGGGTGGGGTTGTGTGTGGGTGGGGAATGTGGTGATGGATGGATGGGTGGGAGCATGTATGTGTGCCTCGAGGTGTGTGTAGTCGGGTGTGTGATATGTGTGTGGGGGGAGGTGTTGGGGGAGGTGTGGGTGGATAGGTGAGGTGTGGGTGGATGGAGGATGGGTGTGTGGGTGGATGGGGATGGGTGTGTGGGTGGATGGGTGGGTAGGTGGGTAGGTAAGGGATGTTTCTCATATCATGCTAATATGCATTGTTTTTGTTTACAACATCCTCTTGACAATGTTTTTTCCCCAATGTGAATGTATTATGCACTATTTGAAAGATGAGTGATTGGAGGGGCCGAATGTAAGACGGTCCTGCATGCCCAATTTGTTACCCTTTGAAAATAAAGTCCGTTCCTTCGTTCGTAATATGGCAAGTCACAGAATTCAGAATCAATTTCTTCAAGAAAAGCCTGGAACTGACGGTTTTTTATTACATGTCCTTGAATGAAGTTAACTGTAGAAACGACTGGTTTCAGTACACAATAAATATCTAAGTCTTTCCCAAAGTGTGCTTGCTTATGCATGCTGCAGTGTATGGTCAGAACGCCCGGAATTTGCAAAGCTTCCAACTGAGTGCTGACCTGCTCCTTCAGACCCTTCCTCATTCCAGCCGTGTTCTTTCATCTATCAACTGTAATACCTCGAAGCTGATTCCACTGAAGGTTATAGTCTTGCAAAACCTTTTGCACTTCCATGAAAATGTCTTTTCTAGTTGTTGTTCCATCCCTGCTGCAAATGGATGCCAGCTCTTCCGTTATCTGTAAGTCCAAATTGACACCACGAATGAACACGCGAAGTTGTAACGTACTCGAGAAATTAGTAGACTCATCCAGCGCCAAGGAATACCACAGCAAGTTACTAGTTTTCTCTCGTATCTGTAGCACTATGTTTTCTACAAGTTCTTCTGTTCTTCGCACAATTGAACATGCCGAAAGGCTGATAGTGCCAAACAAATAGGCATTTTCAGGACACAAGTCATTTGCTGCTTCCATCATGTACTCTTTGATGAAGTTGCCATCACTAAACGGTTTTCCTCGTTCTGCCATCTTATGCACTATTTTGTAACTTGTACGAGTGACAGATTCATTTTTAGCAAACTTTCTCGTGAAGAGATTTCTTTGTGTTTCTAAACCACGTTTCATGGACTCATATTTCTCAGAGCATAACTTTCCAGAATACGTTGAATATGCTGATAGATGGTTTGTTTCATAGCGACGCCGAAGATTGTACTCTTTCAAAACGACAACACTTTCGCTGCATATGACGCAATTGGTTTTCTGGTCCTTTGTTTCCACAAAGAAGTACTTTACTCCCTATTCTTCATTGAAAACGTGACACTTAGCGTCCACTTTTCTTTTCTTAGTAGCCATAATGAGGGGTGAATTATACGGGATCTGAACATGAAAAAGACATTGAATTAGAAACATAATTATAATCCTATTGGAATACAAGAAAAGCAGAGGACTAGGGGTCACTGGATGGCTCATCAAAGGTAAATATAAAATGTATAGGTACCTTTGGTAATAGAATATATCTCATAATAAATTTTGAAAAATGTATAAATAGGGCCCTCCTTAATAAACAGCCTAGAGCAGAGTTTTTCAACTGGGGTTCCGCGAGTGGCAGTCAGGGGTTCCGCCGAAAAAGACCGAAATTGCCCAAATGCAACATTTCTGCCTATCTGGTTTATTACCTAAAGTAGGACAGACAATTGGATCATCGCACAGAGTTCCTTGAGCAATGTACACATTTGCATAAGGATCTGCTCCGAAGAAAGGTTTAAAACCACTGGCCTAGAGACCAGCTCGATTAACACCTTGATCGGGGAATTCTTCTGAGCTGGGGATAATATTTTCGTAATAACACTTGTATTTCACTTACCTATCACTGTCAAACAAAGAAATCCTTGTTACACACACACACACACACACACACACACACACACACACACACACACACACACACACACACACACACACATATATATATATATATATATATATATATATATATATATATATATATATATATATATATATATATATGCGGTGTGTGTGTGTAAAACTGATGACTGACAAAATAGAAGTAAATATTTATGGAGAATCGGACCTGTGTTTACAGACGGACGCATCTCGGGAAGGGAACGATGTGTTTGTGTGTGTGTTGCCATGGAAACCATGGTAACGTCAGAGCGTAGGCGGCGCTACCACGAGCCGGGGAAGGACATGTGAAGATCTCCTATTATTCTAAGCATAATATTTACATTTAAATTGTTTCACAACGTCTCGTGTTCCATACGTTATATCAAGCAAGTACCGTCGGCGGGCCGGATGAAATGACGTCGCGAGCCGAATCCGGCCCGCGGGCCGTAGTTTGGTGACCCCTGGTCTAGATGAATCACTACAGTGCTCTAATCTACTAAAATCACACAGAACCATACGGTAGGAATTTGACATTTAGCAATAGTTGAAGTCTCACTCCATAAAACAGTCTCCACCTAGCATGTCAAAGGGGACACCGTTAAACAATGTTGCGGTACCCGCGATGCCTGCTTCCAATGTAGGCACTTCCATTAGCTCTCATAGCAGTGGTCCCTCGTTGGACGGTAATCCACACTCTTATCAGTGGAATTGTCAACTTCAACAGCTAATGCAGTACAATCCTTCAGCCCTGCACCAAGCTTTAATGATGTCACTCCATCACAAACATATTCCTACCCCCTCTAATAGTCTTAACTACAACTAAATAAAGTTTCAAAACCTCCGAAATTTTTCTAGCACAAGCGACATCATCTTTTCATTGTGTAATGGTCGCCAATCACGATCAGTGGCTCAACAAAGATGGTCTACATATAGGCCATCTCAACATCTATCATTTGCTCAATAAATTACCTGAACTTTCAGTAATACTGTGCAAACAGTTCCATGTGTTTGGAATCACAGAAAGCCGTCTCAACGACAAAATAACCGACACTGAAATCTCTCTTAAGGGGTATAAAGTAATTCGAAGAGACGCAAATCAAAAATTAGAGACAGGTATTGCTGTATACATTTCCAATTCTCTCAACTGTTCCCGTAGAAGTGATCTCGAGATAGAAGAGATATAATTTGTTTGGTTAGAGATGAAGCCAGTCAGCCAGCAACCGTTTCTCATTGGACACCTATATCGGAATCCTTGTGCTGGGTATAGTTGGTATGATTGTTTCACTGCAATGATGGATATGGTGTTTACAGCAGGTAGAGAAGTCATGATATTAGGTGACTTTAACATAGATATTACTAAATCCAACCAGACATGGGAAGATATCATTCTATCTTACAATTTCAAACAACTAATAAATCGTCCCACAAGAGTTACAGACATCTCCTCAACTATAACTGATCATATATATGTTACTTGTCCAGTTAATATTACCGAATGTTCTGTTCCTGTTAGTGCAGTTAGTGACCATTACCCAATATGTTGTACATGGTCAAAAATTGGGTTCAAAACTCCTAAAAATCAACATTTAAGCATCAAATTTAGAAACTTTAAAGCTCTCAACCAAAATTTATTTTTAGACAACTTTAAGAAATTCAGCACTTGAACATGTTTACCAACTTCCTGATCCGGATGATGCACTAGCTTACTGGACAAAGACAGTCTACAATGTATTTGATAAACATGTGCCAGTCAAAGAAGTTCGAGTCAAGAATCAACATACGTCCCCGTGGGTCACTAGCGAAGTTCTCGAAATCATGAGAGAACGAGATACAGCACACAAAAATAAAGATTTTATCAATTACCGCAGACTAAGAAAAAAAGTTAAAATATGAAATTCGTAGGATAAAGAAAGATCATTTCACAAATGTGATTGTAGATAAATCAAATAACACAAAAATATGGAAGGCTATTAACTTGCTTACCAACAAGAAACACACTTCAGAGTCAGCAATACCAAACTCTATAACATGCGAGGCATTCAGTTACTTCTTTCAATCAGAAATAGAGAATCTAAAGTCCTCAATACCAGACTCAGAATGTAATTTAAGTTCACTGTCATCATTCTGTGAAGGGAAGTGCTCTAGAAATATTCCCCCTGAGATTCCCTTGATGTCTGTTGCAGAAGTATATAAATATATCTCGAATCTCAAAGCAACAAATTCAGAAGGCCTAGATGGTATCAGTAATAGAATTCTTCGGTGTGCTGTACCAATTATTAGTGAGTCCTTAACGTTCATATATAACCAGTGCGTGTCCAGAAACTACTTTCCATCTGCCTTTAAGGTTGCTAAAGTGTATCCTCTACTTAGAAATGGCTCAACTGATATTAGCGTCTTGGGTAATTACAGACCTATTTCCTTACTATCGTCGCTATCAAAGCCAATAGAAAAACACATGCATAAAATAACACTACATCATTTAATTAACAACGATCTAATAATTGACAGTCAATCTGGGTTTCGACCTAAATATTCTTGCCATAGTGACCTTACAAAAATTACCGATACCTGGCATCTTTGTATCAACAATGGCAACATTTGTGGAGC